>WNWU01000040.1:1803232-1955866 GCA_012654045.1 Ptyas mucosa | reverse complement strand
GGAAAAGGATTGTAGTCCTGACATGGAGTTGCAATGGCTAAGTGCTATTTATCTCTGCATTCCATTCCTGGCATAGGAAGTGGTTGCTCGCTGATGTGGCAAGTGCATTTCCAGGAGCAGCGAGAGCTGAAATAGCATTACTAGCTCAGCTCTTCAAGGCATGGCAGCTCCATAGGGTTACAACGATCTTGAAGGTCATCTGTTCTTACACTTCATTTGATGACTAAATTTTCAATACTGTATCAAATCATTCCCAAGAGGAAGAATGGAAGTACCTGAAAAATGCAGGATGATCCTCCAGAATATAGATAAGGTCAGAATATTGATGTAGAAGGAGTCCCATAGTCAGAGTAACTCAGGTTCAGGTGATGCCAGTCCATACAGCAAGGCAACCAAACCCTATTTAAATGAGCTAAGAGGCATAAAGTACTTCAAGAAGATCCTAACTGTGTGTGCAGGTGTATCTTTTTCTAGGATGTGATTTGATGTTGCCTTTCCTCCTGTGAATTTTAGGAAGACTTTGCCTCAACAGCCTCTGGCAAATGCCAGCTTAATTCATTGTCAGTTACATTCCAGAGATATCAAGAGAGCAGATTGGCTGTCCAGTTTTTTGTGGTGGAGTGTTGTACTGAAGGCAAACAGGTGAAAAGGCACAGTTTATAGGAACACTTGAAAACCAACCAAGATATTTAGATGTGCACAAAAGGTGCTTTAAACCTGGACTTGGCTGTCTAATGCTCCCATCCCCCAAGGCGCTTGGTAATTGCAGAAACCTAGAGTGCTGAAATGCCATCAATCAAGTTGACCCAGTTCAGCATTATAAATTATGTTCAAATAAATTCAGTTAGATTCAAGCACATACTAACATGTTTTTCTTTTTAAAAAGTGTGTTGGTAAAAGCCTAAATGCAACTGTGAAGCTGCAAATCTGAACCATTTAAACTATAAAATATCAACTGAACCCAAGTGGGACTGGACAGTATGGGGTCTGTTAGTGTTTCATATCTTCTCTGCAGAGTTTGTCCTGGGGACTTCAGACCTCACTACGTTATCAGTCAGTAAGTTGGGAGCTAAATTCTTTTGCCGTTTAATGCTGAAATGTCAATATTATGATATTTCTAAAATTCAAAACACCATTTGCATGTTTATAATACTTGTTTCACCTGAACACCTTTCACTAGAGGTGAGGTAAACAGAGAAACAGAGATGGGCATATAAAATATGTAGATGGCTAATTGCAACCCCTTTTATCAGAGCAAGTAAAACATTGAACAGGATTATATGCTGTGTAGCATAACCCTGCAGTTTGCTTTGCTGCGAAAAAGGAAAGTTGTGTTTGGTTGCTCTTGCTGTAGCAGCCATTTTGTGGAGCCATTTTGTTCACAAGGTTCTATAGAAATGGACCTCTCCGTGTATGCTTTTTTCCCCCTATGCTGCTTGGCAAAACCACTCTTTATTCATACAAGGGCTGGAGGTCTATGGAGATTCTCACTCATCCAGGTCATGGTTGTCCCAAAGAAGCGAAACACCTTCAAAGAAAAACCAGAAAGTCCAGTTGCCTCCTGAAAAAGCCTTTGGGACAAGAGCTGTAGGGTTGATAGTCCTGCAGTTCCTCGGTTGTTATTCCTCAGTTGTATGAAGCACAAGAATACGATTGTCTTAGCACAGGGCACTGCATCCTCCAAACCTTTCTGTGTGCCTTCGCTCTCCTCAGCTAGCACTGATTTTCTGGCAACAGGCTGGTTTAAAAGTTTGCTACAATGAGAAATGGCATTGCTTTAGTACTGATTTGTCATTAAATTGTTACGGCGATGGGAAGAAAGAGGATATGATCTACTAAGCAAATCATATCAACTGTGTCTTGAGCTTTAGGATTAGTTCTGACAATGGTAAAGAAGCTCCCAGCACTGCAAAAACAGGCAACGGATGGCCCAAGAGATTTTTTCCCGTTCTGTTTGGTTGTCTGATATATTTATGAATGTTACAACTTACATGACTAGACATTTCCTGGTATTTCATAGCATACTGTTTATTAATCTTGACAATTTTATTTATCCTTGATTTTTTTTTTCCAGCCAGAAGAACTCACCAATGCTCTGGAAATCAGCAATATTGTGTTTACTAGCCTCTTTGCCCTAGAGATGCTTCTGAAGCTTCTTGTGTATGGCCCGTTTGGTTACATCAAAAATCCCTACAATATCTTTGATGGAATCATTGTAGTAATCAGGTAATTAAAACCAAGTTTTCTTAAATACCATAAGTAGTTGCAATCCATAACATTTAATCCATTTGTTTATGCCAATGCCACCTTATTTTAAACTGCTTTCTTCCAACTGGATTGTGCAATAAAACTCTGGGATTTTTTTTAAAAAAATGGGTTGAAATATGTTTGAACATATTCAATTTTTTTTACTCATGTGTTGTATATGGTATGTTCTCTGGAACTGCTGACAATTCTAGGAGTTATAATTCATTTGAAGGATGTCCAGTCAAAATAAACTATTTTATGACAATATGTATGGTCATATTTACCTACAACCACACTAATTGGGTTCTTGTTTTGAGGAGGAGTTACAATGTCTAGTACCGTGATGGTGAACCTATGGCACGCGTGCTACAGGTGGCACGTGGAGCCATATCAATGAGCACACGAGCTCAGCTCCGCCAGCTGATTTTCGGGCCTTCTGGGCCCACTGGAAGTTGGCAAACAGGCCATTTCTGGCCTCTGGAGGGCCTCTTGGGGGGGAGGCCATTTTCATTCTCCCCAGGCTCCTAGAAAGCCTCTGGAGCCTGGGGAGAGTGAAAAATGGGCTTACCAGGCACACCGTGCCAAAAACGGGGGAAGTACAGGGAGGGTCGCACACACATGCGCAAGGGCGGAGCACATAGAATTATGGATTTGGGCACACACACGCGCGACCCCCCCCACTCCCCCCACTTTTGGCACACGATGGCAAAAAGTTTAGCCATCACTGGTCTGATACAGGGGTCCCTAACTCCCAGCATGGGTCCACAGCATGCCAGAAACTGATCCGCACAAACAAGTGGAGCCCCATCTGCAGGATGCAGGCAGCACATGAAACCACACCCCCTCTGGTCTGTGGAAAAAACCCTCTCGATGGAACCGGTCCCTGGAGCCCAAAATGTTGGGGTCCACTGCTCTAGTACAGAGGGGCTACTCAGTGTAATCGACCCAGTACTATTGTTTTCTTTGCAGATAGCAATCGCTATAAATAATGGGCCTGGCGACAGTACTTGTTTACTTTTTATATCTAGCTGACCACTTGCACATCACTTTACAAAAGAATGAAAGATAAGACTTGTACCTGCCAGTGTAAGAGAAATCATTCAGCATTGAACAATGATTATAAATGATGTAGAAAAAAAATATGGTTCTCCAAAATGAAGACTACAATAGTAATAGCACTTAGACTTATATACCGCTTCACAGTGCTTTTACTCTAAGCAGTTTACAGAGTCAGCCTATTGCCCGCAACAATCTGGGTCCTCATTTTACCCACCTTGGAAGGATGGAAGGCTGAGTCTGGTGAGATTCGAACTCCTGGAGTAAGCAGTGAGTTAGACTGCAGTGCTGTATTCTAACCCCTGTGCCACCACGGCTCTTTGCATGTCTGCTCAAGGTGTTGCCCAAATGCTAACTATTGTTGATGGATACTGTAAGACTGCTGTAAGACAACAGACCCTAACCTTTTTGATATCAGAGATTAGGTTTCTGGAAGACAATTTTTCCACACACTGGGGTGGGGAGGAGAAACGCGGAAACTAGATCCTGCACATGCACAGTTTCACTTACCCACTGCTCACCTCCAACTCGATTCCTAACAGGCCACAGACCAGTGCCAGTCCACATCCCTGGGATTGGGGACTCCTGCTATAAGATTATTGCCTCCTTACAATTCTTTATTTTAAAAGCACATTTGGTTTCTCCAAGTAAGGGCTGCTTCAATGAAGGACTGCACTGTACTCTGTAAATCAGGACACATGGATACCTCATTAACATGAATTCCCTGAAGAAAATGCAGGGAAAATTATATGTAGTTTCTATTTGCAGAATTCCAATCGAAGAAATCTATTAACAATGTTCCCCATGCAACATTTATCCTCAGAGCACCTCTGTATCTGCTTTTCTACTTCGTTGCATTTTTAGGGCACATAACAAAATCTGTTTGAGTGCATGCAGGAATTAAAAAATAGCAATAACTATGAATGCCTTTCTTTGGTTGTTGTTGTTTTCAGAAATCCTAAAACCATTCAAAAGATTGAAGTGTATGCAATTCTTGACAGGGAGTGTTATTATGGAAACTTCTTTGGAAGTTCCTCAGCAATCGTAAGATTCAGATCTTTCTCTCAAAGATTTCCAACTCTTCATCTGAATATTCTCAGTTAAAGAAATATGAGCAGAAAAAGCCCTGTCAGTAAGTGAATGGCCATAGACAACAGGGCTGTCAAATTTGCGGCCCACGGGCCAGATGTGTCACATGCTAGCCACGCCCACACCCAGTTTAGCAAAGGGGGGGAAAGTCCCAATACATCACATGACACTGCCGTGACAACATGAGTTTGACACCCCTGATATACAACATCTTGCTGGGCTCTGTTTCCTTTCAGCAGCTAATTTAATTTTTTTTAAAAAAAATATTTCTGATTGAAACCAATAGAAGAAAATTAATGAATACTATCCAACTAATTATTGATTTGGGAGATAAGCAGAAAACCAGTCTGATTTCTGAGTTGGAGGATCTGCAGCCCTCCCACAATACTGCCAGCTTTATTCTTTTGTGTCTTTCTTCAATGTAGCCTTGGATAGTCTTTCTTCAATAAGAGCCTTGGATAGTACAGTAGTCTAAAGCACCCTGTTATTAACATCAGCTGCCTGCAATTATTGCAGGTTCAAATCTCACCAAGGCTCAAGGTTGACTCAGCCTTCCATCCTTTCTAAGGTAGGTAAATTGAGGACCCAGTTTGTGGGGGCAATAAGCTGACTTTGTATAAATATACAAAAGTATGAAGGCTATTGCTTAGTGCATTGTAAGCTGCCCTGAGTCTCCGGAGAAGGGCAGCATATAAATCAAATTTTAAAAAAAATGTCAGAGTTCCAATGTAATAAAGAATTGCCTTCAGATGCTCAGAGAGGGGAATTGCTAGGCTGGATTTCTCCCTCCAAAGAGATATTTAAATTCAGAGGTAAAATTCTGAATCTGATGAATCTTATGGTCACTAGGAAAAACCTCCAAGGACAACAGACGTGCGATAATAATACAGGTAGCCCTCGACCTACGACCACAACTGAACCCAACATTTCTGTTGTTGAGTGAGTTTTGCCCCATTTTATGACCTTTCTTGCCACAGTTGTTAAGTGAATCACTGCAGTTGATAAGTTGGTAACATGGTTGTTAAGTGAATCTCGCTTTCCCCATTCACTTTCCTTGTCAGAAGTTTGGAAAATGGGATCATATGACCTTGGGACATAGCAACGGCTATAAGTATGAACCAGTTGCCAAGTGGGGATGCTGCAAAAGTTGCATCTCTGAAAAAATGGTCATAAGTCACTTTTTTCAGTGCCATTGTAAGTTTGAATGGTCACTGAATGAACTGTTGTAAGTCAAGGGCTACCTGTACTTCCTCTCAAAAGCTAATTTATTACTTTAATATTAAATATATATTCTCTTTTTTTCTTAGTGTGTGGGAGATTGTTGGACAGCAAGGTGGAGGCTTGTCTGTTTTAAGAACCTTCCGTCTTATGCGAGTTCTAAAACTGGTCCGGTTTATGCCTGCCCTTCAACGCCAATTAGTGGTCCTCATGAAAACAATGGATAATGTGGCCACCTTCTGTATGTTACTGATGCTCTTCATCTTTATCTTCAGGTAAGTTCATAATAATAAAAAAAAACCCTCCTACCTGAGCATTGGGACTATTGTCAGAGACCCCGCTCTGAGTGTTTTCACATGCTGCATTTTAGCAGGTGAGAGTAGACGTTTTAATTATGTTCTCCAATTATGGAGGAATGCCTTCTTTAAAATAGCCTATTTTATTTATTTATCTATTTTATTTAGATGCCAGACAAAGATATTTATAAGAAAATAAAATTAAAAGTATCCAGCCTTTTAATTTTCCTCTATTTCTTAGATTATTTTGTTGAACTTCTTCGTGACTTCCTTTTACAATATTTTAATTGGTTATTGTTCCATTATATTTTGCTTGGGATTTATTTGGTTTCTTGTTTATTACTGAAAACCCTTTTCCTATAGGGCAATTAGCACATTTTAGATATGAGTAGATTAAATAATCATTTGTGATTCTAGGTTTCTTATATTGCAACTTCTGTTTTAACATGAAATTATCCAGATTTAAAAGGGGAAGTAATTTCTGCTACAGCTCTGTAAATGTAAATCTGTAGCTATTCTTTTTTCATCTCTGTAGCTCTATTAGAAGTGGTCAGAATTTGAAAAGAGATAAACACTTTTAGAAGCATTCAGATCCTAACGATTCTGATTCTTTTGGATATCTTTGTAATGTAGAAAATTTAAAACCCACTGGTTTGGCTTTGTTCCCATATCCTGTGTGTTTTTGTATTTTATATAAGCCATAATACAAGTTGCATATATTTGCCACATCAAAGTTATTTTCTAACTTATTAAAACTGACCTTCATTTTCTTAAATGAGAGGGAACAGAGTAGTAAGGAACGTGCTCCAAATATTCTTTAGTTCCAAAGTCTAACTCTTCAATCTCTCTTTTAACCCATTTCTCATTGTTATTCAGTATCCTTGGGATGCATCTCTTTGGGTGTAAGTTTGCCTCAGAGAGAGATGGAGACACCCTCCCTGATAGGAAGAATTTCGATTCCTTGCTCTGGGCCATTGTTACTGTTTTCCAGGTAATACATCAGTTATGGTCCATAATTCTTTATTTTTATCTTTAAATGCCTGTCATTGTAAATTGTTTTACAGCTGGGATTTTTGAAAACAATATAGTGAATGTCAATTGCTTCTTCATAGACCGTGTCTATAACACAGGTGTAATGAAAAGTGAATAACAGATTCTAGTAATTAAGATATTGAATAATAAAACCCTACTATTGACCCGGTTACGTTTGTGTAACCAAATACATTCCCTCTGTAGAAATAAGGATGTACACTGATTTTATTTTTGTTTTATATAAAGAGCCTGTATTCTTAAATAAAAAATGCCATTTAAAGAAAAGGGCATTTAGCAGCACAAGTTAAGTGTCTGTTAATTCTAACCCAAAATATTGAACTTCCTTAAATAAAATTACCTGAATTGTGAAAGACTGAGGTCCAATTATCCCTTTTGAATAAATTGTTATAGTCAGGAATGTTGGGAGAAAAAGCTGATTATTTAAATAAAATATGGAAACATTGATATATACAGTTAGAAGCACACAGAGAAACACTTATTCCAGGCGTTTTCAAGTTGCTTCTTTTTGTTTACTGTTTCTGGTGATGCCAGTTAGGCTTGAAAAACTGAGGCAGCCACCAGTTAGAAGAATGTTAGGGAGAATCAGCCACATCTGGCCAGAAGCAGTGAGTATTATGCATCACTCAATCAGCTGTGAAGTTTCTTAGCCACTAAAAAATTCATTACAGTCCACAAGGATAAGGCAATCTGTGCCTCAGTTCTGATACTGAATCACACTGTTGAGACACCTCAAAAGGCAAAGAAGGCATAACAAGTTCTAAGTGCTTACTATATTACCGTTTTCAAAAATTACATGTATGCGTGATGCTTAGCATTTAGAAATGCAACAGTTTTACCTGGATCGTAGGTTGATAGAAAGGTGACTGCACGATTGTCTCGTATCAAATGATTCCTGTTTTCATTCCAGATTCTGACTCAGGAAGACTGGAATAAAGTCCTCTACAATGGCATGGCTTCTACCTCTTCCTGGGCGGCTCTCTACTTCATAGCCCTCATGACATTTGGAAATTACGTTCTCTTTAATTTGTTGGTTGCTATCTTGGTGGAAGGCTTTCAGACGGAGGTAAAGCCTCGAAGGACTTCTTTGATTTCTCTTTGATAAAGAGAGTGTGGAGGGTTCAGAACCCCTGTTTGTAAAATGATTAGAATTTCCAAAAGAAGCAATTGCTTCGGTAAAAAGACAGACCCTTTGGTTGGTATCAAAGACCCAGCTTCAAGTGTTGTGAAAGAGCACACGATCATGCAAACACATTGCCTTTGAACCAAGCTTTGTTGCATTTAAGAGCCAAATTCAAAACTCGCTGATAAATATGCATGAGATGAGTCCGCCCATTGTCCCATTTGCTGCTATGTCTTTGTAGACATTTTCCTGCCTCCATAAAAGCAACGCGTTGGCGTCTTTTATTTATTCTATTTTTGCCTGCCCCCTTTGGATTGAAGCTACATCTTTCATTAACTAGAGTCCACCTTTGCCATCATTGCCAGGCAGCTGGGGGGAAAAACATTTGAACTGAACTTGGGATGGTTTCCACTTTTCAAGGCAGCCTAGAAATATTTTAGATAAATAAGATCAATAAACTTGGCGTCTGTAATTTTACTAGCAAGTTAGTATGTCTGCATCTTGCAAAGGCTAGGAACAATCAACCACTGGAATGGTTTGCCTTCGGAAATTGTGGGTGCCCCAGTGGAGGCTTTTAAGAAGAGACTCGACCGACAGTTAGTCTGAAATGGTATGGGGTCTCCTGCTCAAGCAGGGTGGCTGGACCTGATCGGGGTGGGCTTCAAAAATTTTAGCAAGGGGTTCTCTGCCTGGTTGCTGGGTGGGCATGGCCATGGTGGATGTGGCCTAGTCGACCTCCTGCACTATGATGGGGGGGGCTCCCCGGGTTCCGGAGGCTTTCCTTGAGCCTCCGGGAGGGCAAAACCGGCCTCCCCGGGCTCCGGAGGCCCTCTGGAGGCCAGAAATGGCCTGTTTCTGGCCTTCCCAAACTTCCGGTAGGTCCATTTTTCGCCCTCCCCGAGCCTCTGCGCGCACCCTGCACTTACCTGCATCCAAAACGGGCCACATGGGGACTCCTGGGAGGGGTGGGGCAGGGTGGGGTGGGTGGGGCCAGCCAGGAGTGGGATTTGGGGGTTCTCTGTACTGCACAAAATCATAGCTAGAGGTTCTCCCAAACCGCTGCAAACCCCCAACAGCCCACCCCTGGACCAGATGACCTTCAAGTCCCTTCCAACTCTGTCCTATTCTTTCTGCATACTTTGGGAGGCAGCGAATAAGCCAGCCTTCAAGCAATAAAATCTCAAAACACTGTTGCGGGTCTCAACATGGCAGTATTCAACACAACCCCCAGGCATAGGTAGCACGGCTGGGATTATTCAGTAGCATCTAGACTATTCAGTAGCATCTATTCAGTAGCTTCTAAATCAAAGTGATGTTGATAGTTTGAATTTGTTGCCTGCTTCTCTTTTTTATCCTATTCATATTCAGCATAAGGAAAACATTTTAGAAAACCTCCAGACTTTTTATTTATTTGCATCCTAACATGGTATAGGAAGATGATTTATGGAAGCCTCTTAGGACAAAGTAACCATGAGTTCTCTGTTTGCTTAATCCTTAAACTTTGTCTAAGTTCCTTGTACTTGGCTCTCTGCTTGGGCCTCCAGGTCCTAGCTATTTTTTTCTCTGAGATAATATCAGAAGGAAGGGATAGTGTGCCAACCCCACTGAGCTGTCAGAGGTTTGTGGAGTCCTTGGTGCTGTCTGAGCTTGGTTGATTGCTTGCTGACATGTCATTAACTGGCTAGTGCTAAAAGAGAGTGGGTTTTGCTCTGTTTATATACAGTAGCCTGCCCTGTCTGTTGGTTGGAGGTAATGTTTTTTCCTTGGTAGTTCTTTGATTAGGCTGCTGTTTACTGCTTGATTGCTTGTCTGAGTTGGTAATTCCTTGATTAGGGTATTGTTTATTGCTTGATTGTTTGTCTGGTGTTGCTCCTAGTGTTAATTCCTGCTTTATCTAGATGTTGATAGCTGCTGAGGAGGTATTCTGGTTTAATATTTCTTTTTTAGCTTTTTTGTTGTCTCTTTTGAATGGTTTGTAAATGTTATTTATCTCTATGTGCCTGTTGATGACTGATTCATCTGAGTGCCAAGCTTCCAGGAATTCCTTAGCATTTGAGGATTTAACTTAACCTAAAGTGCTGTGGGACATGGTGGCTCAGTGGCTAAGACATTGAGCTTGTCAATCAAAAGGTCGGCAGTTCAGCAGTTTGAATCCCTAGTGCCGCGTAATGGGGTGAGCTCCCATTACTTGTCCCAGCTTCTGCCAACCTAGTAGTTTGAAAGCACGTAAAAAATGCAGGTAGAAAAATAGGGACCACCTTTGGTGGGAAGGTAACAGCGTTCCGTGAACCTTTGGCGTTTATTCATTCGGCCACATGACCACAGAGACGTCTTCAGACAGCGCTGGCTCTTCGGCTTTGTAATGGAGATGAGCACCACCCCCTAGAGTTGGGAACGACTAGCACATATGTGCAAGGGGGAACCTTTATCTTTACCTTTACATTAAGGTGCTGACAGTTTAATCCTTAAGTTGAAGTCTGAGTCTAGGACTTCATAGCTTAACCCTTCGCTGCATTTATTCTGTTCTATTAGTCATAGGTTTCTTTTAAAGGCCCAGGTGCCTTTTGGCTATTATCAGATGATTAATGGGGTGAATCGTAGCATACCTAATTTAAATAACACAATAAATAAAATATCTATCTAACCTGCCTAGTTCTCTTGCTGCCAATGATTACTTTGCTCTGAATGTTTGGACAGTAATATGATTCCCCATGTCTAAACCAGAAAGTTATTGTAGGCAGAATGTCCCCTGATGTGAATTGGCATAGCTATGTGACAAGCTAAAATGTCCCCTAAAACAAATTTAGGATCTGTTGTTATTTTGATTAGTGTTGCATGTCAATCTTTGAAAAAGGATTGAAATCAAATTTGGAGGCTGGGTTTATCAGATCTTCAAGATAGACCAGAAATGGCATGGTAGGAATTCCAAAAAAATATTTGGCTGTAACGTAGAATAACAGAATCTTGAAATCCTGTCAGGATTTCTCTGTCCCATCAAAGAAAATCAAGGTGGGGTGAGCTGCTTCTTCGTGTCACCCTCTTTCTCCTGGCTGAGTCATCTTTTCTGAAACTTCGCCCACCAGCTCCTCCATTTTTTAATGATTCGCTCACTCCTTCTCAAGGCCAGATGTACAATACATTCCTTCACAGGACCGTATATTCCATATACAATGCACTGCAAAAAAAAAATAGTAATAATGGTCTTTCCAAGAAGAAAAAAATCTTTTGTCTACCACAGTAATCTTTTAAAAGTCAATGAAATTTTTATTTTCCAAATCCCTTCCTACCCACTTCTCCTCTACAATCTCATTTCAATGCTGGTGACAGTTTTATCTTTGTGCCCTCAAGTGTCTTTTCTTGACTCTGAAAACACTTTTGTTAATTTTAGCATAAGAATGTACTGGACTTTTCTGTTGCTAAGCAGCAGACATGTATACAAAATACTGGGCCTATTCTTAATATGCATGTGCACATGTCTGCAATATACAGCGCTTTAAAACTTGGCTCTAGCTGATGTTTCACATTACGTGTGCAGAGGGCACATTGTTAGCAGCATCTCAGTGGGGCTTTATTTTCATTGGACCTTCTGAATGTTATTTTTTTATATTGCATAAAATAGACTATGCAAGGGGAGGGCTCAGTTTGATAAAAACTATATAATACAAAAATGACAGAGTGAGCTGTTAGATTTGTGCCCTGGAGACTTTATCTAAGAAAGAAACATAGGATACCAGCGAGAGAACCTTCTATCAGCGATAAAGCTTTTCTCCTGGGGGACTACATGATAACGTTATCTGTGGAACATATTTTTTTTTTATTGGCAATCCTTTCATGTTCCCTACAGGTTCTGCGCTTGCCTTTGAGCATTCTTAGTTTATCTCCAGTTCCTCTTTTGTGTTGCTTTTTTTCTTATAGCACAAAGCAACTAGTAAGGAATGATGGCAGGTGTCAGCACCCCCAATCTGATACTTTCCATATTATGTTGGACTTCAGCTCCTGTTGTCTCCAGCCAGGACCATGCTGGCTATGCATTTATGGGCACTACAGCCAAACATCTGTCTGGGCAGCACTAAATTGGGGAAAGCCAGCTAAAACAACAGGATGTCAAAGACAGAAGCAGGAAAATGATTTGCTTGACCTTCATTCAACACTCAGTAACATGTTGTTTTTTTTAGAAAGACCCTGGCCATATCTTGGGCTTCAATATAGTCCTGACATTTTACTTTTTCTGACACACAAACACATCTCCACATACCAGTTAAAAAAGACATGAATGGATTTCACAGTTCAGACAATCATATTTTAGATTGATGTCCACTTCTTCATTCCTCCCTTTCTGCAAATTAGCAGCCAACTAAAAATCTTCCATTAACAATAGTTTCCCATTTTGTCATTAACAGTAAGGTAGCAGAGTAAGAAAGAAGTACAGAAGGAAAGTAGCACAGTATATCAGCAGTATTATTAAGTATTTTGATTGTTGTTGTTGTTGCTCTAAAGTTGTTATTTGTAGATTCCTGGTAGGGACATTAATATTAATTGAAAAGTTCCTACTTTGCTTGTGGACGTATTGCATGGGATGATCAAAAGGGCTATTTGAAAGATGCTTTTATTTCACCGTGTAACCTGAGATACGGTTGTCCAAATTATTCTAATAGATCTTATTTTTTGCTGCTTAAGTGCAAAGTTTAGCCAACTGCTCTTTTTCAATGGTTTTCATCCACAAGGCATGTTAGGCTTTTTTTGAACCTAGAGCTCATCTTTTTTAACCTCGAATAAAAAAAAAATTGGTCCTCTTCAACTGAATAAAAAGGTAAGAGATAAATTAATTGACTATATAAATTTATTATTTATTTATTTTATTATTTTGCCGCATTTCTATGCCGCCCAACTCCCAAGGGACTCTGTGTGGCTTACAACAAAGAATAAAACAATGCGAACAATCCCATAAAAAATGTTAAAAAGAAAAACATTAAAACATTAAAAACTTTAAAAACGTTAAAACACATGCACTCCAATTCATGGCCGGGTCTCGTAAGATCATTATAACGAGATCAACGGCCCCAGACCTGCCGGAAGAGCCAGGTCATCACCGCTTTGTGGAATGCCAATAGGGTCGGGGCGGTCCAGACCTCAGGAGGTAATTGGTTCCAGAGAGCCGAGGCAGGCACAGAGAAGGCCCTCCCCCGTGGGCCCACCAACCGACATTGTTTAGCTGACGGGACCCAGAGGAGACCGACTCTGTGGGATCTTACCAGTCGCTGGGAGCTATGTGGTAGAAGGCGGTCTCAAAGATAGCCTGGCCCTGAGCCATATAGGGCTTTAAAGGTAATGACCAACACCTTGAATTGCATCCAGAGACCAATAGCTCGCGGAGAATTGGTGTAATGTGCAGCTCGCGGAGAATTGGTGTAATGTGGGTATATTTGGCGCACCCACTATAACTTGCGCGGCTGCATTCTGGACCAACTGTAGTCTCCGAACACTTTTCAAGGGTAGCCCCATGTAGACCGTGTTGCAATAATCCAACCGTGAGGTGACAAGGGCATGAGTGACTGTGAGGAGAGCCTCCTGATCCAAGTAGGGTCGCAATTGGTGCACCAGACGAACCTGTGCAAAGGTCCCCCTAGCTACAGCTGTCAGATGTTGTTCCAGTCTCAGCTGTGAGTCTAGACGGACATCCAAATTGCGAGCCCATTCTGAGGGGGGCACTTTGTCACCCCCCAGAACCAAGGATGGACAATCGACATAGTCTTTAGGGGGCAATACCCAGAGCCATTCGGTCTTACCTGGGTTAAGTCTGAGCCTGTTGACTCCCATCCAGATCCTCACAGCCTCCAGGCACCAAATAAATAAATAATGGGCAGCAGCACACTAGAATTGAACTCCACTGCCATGTTCATAGTCAGCCATCTCTGAAAAGAGATAATTGTCTGCATAACAAAGTAAAAAATGATCGAAACTGTCCATTTGTACAGCAAAATATGGCTGAGTTAACAAGTATGGTGCTCACTTTGATCTTCCAAAATGCTTTTTGTCTTCATCTAAGAAATGCAGACTTGAAGTACAGCCAGAATAATTAATCCAATTCCTTAAATCAAAGAAGGGACCGACATTCTCAGTTTCCAGAAACAGATAATGTTTTTATTATGATTAAATATATAGCATTTTTTATGTCTTCTCCTAGGAACTGAAAGTCACTTTCTTTCCTTCCCCAATCAGATTCTGGTTAGAAATTCTATCTCTTAACTGCAATCTCACATATCTCAAGGGCATCAAGTTGGAAAAGGGTGCTATAGCATTTATTTTTAAAAGTAATTGTCAGATGAATGACTATTAAGTAACTGCAAATGCATTTGATTTGTTAAAACTCCTAAAACATGACATGCTGTATAAAAATGGAGTTCTAGCAGTGGTTCTGCCGAATATAATTGGAGTATGCTTAAAGTAAAACCCATTTATTATCTTTAATCCACAGGAGTTTGTCTTAATATAGGAGTTGTGGTGGTGCAGTGGTTAGAATGTAATATTGCAGGCTAACTCTGCCTACTGCCAGAAGTTCAATCCTGACAGGGCTCAAGGTTAAATCAGCCTTCCATTCTTCCGAGGTTGATAAAATGAAGAGCCAGATTGTTGCGGGCAATTTGCTGATACTATAAACCGCTCAGAGAGTGCTGTAAAGCACTGTGGGGTGGTATATAAGTCTAAATGTTATTGTCTTTTATAATTTTGAACTATTACTACAATGTTTTCAGTTAAAAATCCTTGAAAATTAATGTCCCTTGTTAATAACAAAGCATCTTCGTTTGAATGATCAGTAAGCAGATACTTTGCTCTGCCTATACTTCTGCAACTTTAGCAAAGGGTAGTATTTGGCTAACTTTGCCTGTTGATCAGAAGCTAAGCAAAACTGCATATGGTTTGTACTTGAGTGTAAGACAGCAGAAAATCCCAGGGTTGCAGCCAAGGTTTAGAAATTTTAAAAAGTCCCCAAAGATAGTAAGGGCAACCATTCCTGTACTATTACCAAAAGAAAAAAAAACCCACTCAAATTTATGTCTGGGTAGTTATCAGGTTCTAAGTTTCTTTTAAGGGATCTTTACCATCACAAGGCAAACTGAAAGCAACTAGCAGCAGCTTAAGCTGCATAGGGAGGAGGAAACTAGGGTGCATGATTGGACATATTTTTAACCAACGCTAAGCTATAGAGAAACGTTGTTCAAACACTGCAACTTTGTAAAGATCCTTTTGTCCCTTTTTGCCATATCCCTTTGGTTGTTGCAGAGAGAAACAACAGATTTCAAACAGACAGATTTCAAGGTTTACTGTTTTAACAGATGTTCACATATAAGCCATAAATATGAACAGAGCTTTTAATTTAAAGATCTGGATTATGTGTCCATAAATGTCTTCTCAAGAACTTGAATCAGTGGTATTCAGAGCTGAATTTAGCTACATCAGATAACTCAAGGGTAGCGTAACCTGTTCAATTGCTTCTCCGTGGTACAAAATTGACTGCAATGGGTACCTTCCCCGTCTCTTCCATTCCTATTGTTATTCCTTTTTTTCCAATATATTTATTACCCTTTTATCCACTCTCTCAATTTTGATGTTAAGATTTATAAAATTTGAAAAATCCGCCTTCCTTCCTGCCTTCCTTCCATCCCCTCACCTTCCTTCCTCATTTTTACTTCAGGAAATCACCAAACGGGAAGCAGCGAGTAGGCAGTTAAGCTGTATTCAGCTGCCTGTCGACTCGTCAGTGGTACGTAAGATCTGGCATGAACACCACAAGCTTTGTCTGATAGTTTTCTCTCCCTCAATCTCTCTCTCTCTCTCTCTGCCTGTCTCTCTGTCTCTGTGTTGTGAGCAGTCACATCATTGCCACTGTTCTCATTACGATAGATGTTTGGTTATGAATTCGTTCTCATTGTCAAGTTGATCTTGATTTTAAGTCTCTTCCTTCTTTGAGGGAATTAAGAGGGTATCTCTCCAATGAGTGGAAACCTCTTTTAGATTCCTTAAGAGAGTCCTTTTCATAAACTTTAGACCCCCTGCCAGCATTTCTAAAAGAGGAAGATCTTGAACTTCCTACCAACTTAGAAGCTAGCAATGTCCCCTGACCATTGCCCTTCAGCTCACAGATGGATATAAATTCTTGCCGCTTCTTTAACATTGGTTTTGATTGAGCCAAGATAATTGATCATTTCTTACATCTACCTATTAATGTACACTGATTTTTAATGAATATAGGTTTGTGTTTCTAATTTTGGAGACAGAGTATTATTGTTTCAGCTGTCTCAGTTGTGTTACCAACAACAAAGGAGTATGAATGTAGGCCCAGAGATCATTCAGGTCAGTAAGAAACTTGCCCATATGCCCAGCATGAATTCTAAGAAAATATAAAGCATATAGTTTCATGCCATAATCTCCCTTATAGACATGCCTTACAAATTGTCACTTAACCCTTTTTGCATGCCAATGCTGACTCTCTTTTAAAAAAAGAGAGAGAAAAAGGGAGAGAGACAGAGACACTAGGAAAAGGTATCAAAGACAGACGGGACCTAAAATCAAGCATGCTTTGTGGATGTTCATATGTGAGAAGACTCTGTCCTGAAAAAGGCCATTCTAGAATTGAGGCAGCTACTGACAGCATATATAATATATAACCAGAGACCTTGGGGAATTCTTTTTATTGACTGGAGGTTAGAAAAAAAGGGTACATAGGAGAGGTCAGGGGGGGGGAAAGGAATATAAATCCTCCTTAAAGGATTTACAAAATGTTGGTAGAATATTGTTACAGTCTTTTAAAAATGAATGAAAAAGACAACATACTCGTGTATGCGTCAGATATTGACATCATGCAAATATACTCCCCTGCCTTAGATCTATGAAATCAAGCACATCACAGATTCTGTTATCCTTGCCATTGCCTTGCTCTATTATAAACCTGTCCTTCCTTATTTTCCTCCGTTTCTTCTGGTATTGGAAGTGGGGCCTTCTGTTTAGATCCTTTTTTTGACTGCTCAGATTTCTCCAGCCTGGTGCTTTCCAGAGATATTGAAACTACGCCATCCTCTGGCCAACATGATGTACACTTCTGGAGAGCACCAGAGTCAGGACAGCTGTTATAGCCATAGGCTGCCTTCCCTACATACTGGTCGGTTCCTGGCACATCTCATGCTTATCATGAACAAACTATACTTTTTGCTCACCTAATGCCTTTTTCATTCAGAAAGGCAAACTAGGAGTGAAAAAACAGGTAATTTCCTCAGGAACCTAGGTGGGTAAGGCTTGCCTGTGGTAAATTAGTGTGCTTAGCATTTTCAAGTTGCTGTGGGGTTCTATGGCAGGATGATGTAAAAAAAATGGGTTTGGTGCTGAAGGGAGGGAGGATAAAATACATTGGCAACTTGTATTAAGTATCACACCAGACAAAGTGTCACCTAATAACTAAAAAATCTGTTTGGAACGCAGACTTAAAAAATGAAAGGAAAAAAGCATATTGAATTCCATTTTTGCCAATTGCAGTGTTATCGAAACCAAGGCTTTTAATGCAAACTCCCTTCTTATTTTAAAGGATGACTTTACTGACAAGTATCGTTAATGCTTTTTTGAGTTTTGTAATGAGCATTATCTTCAAACATTTGTGAAGATAATTTTTGTGATATGGACCCAGCATCATTTTACATGATTTTTAATATAATATACATATATTTAATTTGCATGTTTAATAAAACTGTAAAGACACAGGTCTGCACAGGCATTTTTCTCACATTCACATGATCCTTTTTAAGTCAGATTTGAATTGCAGGAAAAGTTTATTGACAGGATACAGTCCTCCATGTGGAAATTCTAAATTCTCCAAACTTAAAGCCAATCCATTACCCATTAGATTTTGAAGCATATGAACAGAGATAATGTTTTGGAAATATTTTTTTATTTATTTTATTTTTATTTTATTATGAAATTTATTTACTGTCCATCTCGTGTCAAACGACTTTGTGTGGCTTACAGCATAAATATTTAATTAAGATTGCAATTTAGCTCAAGTTAATCATTTATTATTGAGAAAATGAGCTCAAATGCACTGTCTCAATAAAGAGAAATGGGCAGCTATGTCACAACCACATTATAAATTCTGAGGAACATTCTCAAGGGACCATTTCCATTATGACTTTTAAGCAACACAAAATAAATAAAGACCATCCCTTACATTGGACTCAATTGTTTTGGTATAAGGGGTCGGTTAATCATGAAAGGCTGAAATGCTACACTTAAATTAATATGCATTAGGGCAACCACTAAGAGAAAATTACTAACCACTAAGGGAAAATTACTTTATCTTTTTTTTTATACTGTACTACTTATACTGCTTTATGAAGAAATATGGGTAAGATCTAACAAAATTGCTAATGTATTAATCAATGAACTGCAGATGTGAATGGATTACTGCTTTTAGCCTTATTTTAGCATTAATTCTAATATGTATATTGGGAAAATATCCAAAGGAAATGACATCAATTTAACTCTAGGTCAGAATAGAAATCTAGTCACAAGTTCATCTTAACTGAATTCTGTATTCTTCAGAAGCATTTTTTTTAAATGGCCCCACCTACCATGAAGTTAGGCAATCAAACTTTGCTTAAAATAGTTTGACTTTAACCCTGAAAAACAGGATTCTGTCCTGTTGGTAGGAGCCCAAGGATGTGCATGCTGGCTTCATTGCCTTGATCCTGACCTCTAAGTGTTAATGGGGAAGATTTGAGTGGAAATTGGTGGAATCATGTTTGAATGAATACAATTCACTGGATGTCAAATGCAAGGAAGAGACCTGTCAAGTAGGGGATTGTCTTTCAAACCTTCATGATCAGTGGTCAAACCCAAATGGACCATCATGCAGGGACCATCATGGAGAGCTCATGCTCTTTCACTGTTTTATGTTTTCCAAGGCCTAAATAGGGATAGAAAGGTGCAGGGTTTCCTATTTATGAATTCCCTGTGCTTAGATGCAAGATACATCTTTAAAAAGTCCACAGCTTGATTGGAGAGAAATGCCTTGCAGATATGTTTATCTACGTAGATACACAAGCACACATTTAACTGGAAAAATAAAGGTCAGTACATTGATGATGTGACCTGGATGCTAATCAGGCAAAATTTTCAATTAATTTCAAAAGTCTGCTATTGAACATTATCCTCCCAACCAAACCCGTTCCACTTCAAGTTTTTCTCCAGCATCACGTGCCATCATGGTGAGCTAAAGCTTTTTAGTACAGCAGCATGGATCTTATTGTATTTTGCTTGGTTAATTGCCTTTCTTTCTTGATTTCATAAGGTTCTGTGTGTTTGTATGTGTATGTGTGTTATCACCAATTTATTTCTTCTGTGGACTATCTTTATGAAGCTATCTTGGGTCAGAATTGCCCCCCCAAAAAAGCAGCCTTCTGTCCTTCTGGACTATTCTACTTCTGGTTCATATTATAGATTATCACATTACATTAAGCCATGATTGCTTAATTGTAGTTTCCTCAATAAACCAAAGTTAACTGAGTTCAAATATAGTTAGTCATTAACCATGGCTCATAAAAGCTACAGTGCTTATGCACAAAATACATTAAACCAAAACTAAATGACATGTGGCTTAGTGCAGTGTCTTAATATACCCCTATTATCATTTGATTGCCCCAGAGATGGGCTCCAAAATGGTAATAATGCTTGATTTAAAAACGAGGTGAAGAAAGGAAATGAAGGAGACAAAGACAATTAACATTGGATATTTAAAAAATTCCAGGGTAACCCTTTAATAGAAAAAGGTCTTATGAATTGCATTACCATTTGATAAAAGAACCTTGACAGCCATTATGTACAGGCTGTTGATTCTAATTTCACTGTCAGCAGCCAACAATTATTTTTGAGGGACAGCCCTTCAATTCATCCTAATGATTGGATGAATCAAATCAAGGATAGGCCCATTCCCCTGAATCATATTGCTAAAATAGATAGGCCCACTTCAGATTTCATCTTTCTCAACCAGATCTCTGATTAACCAATTTCAAGGGGTAAAAGTTAGGGTGTTGTAGGAAAATGCAGTGGTTCTGTGGATTGGAAAAAAAAATAGTTGATCCCCGCCTTGTTCCTTTCAACTATTCAGATGAATGGTTCTGTATTTTATAGGAATCGATCCGAAAAGTATATACAGTATATTTTGATTCAAGGCTGCATTCAATTGACTATAATTTCTGCCTTCTCCACCACCTTCATTTAGTCAATATAAAAACCAAGACATACTTTCAGATGTCTGCTTAAAACTATTGTGATTGGGCTAAATTATTGATTAGAATAGAATGAGTGATAAATGCTTGGGAATTAAGCTGTGTTAGAGGTTCCTTTGAAGACCTTGGAGAAGGAGAAGGGGGTATTAAAAGCCTGGGAGTTAACTACGCTTCTAGGCTGGGTGTCTAGCAGAATGAGTTTAAACCAATTGTATTTGCTTCTCTCAAGTCTTTAGCTGCTTTAGCTGCCCTTTCCAAAAGTGTATTGTGTAGTGAAACTGGACTACAGATGTGGAATTAAATATTTGCATGCCTCATGTTGTGGAAGGTGGTGTCCTACTGTGGCAACAGTTCAGTGGAGCAGTGATTCTTGTGTCTGGGGGAAGAAAGAGTCCTCTTACTCAGATGGGGAATGGCCAGGTAACTTGTCCTATTTTTCCTGCTGGCTAAGGCACTTTGTTTTTCTCTAGGGGGATGCTACTAAGTCCGATTCTGAGGGGGAACTTTTCCCCCATAGTTTGGAAGAAGAATGTGGACTTAAGAAAAATTTTTCAAATCCAGCTTGTAAGTAACAATATGATTGCTGTTATTTTTCCTGCAAATAAATGTTTGCTATTTGTTACATGAAACTTCATGTATATTTATTTCCTTGGTTATGAAGTATTTAAAAAGCAGAAAAAGAGGAAGTCCCAAAAGCAGTTTTTCTCAAGACTATCTATCTCCAACCTGGTCCTTCAAGTCTTCCAGAAATACACCCATAGCCATCATAACTGAGTCCATCCATCTTCCTGCTGGTTGTCCTCTCCTTCTCTTTATTTCCACCTTTCCCATCATTAGAGCCTTTTCCATAGAGTTCAGTCTTTATATAATGTCTTAAAGGTGCATTTTTTTGTTCAAAAGGTAACTGGGTTGTTTTTTCCTTCAGGAAGAAGAAGCTTCATCAGTTCTGGTGGAATTGGGATGATGAAGCTTCTTGAATGAGGACCAAACGTTTTCTCCTTCTTCCTCAAGGAAAAAACAGTCGAGTTGCCTTTTGAAATTAAAAAAAAAAGCATCTTTGAGGCAACTATGACTGGATGACAGAGAATCTCCACAGACATCTTTATATAATGTGTTTGAATTAGTTTCCTTAGGAATATCTAGATCAGAGGTGTCAAACTGGCGGCCTGTGGGCCGGATACGTCATGTGTAGGCCATACTCACCCCACCTCCACAGAGGGGAAAAACGTCATAAAATGTCATGTGACAGCAACGTGACACCACAAGTTTGACACCCATGATCTCGATGGACTGCAAAAATCTTGATTCATCATTAGATGGCAGCAAAGGGGTTGAGATGCCTCTATATTTGTTACTATCTAGGGGCAAAATGTGCCAGATTTTTGGTAGTGCACATACAATAGCTGTTGTAATAATAATAATATGTGAGTGTGTGTGGGGGGGGTTATAGATTCAGTCAATATGATGTAAGAAATGTCTTCAGAAAGATTCTCTTCACTGGAGGAACTCAACAACAATGAGAGAGGAGCATGGGATAATGTCGATAATTTTGAATATGATGTATGGCTCATCATACAGTATAAAGCTGATATTTGGGACAAAAATCTCTCTATGATAAAGAGTGAAGAGAAAATATTGCTCTGAGTGTACCTTAAGAATGAGAAATCTATGGCCATCATAGGTTAAAACCCATTAAATCCTGACTTCTGTGATAGAAAAACCATAGTGGTTGCAGTTCAGGAACAACAAGAAGACCATTTCTGGCACACCTTTGCTAGATGTGATTGCCGTCCATCTTGCATACTACGGAGAGGAAGCTGGCCTTGATAGTATCTTAAAGTAAGAGTAGGAAAACAGAGGAGTGCTATTGATAATTCATTAGCATTCATTCATGGTAAAAGGACCAGAGAACCTGGAAAATGAAGATTTGAGAGTCTTGCATTAGAAGATTGAGAGACACAAGAAAGAGGAATGATCAAGACACATATGAAAGTTGTCCTGATCTCATATGTCTCTGACTATATAGGGCATGATACGAATGTTTTGTTTCCTATTTTTTCAGTGATGGCTCTTTGTGACCACCCAGAGCTAAAGAAGAGCTTGACTCCCCCACTTATCATTCACACAGCTGCTACACCCATGTCCATGCCAAAAAGTGCCATCTATGGAGAAGTGGCTCAGGACTATGGTTCCCGAAGAGCTAGTGGCATCTCCATGGATCCTAATACATTTGATCTCAAATCCCCGGTATGTGGTTCACTTTCTATCTTGTATCCTTTGCTTCTCGCCCTTTGCTCCCAGTTTGCCAGCATATTTTAAAATTAATTTATTCCACCAATTTGATATCTTTTTTGGCATTGTTAATGGAGCTATTGCTTCTAGCAATCTGTTGATATCCCTTATATTCTTACTTGCATCACTTCAGGTCAGTGCCCGGAGTTCTCCACATAGCCCATGGAGTGCAGGAAGTAGCTGGAACAGCCGCAGGTCGAGCTGGAACAGCATTGGGCGGGCACCTAGCTTGAAACGCCGTACAAACCAGAGCAGTGAGCATAAATCGCTTTTGTCCGGGGATGGGAAGCAGAGTTCGGAGGAAGGGGAAAGCTCGGATGAAGAGCAATCCAGCAGGACTGGGAGCATCAATGGCTCTATACCTCACCGCATGGAGTCACTAGAAACCAAAGGCTCCTTTGACTTCCAAGATACCCTGCAGGTGCCTTCTCTTTACCGGACCAGCAGCATCCATAGTAGCCACAGCTCTGCGGCAGACTACAATGGCAAAGCCACCTCAAGAGTCTTGATTCAGCAGCTTCATTTGGATGATCCGCTCCCAGAATGCGATGACTTGGATGATGAAGGCAATTTAGTAAGTGAGAGCCAGCTTACTTGGCACCTTTTTGCTTGTGTCAGGATTGTTTGCTGTAGAAGAGAGTGCAATGTTTTCCTTGATCCTTGTTAATTTGCAGAAGCATAACATATCATGCCAATATATTCTTATCTATTGGGCACTGACATATTTATTTATTCATTAATAAATAACTGAAGCCTGTAAGCTAGAGAAATCACAGGGGTCATAACTTTAACATGCCCATAAGAGGCTGTGTCATGTCATCATATCACATATCACAATATATCACAGTATATAATAATATATCATATTGGCAGAGCTAACACAAATACTTAAATTTAAGTGGTCATTTGACTAAAAATATTTAGAAGTTCTTTATCAGAGGTATCAAACTCAAGGCCCACAGGCTTGATCTGGCCCATGGAGTGCTTAGATCTGGGCCATGGGGCTGACCTGGAAACAGTGAAGGACTGGCCCACGGTGCTTCTGTCAGCAAAAATGGAGCTCAGGAGTGCTGTTTTCAGTGGCAGAGCACTCAAGCCACCACAGGTACCCTCAATACAAGTGACGTTGAGCTGGCCACACACCCTGGTCACGCCCTCCCTGCCCTCCGGAGGTCAAACACAACCATGATGCTGCCCTCAATGAAATCGAGTTTGACACCCCTGTTCTATATGATTCCAACTTCCTATCCTTTTTTCTTTACTCTAGCTCTCCGCTCATCATCACATAATCTTCATATGTCACCTTCTTGAATCAATATCTCCCATGAACTCCAGAACTTTGTCTTTGAGATAGCCTACTATGTAATCACAAAAAAAAAAAAAAATCCAATTTGGACCTAAATCAATGAGATGCTGGTAATGCCTCTGTTTCCACTCTGTCCCCCTCAGTTTTCCTATGTGCTAGATATTCCGGACTTCAATCACCACAATCTCCAGCCAGCATGACTAAAATATTATGGATTCAATTCATGTGCAAGATGCCAACTAGGGAAAAACTGTGGTAGGGGAGAAGAAGATGAGATGGAATAACATTTGGATACTGGCTTTGGGGAACTAACTATCATAGACATGATATTATGATAGCTAGTCCTCCAAAGCCAGTATCCAAATGTTATGGATAAAGAGGAAAGTTATAAATCTTCTGTATCCTATCAATCATCTGGGTAGATTTCATGCCACCTTCAACAATCCTTATGCTAAGGAGCATGGTTGTCATGGAAGGAGACCTGTGCTCAAGATGTTCCATGTTATATTCAGTTCCAAGCACTGCTGATTTGGAGTGAGGATATTTTAATATGCACCATCTTATAAATGTTTGTGATGATTCTTCCTAGATATATTTGGCAACTGAGCAAGTAATTAAATAGCTAAATATGCACTTGGGCAGTGGTTCTCAACCTGTGGGTCGGGTTAGGGTTAGGGTTAGGGTTAGGGTTAGGGTTAGGGTTAGGGTTAGGGTTAGGGTTAGGATCGAACGACCCTTTCACAGGGGTCACCTAAGACCATCGGAAAACACATATTTTCAATGGTTTTAGGAATAATTTTATGGTTGGGGGTCACCACAACCTGAGGAACTGTATTAAAGGAAGGTTGAGACCCACTGCACTAGGGCTTGCAAGAAAGAGGGTGATCATCTGGGTATCTGAGTTTCTTACATACAGATCAATGGTGGGATTCAAAAATTTTTACTACCAGTTCTGTGGGCATGGCTTGGTTTGGTGGGCGTGGCTTGAGCGTGGCAGGGGAAGGCTACTGTAAAATATCCATTCCTTCCCCACTCCAGGGGAAGGTTACTGCAAAATCCCCATTCCCTCCCAATCAGCTGGGACTCAGGAGGCAGAGAATAGATGGGGGGCAGGGCCAGTCAGAGGTGGTATTCACCAGTTCTCCAAACTACTCAAAATTTCCACTGTTGGTTCTCCAGAACTGATCAGAACCTGCAGAATATCACCTCTGATACAGATGTGTACATATACACATCTTTTTCAGTTTCCCCTTTCTGCTTTCATTGGAAAGTAAGGAGAAAGGCACATTGACCAATGCATTGCTGGACACAACCATTCCAGCTGTGAGATTGAAAGAGAAAGTAACCTTGGTCAGGATATAATTTTTATAATCAGAGCTAGCCCTGGTTACAGTTTGGTCTGAGCAAAGGATAAGATAATCCTACTCCAGAAAAGCAACCTATATTAGTTGTTAAATCTTATTTCATCACAGGAGAACATCATCTACAATAGCTAAAGGTTAAGACCAGCTTAGGGCTACAGATTGGAGCTGAGCTAGTTGTATCACTCTGCTTAAGAGTACAGCTGTGCAACAGAAACCTTGTCTGTTTGGGGGTTAGAGAGAATGCTCAGCCTTTTCCCCCAATCTTCTTTTTCATGTCAGAACAGGAAGGAGGAAAGCAAACTCAAGCTCCATTAGCCCAAGAATCTGTGGTTTGTTTGCTAAATGATGTGAGGCACCAGCATTAACTTGATTGCCTTCAGCAAGATATTCTTCACACACACAGAAAGAGGTGGGGGGTATTAGCCTTTTCCCCCTCTTCAAAGGGCTATATAATCTCCTTAATTTCAAGCAGGTGATTTCTTCTACCATTAACTGTTATTAAGATTCCTAAGTAAGGGCAAAAATTGGCCTCTTCGTCTCATGGGGCCACAGGAATCTTGGTATTAACGTCAATATAAAAAGGCAGTAGTCTCATTAATGATAGTTTTTTTTTCCCTGAGCCAGTAAGAAGCCATTTAAGAAATGCTAGTTAACATCAGTAGGCATGGTACTAAAAACAAGAGGAAAAAGTCACTGGCAATTTGAAACTGATAAAGCTACATTAGCTTTACTTGACAGCAAAACTCTGCCATTTGTAGTGGGACCCATTAAATTCCAATGTTGCTCAAGACAACAGAAAAACCATCAGAAATGGTTATAAGGAAGCAAATTGCAAGACAGAAACCTAAAGCTTAAATGTGAGCAAGGGCAACTAGAGAGATTGTACATGACACCCATTTAGGAAGGAACATGGTCTTTGGGCACTCAGAAGGTGTGGAATGTAACTATTGAAATAACAGTCTATAGAAACCCTCCCTTGTGTAGCGCTGGCTCCTGGAATGGCAAGCGAGGACTGCATGACGGCATCATGCTAGATAATGATAGTAAATTAATTAGCCTCAAAAACAATTAAGGCTTGATGGAATTGAATCCAATCTGTCAAACTCCAATTCTGCAACATCAGGTTTAAAAACAACAGTGAAATGAGCAGGAAATACCAGCTTTAAGTAGTGAAAATGAATGGTCTGGAAGATTGCAGCCAATGCAATCCCAAGTTGCATTATCAGAGGGATACAATCAAAATCAAGTGAGGTGCTAATACCACTCTATAAAGCCTTAGTAAGACCACACCTAGAATACTGCATCCAGTTTTGGTCACCACACTATAAAAAAAGATGTTCTTGAGACTGAGGACCAAGGTAGACATACCATTAATTGTGCACTTTCGTAATAAATAGCAAAAGCAGTGTGCACTAATGTTTTTGTTAAATAAATATAGACCAAGTGGACTTTCTAGGAAGGACTCCATTGGTAACTGAAGTACAGTAAAAAGCACCCTTCAAAGACTATTCAGGCTTCCCTTCATTTCCTGTTTATATATTGCAAAGTTAACAAATAAACTGTAATTGTGCCAAATCTAGTATGGCCCTGAAATATTCAGTAGCTGATTTTTTCAGTCTTGTCATTCTTTTAAATATCTGACTTGTCTTCATCACTTGGTGGAACAGCCCTAAAGGACTTGGAAAAGATATTCAAATGCCACAATGTGTTTACACCCCCAAATATCAGCATTGTGCAAGCTACAAGGCTGATATTTGCTCCACCAAGTGCTAATCTATAACACATTTATTGACTGGTTACTGATAGTTGATCCTAAAAGGCTGAATCTATTCACCACTTCAGTTTCTTCATTTTCTGTTCTGTGGGGGATGGCTCTATTTGTTGTCATTTGTTTTTAAATTTAGCCCCATTTTTCACTGTGCTCCTTGAATTTTATTATTAGGGTTTATAGATTCTTTGCATTTTCAGCCATCAGTGTACTATCATCAGTATAGAAAGGACCATAGATTTTTCTTCTAAATATTTTATAACTATACTAATTTCTTTCAGTCCAGTTTCCCTTAATACACATTTGGCATAATAAATTGAATAAATAAGAGGAGAGTTTATGGCCTTGTCTCACTTCTTTGCCAACCTGGAGCCAGACTGTTTCACCATGTTACACCTGCATTATAGCTCCCTAACCAAAAAAGGTGGTTGGTTGGTGGGACTGATGGATTGATTGATTGATTGAATATTTTTGCTCAAAAATCATCATAATGTTGCACATTAGAGTGGAAAAAAAAGGAAGAACAAGAAGTTAGTATTAAAATGGTTGAAAACATTAGAACAACAAAACACTAAATTTATACGGCCAGATTTTAAATTGTCTTGATAACAATGAGTGTGAGCTGGAGAGCAATTATAATTTTAAATATACTACAGTGTGAGTGCAATATGGGGAAAAATGAATGGCCCTTTCTTATAATTTAATAGCAACATATGGTATTATAAGACAGATAGTCCCTTAATTTGTAATGCTGTAAACCGTTAAAACTATTAAGATTAAAACCTTTATCTTGAGCAGAGCCCAGAAAACAATTAGTAACCAGTTCAGATCTTTCAATATTGATATAATATGATCTCCAAATAACACACACAGGTGCAATATTTTGACATCTAACCATCTGCTGATCAGAGTTAGCCCTTTTAAGTACATGATAATCATACAGATATGATCAAACTAGGATTTAAAGAAAAATCAGATCAACTCGGTTAAAATTATGCTAGTACACAAAATACGGCTGTTCAAATACACTCCTTTCTCTTTCACTCTCTCAGAAAATCAACATCAGTAAAATATCAAGGAAACTGTCATCTTTTAGGATTGCAAATTTCTGGAACAGCTTCACTCCCAAATTTTTATGCCTGCCTTTCTTCTGACCAGAAGCACTACTGCTTTATTTAGTACATTTCTAGTATGGAATGGAATGGAAACTCTGAAGGCTTTAAAAAAAAATCCCTGTCAATAACTGGTGGCCCTCAGGTTACCTCCATACATTCAGCAATTGTTTGAAATTGGTCCCACAAGTTCCAGTATTGCAGCATTCCCACAGACATGCATTTGTAAGCTAGGCACTCAGCACCTGGATCAAAATTTTGACATTATGCAGTCACATCCCAAAGGTGCTTTTTCAAGAGGCAATTGGACTTTCTGGTTTTCTTTGAAGATGTTTCGCTTCTCATCCAAGATGCTTCTTCAGCTCTGACTGGATGGTGGGGAAGTCAGAGCTGAAGAAGCTTCTTGGATGAGAAGCGAAACATCTTCAAAGAAAAACCAGAAAATCCAGGTGCCTCTTGAAAAAGCACCTTTCTGACAACCATGACCCGGGTGATAAGAATCTCCATAAACTTGCAGTCATGTGATTGGGACAACTCATTGCAGCCAATTCACTGCAGCTAACACGCTACAGCCAACTTGCCATGGCCAGCTTGCCACGGTCAACTTGCCACAGCCAACCTTCCATGCAACAACTTGCTGCAGGATAATTCAATTTAATTATTTAAAATAAATAAAAAGTTATTTTAATTTTTGTCATTCACGTTTCATTCTGTCCCTCCTTAGTCATCCTTTCTTTAATGATTCTTTCCCATCATTTCTTTGATATTAGTGTAACTCTTGTCTCACAGCGAGTTGACCATGATGAGTTGTCCCGCTGTGAGTTCGCCGTGGTAAGTTGTCCCATGGTGAATTGGCTGAGGCAAGTTGGCCATGGCAAGGTTGGTTGAGGAGAGTTGGCCATGGTGAATTGTCATAGACCCCACAGGATACGATTTCTGACGTTCCCTTTCCAACAGGCAAAGTTAATGAGGAAGCTGTCAGAAGTCATCTTCACAAGAGGTCCTCACTTAATGGCAGCATCTCAGACTGCCATCACTAAGTGGCATAGTTGTGATGTCACACTTTACAACCAAGTCACTTAGCAATGACAGTTTCAGTCTCAATTTATTCACTACCTGTCTAAGTAAAATGTGCCTTTAAGACAGTATTTAATTCCCGCCTGAACAAATTCCTGCAGTTTTCTTGGCAAGGCTTTTTGGAAGTATTTTGCCATTGCTTGTTACTTAAGGCTGAGAGGGAGTGACTGGCCCAGTGGCTTCATGCCTAAGGTAAGACTCAGGGTCTCCTGGTTTCTCACTTGATACCTTAGCCACTATTCCAAATTGGCTCCTATACATGTAAAATACGAGTTGACATTTTAAAAAATGAAGCAGGTGGCCAAGCGTTGCTTTTGGGGGTAGATATGTTCAATAAAAAAGGGATGTGGTGGCTCAGTGGCTAAGATGCTGAGCTTGTTGATCAAAAGTTCAGTGGTTCGAATCCCTGGTGCCACGTAACAGGGTGACCTCCCGTTATTTGACCCAGCTTCTGCCAACCTAGCTGTTCGAAAGCACATAAAAACATGCAAGTAAAATAGGGACCATCTTTGGTGGAAAGGTAACAGCGTTCCGTGTGCCTTTGGCATTTAGTCATGATGGCCACATGACCACAGAGATGTCTTCGGACAGCGCTGGAGCTCTGAAACAGAGATGAGCACTGCCCCCTAGAGTCGGGAACGACTAGCACATCTGTGCGAGGGGAACCTTTTTACCTTTTACCTTATGTGCAATCTTGGCTTGGCTTGCATTCCTAAATTTCAGTTTCTCTTCACAATGTTTACTATCTCAAATGCATTTATTGCTGTGTTTTCTTCTCCTACATCTTTATTCATGCTGACCAGGTGTGTCTTCTGAAGTAGATGCGGTTTGAATAAAATAATTGAGCTATCACTTTGAACATAATGTGAACTCTAGAAGCAATCAAGCTGATTGTAAGCAAGCTAGCACTTCTAGTCTTCCCAAGGAGAGAAACTCAAATTACATTGCGGCACTCTTGTTCCACTTGATGTTTCTCAAATATACTGGATGCCAGTGTCTATAATCCTCAACCAACACTGAATATGATAAACAACAATAAACAGCAAGTGATGGAACATGTAGTCCAATACATCCAGAGAACTCCAGGTTGGGAGAACTGAGTCGGAAGAACTTAAAAAAACCATGCAAAATATTGAATCTGCGCATGTACAATATGTTGCCCTGGAGAGTCCAAACATATGTAAACATTTGACTGAATATATTTCCATCATCTCTTATAGACAAAACAAATGAAGACTGATAGATAGCAAATGGGATTGTTCTCCCTCCGCCTTTGTTATTTCATTTAGCCTTTTAATGGCTTGATTAGGAAAAAAAAATTAAACCCAAACCATCACTGACATGAAAATTGGAATATATATGTGTGTGTGTGTATGTATATGTATATACACACATGAGGATTCTAGACCACTGACTGGTTTTAACTTAACAACAGAGTGTCCTGAATGTAATGCTTTATTACATTTTTTTGAAACTTAAAACCCTATGGCAAAATAATCAAGACCAAATTACAGTTATTTGTTGATGTCCCCAGGGAAGCTTTCTGGCTAAGACTTCATGTGGCCTCAACAGCTTTCAATAATCCTTCCTAATTAAGTTGGTTTGATGGGCATTGGGGAATCAGGTGCTCCACAGTAAATGCAAACCTTTGGGCAGGATAGAAGTTGAACAGTGCTCTATGGCAACCACGAGTTTAATCACCGAACAAAACACAGAATATTTTTTGTTACGGAACAAAGAATCAAAGGGCGAGGATATACTGCATTTTTGCGGTAGTGGCGAATATCTGTAGCTCAAGTGTAGGATGAGGGTGGAGGTTTGTTCTCCAAGCTTGTGGGTTGGTTTCCGAATGTTTCGTTACCAGGCTAGATAACACCTTCAATGGAATTTAGAAGATGTCTCTATCAGTGTTCTTCTGCTTATAAAGGCTTTGTGTGGTCAGTAGCTCAGTAGGTAAGTGTGAAAAGTGTTCTTATACCAGAATACTATTCATCCCCTGATCATTTTTATTTGTTTGTTTGTTTATATCCCGCCTTTATTATTTTTATAAACAACTCAAGGCAGTAAACATATTCGATACTTCTACTTCTGCCTATTTACTGCACAACAGCAATGTTGTGAAGTGAGTAGGGCTGAGAAATAGTGACTGGCCCAAAGCCAGGAAGCCAGTTTTTATGCGGAGTAGAACTCATAGTTTCCTGGTTTCTAGGGAAGCATTGTAACTACCAGATCAAACAAGCTTATTGTTCTGTCTAGTATCCAGGGCTAATAAGGTACTAAACTGAGCTCATAGTATCTATTTGTTCAGTTCTATTATACTCATAGATTTTGGATTTATTGCCAAATAGCCAAAATAAAGTTTTGCTGATTTTTAAGAAATGTTGAGATTTGTTGGGGAGGGGGGAGGGGGGGCTGCTTTGCTTCTGGTCCTGGTATTTGATGACAGCATGGTCCATCCCAGGGGTGGGTTCCAAATCCCATCACTACTGGTTTGTTAGTGCACACACTTGTGCGTGCATATGGAGCTTCTGCGCATGCACAGAAGCTTCCGGGCGGGTGGGTGGAGCATCCCGCCACCGCCACTGGTGGCGAACCGGTAGCAACCCACCATTGGTCCATTCCCACCTGGTGGGTTTGATGGATATTTGCAATTTACTGTTATAGAACTCTCTAAATAGTAAAGACTTTGTAAGGAAAAAGAAAGGAATAGGAGTTGATTGATGTGGTGAAGTACCACATAAGTAACAGTACTGTTATACGTTATAACAGATAGTTATAACCAACTATCACTGGGATGTAGGTAACATTGCCTTCTTATAGTCTAGCTGCCTTCTCCAATCAGATGCCTTGCAGCCATTACACTTCTGAATTATGTTTAAATTTGCCATCACTGAAAGGCACCGGATGGAAAACAACAAATTGTTAAGGGTCAACGTCTGAACTTCTAAACAAAAAGGGAGTTCCTATTGCATTAGATGAAACTGATCAACAAATGATTTCTATTAATTTAGCCTATATATCCAAACCTAACAGTTGCCCCAGAGACTTCTGATATTGTCTGGAGATGATTCAAGTATCGATAGAGAATGTATCCTTTAACCTGACATTTAAAGCAGTGTCCTTTTAAAATAATTGCAGAACAGTATACATTTTTGCACTGGGATTTGTCCTGCTGTAAGAGATATTTTTTTTAATGAAGTCCCTCTAGCATTGATGGCCCTAGAGTAAAATACATGAACTTTAATACTGGAATTGTTTACCATTTGGGTTTATATATCTTACTATTCATATTGTATCCACCTGCCAGGGAAACCTTGTGCACATGTTTTAGTCATACAAGTCATTGATTTTGGCTGTTATCGACCATGACACTTTATGTTATTGTTTTTCTAGTCGTTTGTTTGCAATAGGATCCTCTTTCAGCAGGGAAAGATCTGTCTGTGCATGATGGGTTTTATTTTGTTGCCTCCCAGTAGTACAAATGCCCGATTGGATTATGGAGAAAGGACTGAACCCAAATCATCATGCATTAAATAATTGGAATCATCATGCTTAGAAACCAAATTTCACGTGAAATTCCATGGAGAGCCTGAAGCTTCCTTTTTTTTAATACACAATCTGTATAATTGAGCAGTTGCTATTCATTTGTTAGAAATTGCAGTTGTGGGTACAGCAGCAATAAGAACAAAAGATTTATTGCACAGGACTTCTCTTCCAATTTGCCTAATTATCTAACACAAACTACTGCTATCTTAATGCCTGGAACAGGAAACACCCTGCTTTCCCACCATGCAGCTCGGGAGAGATAACATATGATCATGCCATAGGTCTGACTTTAATTGGCAAACTGTTCATAAATTCCCAATGACTAGAAATATATTTAATTTGAAATGTAATCATTTGTTTCAAACAATGCATGCTCACTGAGCTCTGAATAATAAGCAACAAGAGAGCTGTCAGGTTTTTCAGAGCTGAAACAAAGAATAGTTTTCTAGCTTGTAGCTAATATTTTAATGCTTAGAATTTTATAATTTTAAGTTTACATTTGCCACCTTGGGAACTTCTTTGATTTGTTTTGTCTCACTTGGCATAATTTGCTTTCCAGCAGACAGTGATTTTACATCATAGTGACTTGACCCATATAATAGCATGAGCAAATTCAAGCTTTGTTGAATTTTTTTCCCCCTTATGCTTTTGGGCAATGTCTATCTCTGAGAATATTCCTTTGTAAACTCAATGTTGGAGTTATAACCAGATGACATATTTCGATTCAGCTACATTTGGCTTCTAAAATCCTGCCAGAGGTATTGAATTAGTCACATGTCTAAGCCTATACCTGAAAGCTGGACTTCATAATATAAAGAGCTTTTTGAGGTAAAAGAGAACTGAAGTATTTTTCACTTCAGGATATTTTTTGACATTATTTAATTTTTGCCTGCACACACACAGAGGTTCCTTTTTCACTCTAGGACTGGTGTTGGAAATTTTATCCCAATATAACTCTTTCTGTGACAATGCAGGTAGCAGCAGAAACCCTACACTGACCCCATCCAGCCATCCATACCTCTGTTTTTGGTACAAAGCCGTACCAAAATGTGTGGCATGGAAACTTAGCTTGTGTTTGTTTGCTTCCTGATGGGGTAATCCTGTTTTTAGAGGATTGATGCCCTCTTAAAGAGGAATAGGCTCCCTTATCTCTGCAGTGCTGTGGATGATCACATTCTAGGACCTTCCAGGAAGCAAATATGAGGGGAGTGGCTTCATTTTATGCGATGGGGAAATTGTTACAGTCATAGCTGGCCGCCTGCAATTGCCACACAATTCTGTCATTTTGCCTATAGCTGAGATGTGTAAGATGTTGAGCATGTGTATTTTACATATATTTTCTTCCTTCCTTGTATGGAGTTGAAATGGATACACATTATTTGCTTCCATTCCACACCACTCTGTTCTGATAACAATACTACAGGTAATGCTTGACTTATGAGCACAATTGAGTACAAAATTTCTGTTGCTAAGTGAAATATTTGTTAACTGAATTTTGCCCAATTTTATGACATTTCTTGCCACAGTTGTTAAGTGAATCAGTGCAGTTAAGTTAGTGATGTGGTTGTTAAGTGAATCTGGCTTCCCCATTGACTTTGCTTCTCAAAGGTCGCAAAAAAATATTGCATGACCCCAGGACAGTGCAACCGTCATAAATATGAGTCAGTTGTGAATTTTGATTATGTGATCAAGAGGAATTGAGGATCCTGCAATGATTGTAAGTGTGAAAAATTGTCATAAGTCAGTTTTTTCAGTGCCATTGTAATTTTGAACGGTCACTAAATGAACTGTTGTAAGTCAAGGACTACCCGTGTAAAGGATTGACAGGTAGCCTTGTTTGTTTTAGTTCATAGTTTACAACCTAGATGTCCCAGTCAGAGATGATCTTCAGCTTGAAGACCAGCAAAATATAGTCAGGACTGGGGGTGGAAGAAATAAGAGCTGTGGTGGCTCAGTAGTTAGAGTGCAGGCTAACTCACTGCTCACTCGAGGAGTTCGATTCTCACCAGCTCAAAGTTGACTCAGCCTTCCATCCTTCTGAGGTGGGTAAAATGAGGACCCAGGGGGCAATAGGCTGACTTTGTAAATCACTTAGAGAGGGATGTAAAGCACTGTGAAATGATATCAATGGTGGGTTGCCCCTTGTTCGGACCAGTTCACAAGAACTGGTAGTAAAACCGGCAGGAGGCTCTGCCCACTGACCCGGACATCATCATAGGTGATCTGCGTATGTGCAGAAGAGTGGGCGCGAGCACAATGTGAACAGATAGTAAAGGTAAGTAGAACCCACCCCTGAGTGGTATATACCATGGGCCTATTGCTGTTGTCAATTAAAGAACGGTATGAACTCTTTACTGGTCTGCTGTCTGGTTTTCAGATCCTGGTTTTCAATGTAGAATGTAGAATGACTGATTTCCCAATGATGTTCTCTCTCTCTCTCTTTCCCCCCCCCCCCTCTCTCTCTCTGTCTCTCTCTCTCTCTCTCTTTAAGAGTAAAAAGGATCGCATGAAGGCTTGGATAAGGGCACGCCTCCCTTCCTGGTGCAAGGAGAGAGATTCCTGGTCTGTCTACATCTTTGCTCCTCAATCTAAGTAAGGCAACCCATATTTGATTGCTGGAAATACGTTGGAACTTACTGGGCTTAATGTTTGCTGAGGCTAGCAATCACAATATTCTACAGAACTCTCAGAGGCCAAAATGTTGAAAGAGGCCTTCTTATCTAAAAGATTGGCACCAGTATTCACAGGTGCTATCTGTATCTAATGTTTCTGAGAGGGCAATTAATATATGTTGTAATCTGCAAATCATAACATAGCATAGCTTAGGCCCAGGCTATTTGTCGGACCACCTGCAACCAGCGTCAACTTCCCATCGCCCGGTGCGCTCTCACAGAGAGGGCCTACTCAGGGTGCCGTCGGCTAGACAATGTCGGCTGGCAACCCCCAGGGGTAGAGCTTTCTCTGTGGCTGCACCCACCCTTTGGAATCAACTTCCCTTGGGGCTCCGGTTGGCTCCTGACCTTCGCACCTTCTGCCGTGAATTGAAAACCTGGCTATTTATGTCCCCCAGCCTGGACTGATGGGGTAGTATATTTTAAAATTTTAAAAACTTTTTATATTTTTTGTGTATATTTGTTGATTTTAACAGTTGCTTGGTCGATTGTTGTTGTGAGCCGCCCTGAGTCCTTGGAGATAGGGCAGCATACAAATTTTATATATATAAATAAACAAACAAACAAACAAACAAATAACAGAGAAGGATTTAAGGGGAAAACTATAACCCAGTGATAAGGCATGTGATTTGCTTGCCAAAAGTCCTGGAATGTATGATATTTCCATTTTAAGGAAGCATCTAGTATGAAATAATGAAGGAATGATCCTGAAGATCTGCTACCTATTTAGAGAAAGCACAAAGTTTCCAGAAAATTATGTCATACTATAAAATAGCATATCACAGTTGTAGCAACAATAACTATTAAATTATTTCTAGCTTTGCTCAGCTGCTTATGTTTTTTCACCTCATCTATCATCCATGGCCCCTAAAATCCTTGCTTAGTATGCCAACACTACCCTCGTCATATAAAGCCTTCCCATCAGCAATATGAATATATTATATGAAAGTGATGTAGTATTGCTACACAAAGTCAAGCTTTTCTATTACACTTTGGAAGGAGAAAGAAACTTTCTGGATCCTGAGGGACTTGTCTCCTGCTAAAACTTCCCAATTTCAAACAGTAGATATCATTCTTCTAGAACCAGTTATTTGATCCAGATAATTGGGGAAAGGAATGGAGCACAGAATCAATCCCAAACATCTCTAGCTAGTGCTGGAAATTCCTATCTGAAACCATGCAGAGCAGCAGGCAGTCAACACAAAATACACATAACCAAACTTACTGACTCAACTCAAATTTCAATAGGAAAACTCTGAATATCCTAGGACCAAGCTAAATCCAAAACCACTATGGAATTCCTAGAACCTTAGCATTCTGACAAATTAGCCATAATGCTCAGCAAAAACCTAAAAAAGAAACAAAAAAAGATCATCTCCTTCAGCCGCCAATACCCAGATAAGCAGGAATTAACAACAGACAAACAAGCAGAGAACCCCAATCAAGGAACTACCAAGAAGAAAACCACACTCCCATCAAAGTATTGTACTGTATTACAAGCTACTGTATATAAACAGGGCGCAAGCCTCACTCTTGCTGGCACTAATGATGTTACATAGTCAGATAATGAAATGTCTGCAAGCAAACAACCAAGCTCAGAGGGCACCAAAGATTCCACAGTTCAATCCTGAGCTACATACCGTATATACTCGAATATAAGCCGAGGCCCCCAATTTTACCACTAAAACTGGGAAAACTTGTTGACTCAAGCCGGGGATGGGAAATGCAGCGGCTACTGGTAAATTTCAAAATAAAAAAAGACTGGTCAAAAGTGCGAGGACCTGTCAGAAATCACTTTTTTCAGCCCTCTGGGTAGTCAGAAAAAGTAATTTTTGACTGGTCCTCGCACTTGTGACCAGTCCTTGCACTTACGACTGTCCTCAAATTTTACGTTTCTGCCCTATCTTGTCACCATGGTGACGAGAAGCAGTTGTGAAATGAGTGACACGGTTGTTAGGAATGCTACAATGGGCATAAATGATGACCAGTCATAAGTGCGAAGACTGGTCAAAAGTGCGAGGACCTGTCAGAAATGACTTTTTTCAGTCCTCTGGGTAGTCCTTTTGTGCATATGGACTACTCAGAGGGCTGAAAAAGTAATTTTTGACTGGTCCTCGCACTTGTGACTAGTCCTCAAACTTACGACTGGAGAAGGAAGGACAGGAGGGAGGGTGCGGGGGGGGGGCGCTGTCCAGCCAGGTCAAGTGCAGGACCAGGTATTAAAGGAGGAATAATCTGTGCTTGGAAGAGGATTGTGAGGGGGGGGAACAAATCCCACCCCACCCGGCTTTCCTTTTACCTTTCTTTAACGCGTCCCGCTTCCCTCCCCAAACCTTGGAAGGCAGCGTCCTCCGCGCTGCCTCTGAGTTAGCAGCTTCCTTCTTTCCCCGAAGCCCTGCCAGGCTTGCCTGCCTTCCATGCTGCCTTCCCAAGGTTTGGGGAGGGACACACACACACACACACACTCAAAGCCTTCGAGAGCTGAGGCTTTTCTTTCCCCCCTCCTGCAGCCAAACACACACACCTTCGAAGCCTTCGAGAGGCTTCAGAAGCCAAGGGCTTTTTTTTTCTTTTCCCCCTCCTGCAGCCACCTCGAGGGCTTTGTGGCATGGAGGACTCGGCCTCCCAAGGTTCGGGGAGAGAAGCAGGGGCGTTAAGGAAAGGTAAAAGGGAAGCGGGGTGGGGGTGGGTGGCAAGCTGGCCATGGGGACGCCGGGAAGGCAGTATGGAAGGCAGGCAAGCCTGGCAGGGCTTCGGGGAAGGAAGGAAGCTGCTAGCTCTCTTCCCCACAGCCGGGTAGCCCTGCCAGGCTTGCCTGCCTTCCCGGCAGTCCCCGTGGTCAGGCCCGCTTGCCTGCCTTCGCAAGCTGGTCTCGGGGACACTGGGAAGGCTGCGTGGAAGGCAGGGAAGCATGGCAGGGCTATGGGCTGCAGGGAAGGGAGTAGGGGAGGCAGGCTGGGATGGGGGGTGGGCGGGGGGTGGGTGGGCAGGGGCAGCTAGGTAGGCTACGACTCGCAGGCTTACCTGGCAGGCATAAGACTTCAGGCAGGCAAGCTGCAAGCGAGGACCCACACAGTACAAGTGAGGAGTGACTGGGTGGAGGGGGGCAGGGTGAGCGAGCGTCCCTGCAACCCTGGGAGCCAAAACGGTTGCAGGGAAAAAGGCATTTTTTTTGTGACTCGAATATAAGCCGAGGGGGCTTTTTTCAGCCTGAAAAACATGCTGAAAAACTCGGCTTATATTCGAGTATATACGGTATGTTCTTTTTTGTTATAACCAAATTTAATATAAGACAGTTTTTAAACTTTTCCTGGGGAACAAATACTTTGCTGAAAATTTCTGCTAGAATCTCACTTTACATTAAATGCACGCACTTTATCTCACTCTCTGTCTCTCTCTCACACACATATATAGCCATAAAAATTAACACCAAATGGATCCCCAAAATATCTTCATCATAAGCTAATGTCAGAGTAAATTGGGCATAATATTTTGAACAGAGTAGCTTCAGCAATTTTGTGCCCCTGGATCACTGTAAAGTGTTTTTATGTCCTTTGGACTATGAGTATGGGAGGGGGACCTTTTCCTGCATCACATGAGGCTTCCATAAATATGCCTCAAAGTAATTACAAATTTAACAAATGTTTGAAATGCTAATTTGCCTTATTACTTCATAAAATGTCATACTTAAAAGAAATTTAAAGTCCAGCTAAATGAATAATCCATCATTCCCCTCTCCAAGTTTAAAGCAGGTGGACGCAAAGGTGGACTACTACTGTATATACTGAGAGAGTAGGGATATTTTTAGTTGTCATTTCCTTCCTTCAAGTTGCTGTTTGCTTTGACTGAGAAATTGTTCCTATGACCTTTACCCCTTTTCTGGTTCTTGTAGACCAACTTTTGCCAAGCTGGTGTCTTCCAGATGTATTGGGAGTAGAGCTCCCAGAATTCCAAGTTAGTATGAGTGTCAGCACATCTGGAAGACACCAGCTTGAGCAGGGCTGGTTTAACTTTAGAGGCTACTAGGAAAAAAAGGAACTTACATCAAAGCTTTAATTTGGCCTTTTCCAACCTACTTCCTTCCCAATATGTTGGGACTCTATTCTCAGAATTCTCATCAAATATTGCTAACAGTTTCAAGAGCGGTTTATTCTCAGAACAAGTAAGAATGCTTTTCCTCTAAGGTTCAACTGCCTTCCCTATATCTTTTTATAAGTGTGATTAATTTAATCTTCCGTAATTCTGAAAGTTAAAGGAAAGACTGGGTAAGATCTTTTCAGAGAGCCCTCATACGCAGTTTTGAGTTATCCATCTTCCAGTTCCCTCTTGTTTCCCCTCCTAACCAGTCTTTTCTTCTCCCAGCGTATTCTTTACAAGAAGTCTTTGATTTACAACAATTGAGCCCAACATTGCCATTGCTAACCAAACAGTTGCTAAGTGAGTTATACCCCATTTTACCATCCTTCTTGCCACAGTTGTTAAGCGAATCATGTGATTGTTAATCTGTTTTCCCCCATTGACTTTGCTTGTTGGAGGGCAACTGGGAAGATTACAGATGGCGATCACATGACATTGCAGCCATCATAAATACATGCCAGTTGCCAAGAATCCAAATTTTAATCACGTGACTTTTGGGTACTGCTATAGTTGTAAGTGTGAAAACCAGTCATAAGTCACTTTTTTCAGTACCATTGTAACTTCAAATGGCCCTTAAATGAATGATTGTAAGTCAAGGGCTACCTGTATTGCTTCTTTCCCCTTTCCCACTTTTCACCAAAGTATTTTTTCTTCCTTCCTTATTTCCTTCCTTGATTATCTACAAAAAACAAAACGATGTTATAGCCAATACCTTTTCATATATATATATTTTTAAACAAGTTTTATTTTATTTTTTTACTTTTTTAAAAAAAAATTGATTTATATGCCACCCTTCTCCGGAGACTCGGGGCGGCTTACAATGCGTTAAGCAATAGCCTTCATACTTTTGTATATTTATACAAAGTCAGCTTATTGCCCCCACAAACTGGGTCCTCATTTAACCTACCTTAGAAAGGATGGAAGGCTGAGTCAACCTTGAGCCTGGTGAGATTCGAACTTACAGTAATTGCAGACAGCTGGTCTTAATCACTATGCTTTTAGTCTGCTGAGCTAAATCAGGCTCCTATTAAAATTTTTCTTTCATCATACATATTTTATGAGCAGAGTGTTGACCGGGTCACATCTTATACATATAATCTATTCCTATCTTCCTATTTTTTCCCTATTCATTTCTTTTGTATAATTCTTTATCACAATTTAATCATTTTTCACCATATCTTGTTATTTCAGCTTTTGCCATATTGTTCTTTTTTTTTTCAAAGTCCATTTTACATGTTCCAATTTCAGCCATAATATTCTTTTTCCATACTTCTTTGTCTTAGTTTAATTTCTTAATACATAATACATAAACAGCATCATTATCTGCCCTTAATTCCTAATCTCTTACAATAACATCAATTAATTATATTTCTCCATTACAAAATATATTTCTCAAAATCCCCATCCCACTTTTTAACATTTCAACTTTGTCTCTTAATTTAAGGTGTCTTCAAAGTTAAACCAAATTGCCATTTCACATTTCATCTACTATTCTGTTTTACTATAAGCAATATACATCATCATATTCAAATCTTTCATTAAAACCCTTTAACTTGGTTGACCAATCACAATTAATAATATTAATACAGTTCCCTTAAATCTACTAATATACACCTTATTTCCCTTCCTCCTTTCCACTAATATTCCCTTCTTTGCCCATTTTCTCTTGGTCTCTCCAAAATTCCACTTCTTGATAATTTTCTCCTTTTATCCCATTCTCCTAACTTCTTCTTTTTCTTTCTTTTTAAAATATATATATGTATTACATCTTTTCTTCTCAGTCCTTTTTCTCACTTTTAGATATATTATTCGAGTAGTTCTCCCCAAGCTTTCTCCTAATCTCTTTCCACTATTTCCCTCTTTACCCTTTGATTGACTCTTTTTTGGTGGATGTTCCCCCCATCCATTCTTTTTTTGCCACTGTAAATCCCAGTGAAATCATCTACCTGCTTTTTGCATTCAATTCCTTTTTCTTGCTCCTCTATGCTCTCTTTTACCACCTTCTCCTGTTTCCTGTTCTGTGTATTTCAGCAAAATTTTATTACCTTTTAGTGATTCACGCATATTTTTAAACATCTCAATTAGTTCCTCACACATCCAAGACTCCATATTGCCAATTTAAGAAATCATTGAAACTTTTAAATTATGTCACATTTAATTAAAATTTAAAATCTGTATAGTCTCTTTTTGTTTTCAAATAATATCCAATTCAAGTATTTATCCAGTCCACTCCATGTTAAAGATTTGTTATCTTCCACAGCCATTGAGAATTGAGACAAAGCAATATAGAAATACAAATACTCCTTAAAAGTTCTCACAGTTTCCAAATTATCTTTTAGTAGTCAAAGTCACAGCTGTTACTTTCTCTTCTATCTTCCAGCAAATATTGCAGTACTCTCTTTCTGGCAGCAGATGTCTCTCTCAAATCCACAATATTCTCAAACCAACTAAATGTCAAAACTGTTAAAAATATTTTAAATCCACATAAAACATACTTTTCCTCGGGTTCTTTCCTTTTATTATTTTTAATTTCTCCCAATCCAATTGTAGATGCGAAAGCTTTCTTGGGCTTTAGTATTTTAGCCTCCTCTTTGTTCTTCTCCCTCCCTAGAATTTCCCAAATGCCAATTAGCCGCCTTTTAATGTTCCAATTCAAAATTTTCTTTTACCTGTGAGTTGGCCAATCACTCACCCAGTACCCGCATTCCATTCAAACACCATTCCTGCACAAAAACTTAGTCTGCTTGCCCCAGTTTCAGAGCAGTCATTTTACAAAGGCCATCACCCCTGCTACTGGTCCGAAGAGCTGCCTCCGATCTTTCGAGGAACTTGCCTGTTCCTCTTGGTCATCTGAAATGCCTCTCCTTCTTCACCATCCCTACAGGATGGTTCCGGTCCAAAGACCTCCCAACAACGGTTTGTCTGGCTGGATTTTTGCGGAGCTCATCAGAGCCCACTATTTTTCCAGCCGGTCTCACCGCGACGCTTCCGGTTTCTCCACCTTTTCATAATTTTTTGAAGGTCAGGATAGTGATGAACCTGGAGAACACTTGAGACTGAGGAACTCAAAATCTTTGCCAGTGGTTGAATCTAATGACACTCTTCCTACCCATACCTCTAATTGCCAAATGGCAAGCATGAACCATTGGCTTGTGAAGAACCAGAGCAAGCAACGCCTTGTAATACTCTTTTATAAAAGGAACTATGTTGCCATCAGGAGTGGGTAAATGGTCCCAATAAATCCAAGGCAGAACTGCAGAAGAAACTAATTATCCATCTACAGTGGAGTCCAACTACAAGGAAGCTAGGCCAGAAGGGTGAATCATGCAGGGAATACTGGGCAGTCTGCTCTCCATATGCCTATTTTAGCTCACAAAAGTCATTCATTCATTCCTCATGACATGTGAGCAGTATCTCACAATTTGGGAAAGATGGGTATTGTATGTCAAGACAGATTTTGGTGATGGTTTTCTTTAGATGATTTGTATGCAGGAGGTAGAAGACGAGGACAAGGACAGATGAGAGTTGTCCCTGTCAAGAAAGGTCTGTTTCCAAAAATTAATTGCAGTTGCAGCTTTTTTACAATAGGAAAGAAAAGGTAGTCCAGTATCCATAGAAAAGGAAGAGGATTGTTTCTCTGCTTTGCACAGATTTCCAGTGACTTCTCTTCCTCTTCCCTTTAGATTCCGTGTCATATGCAATAAAATCATTTCCCACAAGATGTTTGATCACATCGTCTTGGTTATCATTTTCCTGAACTGTATCACCATTGCAATGGAGCGTCCCAAAATTGAGCCCCACAGTGCTGTGAGTAAACTGTATCATTTCCCAATTAACCTAGCTGCTTTGTTGTGCTGAGTTTATGTGGGGCTTTTATCAATATTTGTTCTTTCTATTGGTTTCTTTTATCAACAGAAGGTGGAACTCAGAGGGCATGAGAAGGAATAAATGGAGTGAAATTAAATTACCCTGATGTGTACTAAGAGATAGTCCAGACAAAAGATTAGAGCAGATGTGTGTGGCAGCTGTCTCAGCATACCTTTTCTGTTTGATTACTGTCAAGGCTTGATCGTCCTGCCTCCCCAATCCCACTGAACTGAACATTTCTTATAGATCTTAGAAATATGCGATGTCTAGGCCTGTGCTTCTAAAATGATATAAGAAGAAGGATTAGTGAAAAGCCACTTAAAGGTGTAGTTTGGTTAAAGTAGTGCTTCTCAAACTTTTTTTTTTCATTACCAAAACAAGCTTATCAGAAGATCCTTTTTACTCAGAAAGTCCTTTCGTAAGTCTTCAATTTATGACAATTGAGCTTATAATTTCCATTGCTAAGCCAGGCAGTTGTTAAGTGACTCTTGCCCCATTTTACAACCTTTCTTGCCGCTGTTGTTGAGTGAACCGCTGTAATTACTGGTGATTTAGTAACACGGTTGGTGAAATGAATCTGGCTTCTTCATTGACTTTGCTTGTCAGAAGGTTACAAAAGGTGATTACATGACCCGGGACATTGCAATCATCATAAATACATGCCGGTTGCAATGATCACTGACCACAGGAATGCTGCAGTGATTGTGAGTGTGAAACATGGTCATAAGTCACTTTTTTCAGTGCTGCTGTAACTTTGAATGGCACTAAACAAATGGTTGTAAGGCAAGGACTATCTGTATTTAAATGTTCCTGTTGTGTTTGGCTAATGGGTTTTATCCAAAGAAAAGCCACTTTTATGCAGTTTGGGGTAATTTACTCAGGTTTAGAAAGCACTGGGCTAAGGCATCAGGTTAGAAACCAGGAGACTGTGAATTCTGGTCCTACCTTAGGCACAAAGGCAACTAGGTGACCTTCTGCCAGCCATTTTCTCTAAGCCTTAGGAAGCAGGAAATGGTAAACCACTTCTGAAAAAACCTTGCCAAGAAAACTACAGGGTCTTGTCCAGACAGTCACCAGGAGTAAAAAAATACCCAATCATAGAGAAAAGCATACTCTACATTGCTTTTTCAAACCAAAATGCAACATGCAATTGTTTTCTTGGAAACTGCAAAGCAATAGCAATAACACTTAGACTTATATACTGCTTCACAGTGCTTTACAGCCCTCTCTAAGCGGTTTACAGAGTCAGCATATTGCCTCCCAACAATCTGGGTCCTCATTTTACCCACCTCGGAAGGATGGAAGGCTGAGTCAAACTTGAACCTGGTGAGATTTGAACTGCCAAATTGCAGGCAGCCAGCAGTTAGCCGAAATAGCCTGCAGTACTGCACTCTAACCACTGCGCCATCGCAGCTCATAGGATGCATAGTCCCATAGAACTGATAAAGAAATGAATATAAATATTCTTCTTCAGGAGAATAGAGAAGGTTAGAGATTTAAACCTGATTCGAATCTGGCCCTTTCTCCCCCCCCCCACCCCTCCCTTGCAAATACAGAGCTTTGAACAGGTATTATGGGGTCACGAAAGCGAGCACGCAGGCAGTGCTAGTTCTGTATCCAAGCAACATCAGCATCTTGACTTGCTAAGTAGGCTCTCCAGCTAAATCCAAGCAATAGTGTTCAATTCCGACTGAAAACTGGCTTCAGTCCCCATCCTGGTGGAATTTGTTGATCTGCCACCGAGCCTTAGCAACTTAGTTGTGCATCTGTCCATATGGATGCACAGTTAGCCTCCAAGGGAGACTTAAGTGGAAATTCTATTGCGAGTGCTGCTTTTAGTCCCTGCTGTTAAGCTAGGGGTGTTGGCTACAAATGAAGCTCAGGACTCATCTGTTTGTAATTGTCTGGTTTGGGGGTAGGGGTGTATGGGGAGGGTGGCTTTTAAGTGTATGTTATTAATTCCGGCAAGCAATGTTCCTTTCCCAGCAGTGGAAGGAAGGAAAAAGGAAAGGTTTTCACCATTCTTAATTTTGCCCTGGCCAAACTGCCTATATTCTACTTTGCTATATCCAAGATCAACATCTATAGGTTAAAAACATCAAGATTTCCTCTTTTTTTTTTTGCAGACAGAAGGGAGAAGCATCCTTTTTCTCAGAGCAGAAATAGCTTACTTGATCTAATAATGCTGTCCGTCATAATTTTCTTCAATAAATATTCAAAACCTTTTCTTCCTCTCTTTTTTGGTCTAGTGCTGGTTTTGGTTTTTTATTATTATTTTATTTTATTAGTCATATTTCTATACCACCCATTCTCCGAGGACTCTGGGCGGCTTACACCAAAGACAGTATACTAAATAGCATATTGCCCCCAACAATCTGGGTTCTCATTTTACGCACCTCGGAAGGATGAAAGGCTGAGTCAACCTTGAGCCGGTGAGATTTGATCCGCTGATCTGCTGAACTAGCAGTCAGCTGAAGTAGCTGCAGTACTGCACTCTAACCACTGTGCCACCTCAGCTCTTTGTCTGCGCTTGCATTCCAATGTGGCAAGAGAGGAGAAAGAGAGAATTTTGCCATTCTTTTTCTTCACTTGTCTTTATCTCAACACTGATATGAACAAAAATTTTTGTTTTAGTTTTCTGTCAGGTTTGTTTTGCTAGATTTACATAATTTCTTTTCCAAGCCAGATCTTCCCAAATCCACAAGGGTCAACCAAATAACCCTCATTAATCTGCTATTCTGTGATTTCATATTAATTTATTGCCGCCTGGAAATTCATTGTTTACTTCAACATATGTCCAAAGTTTAGTAAGGCTTGCTTTCCTGTAAGTTTGTTTAGGGTTACCGATTTAGTAATATGCAAAACTCACATAAAGAGAAAATGTATTCATTTCAGACAGCATAAAACATTTGGCTGCTTATGAATAAAGAAAAACTGATGTTAAATGCATATTTGGCAAGTTGAATAAGCAATTATTGTGGCACTCTGGGGTCCTCTGAAATCTGCAAGAGAAACATTTCAGTAAAGCATTTCAGTGTCAGCTACTGAAATGCTTTCTATGTTGAGAACCAGCCACTAAAATTTCTGCTTTTTGAGCTTCGGTTGTATAGCTAGTAACAAGAATGTATAAGTTTCACTGGGATTGGTACTTTTCTGCAAGGATTCAAACCATGAAGAAATAGATTTTAGAGATATCAATTATTATTAACATTAACATTTACCATGAAGGTACAATCCTGAACAATGTTTACTTAATCAGATTTTAGTGGTCTTAACATTTCTAACTAGTGCTATTAGGATAACGAAGCAATTTTATTTAAATTTATGTAGGGTCATATTTTAAATAAATATTTAAAATTATGTCAAATTGTTCAGGGCTATGGTTAAGAAAGCTTTATAATCTTGGATATTTTAAAATAATACTGTGATTTTGTTATGGTCTATAGTTTAAATAAATTGACTTGACTGAGCAAAACCGTGCCACATCTTCAAGCTCATTTTACTTTGAGGAAAAGTAGCCCTCGATACCAATACATCAAGCTGGTTTTTTTCCAACTGGGAGCAGTGAATTAAAATGGAATTACTTGCACTCAGTAACTAGAAGCAGATGCAGGCTTTTCATTTCAGTGAAATGGGAACAATAACAAGAGAGACGTTATTATGAAAATAAAATGTTATGCTCGCTTGCTTAAGAGCAAACCTTCTTGCAATGAATGGGACTTGTTTTTGAATACAGATGTATGCATTCAGAATTTTGAATCTTTTGCTGTTGCCTCATACTGTTGTCTGTTCTGCTATAGATTATTTCTTGCAGAAAGAATGGTGTTTCCTTGATTCCTAAAAACATGCCTTCCTACCTTGGCAACTGAATTTGCCATGTCTAATAGAATAACAAAGTTGGAAGGGACCTTGGAAGTCTTCTAATCCAACCCCCTGAAAAATGTCTGGATTGTGTGGCTGGAGAATTCTGGGAGTTGAAAACTACATATTGTCAACCTTAGAGCCATCTTTGAGCATCTTCAGGGTTGCCACAGCAAGGCTGTGGAAAGGGAGGAGGGAATAGAGATAGCTGAGGGGAATATGTAGCCAAAATAACATTCTTTCTCCTGGGAATCAAGGACACTCTCATCAGCACCTGGAGGGGCGTGGATGGGAGGCATCCGGGATGGGGAGAGAGACCTGATTGGGGCATGTGATTATTGTGTTTAATGGGGGGAAGAGCTTTGGATTTTGAACTGGGTGGGGAAAACCCATGGGAATTCAGATTTGGGGTTTCACCAGCTGTGCCATTATGACACACCTAATAAATCTATACTTTGAGGAACCCTGCCTTGGAGTTTTGTTTTCCCATGGGTTGTTACTTGGAACCCTGACACATATCTTAAATTACCAAGTTCAGAAATACTGATCTAAAGGATAATTTCTTTAAGCATCACTGTTAGGAAGCATTGTTTTAGCTCCTTTTGTTTATTTTTGTTGTTAGAGCCATTCAATTTATCCACAATGGTGTGGTCCAGAGGATTATAAAACAGCTAATAATTTTGGCTAAAATAGTCAGTCTGACACCATTCAGACATCATGGACTACAGTATTCATAAGCCCAGCAGGAATTTGTCGGCATTATCATTCAAAATAGTATGAAGACTCCAGATTCCTTATCTCTGGGATGAACTGTGAATTGTTGTTTTCGGCTCTTCGTTTAAGTAAAATGGGAAGAATAACAAGAGAGACTTTATTATGAAAATAAATTCGATAGATGTATTGCATGTTTATAGTGATGTGTAACATAAAAGTTATATTAACTGGAAGCTCACCACATGTACAATCAAGCTGTTTCTGGTGCCATAAATAGCTTTTGGCACCGTCTTCCTCCTGAAACACTAAAATCTTGAGTAGAGCTAATCACCCACTAATACTGAGGCAACTAAGAGGGAAATATAAAACTTAGTTCAAGGTAATAGGCAGTTATAGAGAAGGATGAGGTTTTGTTCACTTAAGGTAGGTTACTGGAATAAATAAGGATTTGCAGGCCTGTTCAGAACTGGCTAACTGGATTTATAATTGTTTTGAAACTCACATTGCATCTGTTTTTATTTTTGCTTCAGTTGTATAATTCCCTTGCAGTTTGTAAATTAATGTAGCACTATTGTTCTTTTATTTACTGATGAAAGGAGCAACATTGGCAAGAATTCTCACTACAGTTCTATTTCTGAACCACCCACTGCTTTTAAATAAAGGTAGAAAATGCATTTTACTTTAGCTGAAAGAACGGTACTTGTGCATCTTAATTAATGTGAATCTGGAAATTATTATGATCCTTCTTGGTCCACACAGTACGCACAAGAGACAGCATGGCTCACAACAGCTACAACAAAATAGCTGTTGTACAGGTAGTCCTTGACTTAACAACCATTTGTTTTACAACCTTTCAAACTTATGTACTGAAAAAAGTGACTTATGACTGGTCCTCACACTTATGACCATTGCAGAATCCCTAAAGTTACGTGATCAACATTCAGGATGCTTTGCAACTGGCTTGTATTTAGAACGGCTGCAGTGTCATGGAGTCACATGACCACTATTTACAATCTCTGTTCATTGACAAGCAAAGTCAATGAAGGAAGCCAGATTCACTTAATGACCTCATGATTCGTGTAAAAGGCTGTTGTGATATGCTTAACTCTGGAAAAAAGTTGCAAAAGCAGGCGTAACGCACTTAACAATTGCACCGCTTAGCATCAGAAGTTGCGGTCCTGATTGTGGTCATAAATTGAGGACTACCTGTATTGAGGACACAGTATTGTGTGTAGACAAAAATCCTGGACATTCATTCTCACAGGGGAAGAACCTGTAGCTCAATGACAGAGTAATTGCTTTGGCCTAGACATATAAGAGGGTGAAACCTAGATATATAGAGCAAAAAAGGCTTAAGTTTTCAAGAGTTGTTTCAGCCTACCCTGTAAGATTAAGAAAGAACGATATTGTGTTTATGCCTTCCCCTTTCTTGTATGTCCCTCTATGAATGCTGAATTTTTGGGACAACTAGAATGACATCACAATGAATGACATCATGACAGGAGCAAGGCAGAATATTATAAAAATAAGATCTCTATCTCAGCCCAATATTTGGCAGCTGTCCAGGATGCTAAGAGAGATAAAGGATTAGAAAAGGAAAAGTCTTATCGTGCATTTATTTGGGTGTTGTTTCTTGAAAAGCTTGATAAGTAAGACTTTTAAATCCCATCTCCCTCCCTCCCTCCCTTTCTCTTTCAACAGGAACGGATTTTCCTCACTCTCTCCAACTATATTTTCACAGCAGTGTTCTTGGCTGAAATGACCATAAAGGTAAATAATCCAGCATAAATCCAGCATAATCCAGTTTCTGATTATCAACAATCATCACATTATGTAATTTCACCATCACTGAACTTATCCCATCTACCCATATAGTATATCGGCATGGACATGAATTTTCTCAGATCCGTGTAAAGCTCTGTGTGTGATTGAAATTCATAAGCATCCATGAACCATCATCTTGTTTTAACAACCCCATAATCCCTTGTGGGGTGGAGTCTGGGGAACTGAATGGAGCTAGCAGAGTGTTTAGTGGCCGGATACCCTTCTGGTCACCAATGCAGAGTTTTGTTCAGCAGATATATTTTCATTGTGCCCAGAGAGAGAAATATCTGCTTCTACCTAGGATCGAACTCACAGCTGCCTGATTGTGAGGCGAGAGCTCCACCTCTAGGCCACCGCACCACTCCATACTGACCATAACTATCCATAAGTGCTGGACCCGTATTCCTAGGGTTAGGTGCTAGACTCATATTTTTACTGGCAAGCTACAGTTTGTTTTAAAATAAGGTTAATGACTTCTGTGATTTTAATATTTGCATATATTGTATATTATTCTGTACAGTGCATATACAAGAATGTGAATAGAGATTCCGATGAGAAAATGTCTTTTCTTTCACTCAAAGCGTATACATTCCTTATTCTTTCCATAATTTAAGCACATGCCTAAACTTAAACTGCTGTTAAAGGTGTTGGACATTATGGAAAGAATATCAAACGTATACTCTTTTATAAAGTGCCTCATCATAGTATCGTAATGTTCTACATCCACACTTACAGGGTACATAATGTTATGGTAGATTTATATAAGAAAATTACTTGCCCAGAGAATTTGAATTATATTATTTGTGGCAGGAAAGGAAAGGAGAAGAGATGGGAATGGGAATCTCTGCCTCATGTATCCCATCTCTCATTGCAGCTATATTTGAGCTTTAGTTATAGAGGGACTTGGAGAGATAGGAGCTATAGCTATTCAATTAAGCCCAAACAATAAGCCCAAGAAAAGTCTGTCTATAAAGAATCAGAACCAATTTCTGAATTCTTTTTTTTTAATTGAAAAAGTTTTAAAAATTTTACATACATTTTCTCCCCCCCTCCCCAACCACCTCCCCCGACTTCCCAGAGCAAGTACAAAATAAAATACAGCTTAAATTCTCTAAATTAAACTCCATTTCACACTTATTATAATCATGATCATTAAACAAATAGATAAAAGGAAAGCAAGTCTTTTTTTCTCCTTATTCCATCTAATTCAACAAAATTATCTCCATTTATAATTACAGCAATTAAAACAATTAAGTATTATCTAATCAAACCTATCATTACTCAATTTGGCTAATTGTTACTTAACAAATTATTAGGTCTATACAATTTAACAAAATATTTTATAACTTCTTTCATTTAAAACAAAACAACAACAACAACAACAACAAAAAGAAAGAAAAAAAAGGAAACCCTCACTCAAAAAACCTCCAATTTTAAAAAAAAATTACTATATAAACTCTTCCGTCCTTCACTTTTAAACCATCAAGGTCCAATTATAATCAAAACACTTAATAAGAAATAATATTAACAATAATTTTTTAATTAATAATCAAACCTCTTATATCAATACATATTAACAAATCAACTAAGAACATCATTTAAGAACTTTATCAATCCTTTAAATTCTTCATACTAGATTGAACCAATTGCTAATCTTCTTGTCTTCACATCTTCCAACAGCATATAAGATATCTTCATTTACGTCTACCCCCCTAAATAAAAATTGCTTCTATATATAAAAAAAAGCCCCCCGAGTGACTTTGTAATTGTAATTATATTTGAAATGATATCCATCAAATCCAGTCAAAAATTAGATTAATAAATTCGTCAGACATATTAGGGAAACCACCAGATCAACTGCAATTGCCCTAGGTCCATAGTCCTTTTGCCTTGTATTCATTACCATCAAACAGGAAACTTCAATTTGCTATATTCAGTAGAACTTCTGCGATTGCAATTAAGTCCAAATTTATTGCAGTCCTTAATAAAATAATCCAAATCATTCAAGTCAGGGCATATTTCACAACCCAATACACCAGCATTGCTGTGATCTGTTTATTCTTCTCAAATATTCCAATACAGCTGTAAGTTGCCTCCTCATCGTCGCTCATCGCTTAGTTAACTGGCATTAAACTGCTGTCTGTTTTTTTTTCTTTTTCCAAAAAATTCAAAATCTTTAAACAGTTAAACAGTACTTTTTAAGGACCATCATCTCATCAAGCAGGGTTATTTTCCATTTCTCCAGTCTTTCTTCTTTTCCTTTTTACGAACTTTCTTCTTAACTTTAATCCCTCTGCCTTTTTTAGCTCCAGTAAAATTTTGCAGTTTTTGGGATTGCATATTATAAAGTTTTTGCAGAAATGTAGCTTCTTCTGGAAACAACTCTTTAAGTGCAGATTGAGTTTTGCTATTTTGCACAACATTCATCTTTCTCTCCTCAGTAAAATCTGCTATAATCTGTTGTTGTTTTTTTGCATCTCCCAACTCTTCATTCAATCCCCCACTGCTAGATTGCAACTCAGTATTTCCATGTATTTCATTATTTCCAGCTTGAGAAACTTGAAATATAGTATCAATTCTTTTCAATAAAGCAGAGGTAATTGAACTCAAAGCTTCCTCAAATTCAGACCATTGAGGGTTAAATAACCCTCCTTTGCTTTCAGAAAGCCCAGCCATCTTGCCCCCCTTCTTCCTTCCCTTCCAGAAGGACAGAAAAAAAAGGGGGAAGAGAAAAGAAAAAAAGAGTTTCAAGAAGAAAAAAAAAGGGAATCCTTTACAATTTGTAATTTGTATTGCTGCTTCAATTATTATTATTCCTTTCTTATTACATCCACTTTTCAAAAAGGAGTTTTACGTTTCAAACAGGGGCTTGTCAATAATTACTTTTAGCTTTCACTTCTTCACGCCCCGTTAAAACTCAAACGCCATCTTGCTTTCACTTTCAGCTTAGGAAGAATCTTTTAAAGAAAGTAAATCTTTGGAGTTAAAAGGAAAAAAAAATACTTGCTGTTTAATTCATACTGCTTGTGCTCCGCCAGCTCGATTCAAAAAATATCTGTTTAAAGTTGGTGCTGGAATGGTTAACGACATCTAGCTCTGCAAAGCAGAGGCATCCAGGGTCCGGAGTACTGACAGGCTTAACGGGGAGCTCTCATCTTCAAGCGCCAGATTATGTGTGAAATCCGACACTTTCAGGGAGCTCTACCCCACCCGTCTACTCACTTTCCCCCCTCATACCAGGGGGAAAGTTTTCAAACCGCAAGACAGCTGATAGTCGCTGTTCTTTGCGGTTCTACGGAGCCCTGGGCTGGCGCTTCAAAAAGAAGTGTCTGGCGATGTCGCTGTCCCACTGGAAGCCCCTCAATTTCTGAATTCTGAGTCTGGAAGAGAAACTCTTTCCAAATAAAATAAAACCAAGTCTGGATTAAGATTGTAATATCAATGACGTTTTCTTGAGATGGCTAATTTCAAAGTCCCCCCCCCCAGTGGTATTTCATGTCCAGAAAGATTTTTTTAATGGTTTTGGTAACATCTTGTGGGGAACAGAATATTCATTTCTGATGCAGAGGAATCAGTGAAAGAGGGAAGACTATTGACCGAAGTAGGATGCTAATGTAGTTAGTTCGTTAAAACTAGTTGCCATATATTTGCTGGGTTTGCTCCCTTTTTTCTCCTCCCTCTATGTCTTCTTATAATATCTTTGTAATCACAAAGGCTTTTAATCACAAAGCAGCTTGTCGTGGTTGAACTTATGCAGCAAATGCAAGAAAGTGTTTAAAGCTTAAAACATTTACTCATTTTTAATGGATTAGAATCCATTTCATTCGAAAATGAAGAGCATAAAATGTTATTCTAAATTAGACACGTGTTGGGGGAAGGAGTTGTAAGAAGCAAATTTAGAGGGTAATGAAATGTAAAAACTAAAGTCTGTGGCATTCATAATAGACTACCATCATCCATAGCATATACTTGTAAATACTGAATTCAGATTCTCTGCAACATTTTAGTACGGTGCATGCATTTTATGAAGATTATGCTTATTTCAGGGTTTATTTTCAGTATCTAAGTTTTTATGTACTATGTTCTTTTTGAGAAACTTCCCATTTAAACTTAGTTTGCTTAAGATAAGACCAGAGGGTTACATTTTCTAAAGTGCTTTGTTCATATTTTTTTAATTCCTTGAGAAAATGTAAAAAAAAAACACCCCTCATCCTTCTTTCAACAGACTTTAAAGAGAACAAAAAAGTTTTCAGCAAAGAGCGAACGTGTATGTGTGTCAGTGTTTGTGTGTATATATACACATATACATACATGCATATACAAAAGCAAATGAACTAACAATTTTTTAATGTTTAAGGTTTGAGCGTGTTTGTGACCAATGTATTCTGAAGTTTCACATCTAGGATAATATATGGTCATTACATCCTTAGTGCTTCCCTCTGTAGTTACTGACAAAAATAATCATGTATGCCATTCTTTTACAAAATTGCCACACTTTATGGTAGATATGGCAGTTAGGTTTTGAATTGCATTAAAAATACCTCAGTGTTAAAGGAACAATCTGGAATGTTTCTGCAGAGTTATTTTTATGAACCTTACACCATAACACTTTGTAGAACCTGCTTAGTTATGTTTCTATAACTGGGAAGTCAATGCATTTGCAGTCACGTATGTGTAAATCGTGCATTATAAACATACTGATGGCGTGGTGACTAAATTAGTCATATTCTGTTGCAATTTGGAATCTTGGCAGGTGGTGGCTCTGGGCTTGTGCTTCGGAGAGAAGGCCTACTTGCAAAGCAGTTGGAATGTGCTGGATGGGGTACTGGTCCTCATCTCTATGGCTGACATCCTGGTTTCAATGGTTTCTGATAGTGGAACGAAAATTCTTGGAATGCTAAGAGTTTTAAGGCTTTTGCGGACTCTTAGGCCATTAAGGTAAGAAAAAAATCTGCTGGGTGATGCAGAACTGGCATAAATTAGGAGTGGGGAAACTAATGAACTTTGTGATGGATACAAAACATAAGGCAAGGACTTTTTAACCATGTTTTTCCCCCAACAAATATTAGAGAACATGCCTGAAGGGCTATTCGGTTATTGTTAATCCCCAATATATGTTATCCTAATGTCTTTTATATTCTCACATACTTTCTGTCTCTATGGCCCCTTTAAGCCTAACTCACCAAAAAAACATCTGCTGGCCTGAGAGAAAGAAAAATGAGTGAGCTGAGAGTGCCTAGGTTTTACTCACAGAATCCCCTGCAATCTGAAAATTGCACAACTGAAACGTTGGCGGTTCTCATGTTACATTGCCAAAAGCAATTTGGTTTTATGAGTTAATAAAGCTTCAGAAGATATATAAGGAGAATGAGAGTCGTACATATTTTACAGAATAACAGAGTTGGAAGGGACCTTGGAGGACTTCTAGTCCAACCCCCTGCTCAAACAGGAGTTCCTATACCATTCCAGAAAAGTGGTTGTTCAATCTCTTCTTAAAAGCCTCCAATGATGAAGCGCTTGAAGGCAAGTGTCTATGGAGATTTTCAGTCACCCAGATCATGGTGGTCCCAAAGGTGCTTTTTCAAGAGGCAACTGGACTTTCTGGTTTTCTTTGAAGACATTTTGCTTCTCATCCAAGAAGAGAGCTGAAGAAGCTTATTGGATGAGAAGCAAAACATCTTCAAAGAAAAACCAGAAAGTCCAGTTGCCTCTTGAAAAAGCATCTTTGGGACTTCGGAAGGCAAGCTGTTCCACTGGTTAACTGTTTCCACTGTCAGGAAATTTCTCCTTACTTCTGGGTTGCTTCTCTCCTTGATTAGTTTCCTTTAAAGGCTTGAACAGAATTGACCTGAGACCCAGTTCATATAGGCAGCAACCCACAGTGGAAGTTAAATATATGAGCTTTGTAGTTTTCTGCAATAAACCATTTGCAGTAGTAATTTTCCACATAGTTCCAGCTGATTTTTGAAATGGCAACCCAGGTGCAGCGGTGGGTTGCTACTGGTTTGCCCCGGGTCGGGTGAGCTGGTAGCGGCAGCGGCAGCGGCGGTGGGACGCTCTACCCACCCGCCCGGATGCTTCTGCACATGTGCAAAAGCATCGCGCACGAGCACATGCGTGCCCACAAGCTAACCGGTAGCGATGGGTTTTGAAACCTGCTCCTGCCCAGGTGCTGTTGTCCAGATCAAAGAGTCACTGATTGAATAGCTGCTAGCTGGAGATTTAGGAGCATCTATCCATGTGTATACACTGCCCATGTCTATTGCTTTGTATAAAAAGTATGCCTAGACCAGGAAAAAGTTTCATTCAAGAGAAACTTTGATTGGAATAAAGTGTCTTCTCCAGAACATCTTATCCCCAGATAACCAATCATCCTTCACTTTTACTGGACTTCCAAAGGGCTGTAAAGACTGGAAATTTTAGCAAGGCATTCAGAGATGCAGAGACTAGCTTACCCCACGGGCAGTGGTGGAATTCAGCCAGTTCGCACCACTTCGGGAGAACCGGTTGTTAACTTTCTGAGCAGTTTGGCAAATTGGTGGTTGAAAGAAATCATTAGGGCAGAGAACCGGTTGTTATATTACTGGAATCCCACCACTGCCCATGGGTGGCCTTTCATGGTTGGTCCTTAATACGTGGGATGATTTTAACTCCTTCTGTTGATATTCTGTAAGATGCTCAGAACCTGTGGGAATTTAGTGACGTAGAAGCCTAAAGAAGTAAAGAACTAAATACAGAATATGTGATCATTGTAGAACAGTGTTAATGTATTACTGCAAATACTTGTATTACCTTTTTTTAGAATTTTCTTGCAGAGGGGTTTAAAGCAGCTGCCATCAGAAAGAGTGTAACAGCAATCCACATCATTAAAATCATAAAATATGCAATGCAATTATTACTTTGAACAGCATAAGGGGAAAAGGTTTAAAAGAGAATCTCCATTTGCCATCAGTTACACAAATGGCCTGAAAAACATGACTCTTTCTATATATAAATATGAATTTTATCAGCAACAGTCCTAATGGGGGACTATTTAAACTACTTGAACTGCATATATTAGTTTATGCAAGTTTATTGTTAAATAAACTTGCATAATTTAACGATATGACTCATGATGACTATAAATGTAAATCTAGTTCTGATTTTATAAAAGGTACGGTTTTATGGAACTTTTTTCTATCTCCTTCTGTCATATTTTCCTTTCTTTCTGCACATAGTTTTTAAGAAAGACTCAACAATTTAAGTACCAGTAAGATCCAAAGCTTTCTATAAGGGTAAAAGAACAGGTAACTGAAATGAACACAGACAAATTCATGATTGCAAATTGTTGTTCAGATCTTTTAGAAAAAATATTGGTTGCAAACTGAAAGATGCACAGGAGCGAGAGAGAATTATTTTTCCTCTTTCTCAGGGAGCACTTATTCCAGAGTAGTGAGTCTAGTGGGGACATTAACTATTAGTAGCCATAGCATTTTGGAAAGCACTATGTTTCTATAGGCTCCCTGTATTGCAATAAAGAGAGGCAATGGGCAATGTGAATGGACCTACATATTGTACTTTCACAGTCACAAAGAAAGTGGAAATACAAAGTTGAAAGGCAATCATTCACCATTGATTATAAAATAGTTTGAAGAGTTTATCTTTCTTTCTCCAGTCTAACAAGTACTTTACTATCAAGAGCCTTGGTGGTGCAGCGGACTAAAGTGCTGTTAAGTAGCATTTAGCTGCCAGCTGCCTACAATTACTGCGAGTTCAAATCTCACCAGGCTCAAGGTTGACTCAGCCTTCCATCCTTTCAAGGTAGGTAAAATGAGGACCCGGATTGTGGGGGCAATAAGCTGACTTTGTATAAATATACAAAAGTATGAAGGCTATTGCTTAATGCATTGTAAGCCCCCCTGAGTCTCCGGAGAAGGGCGGCATATAAATCGAACCAATAAATAAATAAATAAATAAATTTCCTGCAAAACCATCCTTTTAGCAGCAGTTACAATGCTTGGTAAGCTACCGTCACACACATAACCATCCCTGTCAAGAAATGCCCTCTCTGTTGCTGTCAGTCTTGCCAGGTAGTCCATAGAGGAAGCATGACTAGATGGACTAATTCTGCTTTCATTATATATTATGTTACATTAACAGAATGTTGCAAGTCTGAAAATGCAGTTCTCATGAATTCATCAAAGCCTGGCACTTCACAAGCAATTCCATCAACTGACCTACAACCAGCCTACGAACCCCTCAGAACCCCAAATCAACCACACAGCCAACTAGAGACAGCACCGACCCTCAACCAAGCCACACAACACCCCCCTCACCAGCAGTTCACCTCCCAATGACCCTGACCTGATGTAACCTCCTTATCACAAGACCCATCACAAGACTCACTGATGATTCACAGCTGACCCATCACAAGACCCTCACTTGTCACACCCACACCTGAAGCCCCTTATAAACAGAAGAACATTGACACTCACAGTCCCTAAACTCTGCTGAAGATGTTACCTAACCTGGTAATGAAATGTTCAGAAACCAAACTACAAGCTTGGAGAATGAACCTTCTCCCTCATCCTATACCCGATATTTGCCGCTATTGCAAAAATATAGCTCTTCCGCCATCACCTTTACTGCCCAAGAAACTAAGGAGGGTCACGTTTATGCTTCTTCTATTGGCTCACTTGCCTCTTATCCAACTGTTTCCCTGACTATGCCTCTTCCCCGTGTTTCCCAAGATCATTCCCACAAACCATTATAGCTGCTATTCTATAAGATTGCCTAGTTTTCCTGGCTGTTAGTTGTCTTTCATTGTCCCAGAAGATTTATTTTTTCTTCCTAGCCTTTTCCCACCAGTGCAGGCTCTGGATTTTTTCCCCCCACATCAATTGGGTGTTGATCCATTGGTTGCAAAGGAATTGACTGACTGGCTTGTTGCTCATCCAAGCCTGAAGCTGTTGGCTGAGATAGTGACTGGCTCAGTCACCCAGCTAGCTTTCATGCCTAAGGCAGAACTAGGACTCACAGTCTCTTGATTTCTAGACTGTCTTAAACACTAGACCAAACTGGCTCTCCCATTGTTCCAGAAGAATGCCATGGATATTTTTCTACCTAGGTCAGTGTAAGATTATAGGTACAATCAGATACAAAGTACAGGTTTTGCTCCAGTCTTCCAATTCTGTCTCTTCAATCCCAAAGTATAAAATGCCATATTCTTAACTTGTTTTAACTAATCTCTATGCCATATTATCCAAATGAATCCCTTTTTCTAGAGATTTACAATAACAGAAAAGGAGGCAAAGGAGGGGAAAAAACTTGAACTATAGGTTCCATAAAGATGAAATGGGTTTTCAGCCAAAGTTTTCATCCATGATATTATTCCTTCTTTAATTGATAAAAGCTTTATGGTTGAGCAGAGCAGGGTTATGTGAAATATAGGAACAGTACTCTCATTTCTACTTTTCCTCTTATCCAGAGAAAAAGGTTTATTTTAATTATTATTTTAAAAAATATTATTTTATTAGTTTTAAAAGTAAAACAATGGACATTGCTCAATGTCTCTGGTTTCTAACATTTACATCAATATGACGTAGGAGATATGTAAATTTGTATATAGAGCAAGGAATAGATTACTTATTAACTTGATTTTGGCAGAAAAAGGTTTTGAGGATAAATCACTTATCTAGGCTTCCCTTATGAAACTGACATACTTTATTCTGGAGACATAAGAGTTGATGAGGGGTTTCGTTATTAAGGCTTGTGGTATATGACACCACTCTGAAAAGTCCTTTAAGAAGAAGGGAAGGGAAGGGTAACAACTATTTATCAAAAACTCCCTGATGTATAGTAGTATTTGTAGGTCCCTTGTATGTATGAATTGATCACAATCAAAGTATTACTACCTAAAGCATCCAAACCACAGTGTCTGAAATCATCTGCAAGACAAATTTAAGTAGAATAATTTTGGTAAGTTGAGTGCCCTGACTTTGGCTTCCAGTATATATGAATTATTCAGCTTTCATAACACGAGGATACAAAAATCATTTTGTAGCTCTTTTCTTTCATATTCTTACTGCGCTCCTCTTCTCTCTCTTTCTGGCAAATGGAAATGGCTCCCATGGATAAGATACGGTAATTTGCTTGTCCAAGTTACCATTAAGATGCTGAAAATACAATTTCTTCATTGCTGATGGTCCTACACAAACATGATCCAGCAGTGCTCTGCATCTGAGAAAACTGCAGCGATTAATGACGCCTGGAGGCCACAAATAAAATCATGCTGCCATCTTTCAGTGGTTCGGAATTCGTCGTTTTCTGCAAAAAAGTCCTTACATTTTTATTTCCTGGAGACATAAGAACTGCATTATCACTGAAGCCAGTGAAAGGGTGTAGAGGTTTTAAGGCCAAACAGTACTTACTTTGCACGAAAGAAATCTAAATGTGGGTTTCAGTGTTCAGAATAAATGATGCAAGTTGCATAATGCATCTTGTAACCATTTGCAGATGATTATTTTTCATGATACAGTTTGCTTCAAGGAATCTATTATCCTCCCTCTTTCTCCACCCTCCCCCAGAAACCATAGAAGGTCAGGTTTCTGGAGGAAGGGTGCAGGAGACAGGGAAAAAAGATCATGAGAAAGGGACAAAGAATTCATGCTGAAGACCACTGGAAAGCCTATCTAGCTCATACAAAGCTTTCATCAAAACCTGCCTGCTTATTTCCAAAACTGTTTCTCCAGCCCATGGCTTCCCCCCCCCTCCTTTTGGTAGGAGACAGCTTAAACAAAAACTTGTCTTTTTTTAGCCCAAAGGGCGCCACTTCATACATTCACCCTGTGATGTGGTAGCCACAGAGGATGCAAACCAGATGGGCATTGCTCCACATGGTATGCCGTCTGTGTGAAGTCTTGGCCTTTTCATCCAAGCCAGCTTTAACCACACCATTAAAACCCTCGCTTTCGTAGAAGTTGTGCAAGCATCATTAATAGTGGCCAGAGTCATGCGGTTGCGACTTTTACTCAAGGCTTCCTGTCTAAGGCAGGTGACGTGGTGACTACCACATATCTTACCTTCTACCTGAATTAAATGTGTGCATTGCATAGCTGATGAAAATAAACATGATCCATCTGCTTCCTTTTTTTTTTAAAGAAGAGACTCCAATATCCTATTATTAACATGAAGTAATCCTATATATATGTATGTTTTCTGAGGTTTTCATGGGTGTTTGTATATAGGTCTTTGGTTATTCGGGTTTTCTCTCGCGTAAAATTGGAAGTGTCTTGGCAACGTTTCGACGAAGTCTCATTCGTCATCTTCAGGCTGGTGTTCTCAGCTTCGTGCTTCCAGGAGCAATGTGTGATCGTAGCTGTTTCTTCCTTTTAACTGCCAGTGGGGGTGGGAGTTGATTGGGTGGGAGCACCAACCCCCCATCCAATCAGAGCACAGCCAGGCCCCCAACCAATCAAAGCACACCTCCACCCAATCAGAACACAACCAAGCTCCCACCCAATCAGCTCCCACCCCCACAGGCAGTTAAAAGGAAGAAACAGGATCACACATTGCTCCTGGAAGCATGAAGCCGAGAACACCAGCCTGAAGATGACGAATGAGACTTCGTCGAAATGTTGCCAAGACACTTCCAATACAATGCGCTATTGCTTAGCGCATTGTAAGCCGCCCTGAGTCTCCGGAGAAGGGCGGCATATAAATCAAATTTAAAAAAAAAAATTACGCGGGAGAAAACCTGAATAACCAAAGACATATGTATATGTGTGTGTGTGTGTGTGTGTGTGTGTGTGTGTATATATATATATATATATATATATATATATATATATAGCCAGGTTCTACCTACGTAAGCCAAGATTTTATGCAGCCCTAGTTCAGTGAAATCACATTCACTAGTTTCTGGGCTTTCTAGTTTCTGGCAACCAGCAGACCGTTTGCTGCCCATTGGGAGACTAAGATAGATCTATTTTGGCCTTATAAGGCCTCTTCAGTTAGCCACACCCTCATCTCATGTATCCTCCCTGTAAATGTACAATATTTGTTTTTCTTTCTTTTTCGTAGGTTTTATGTGTATTTCCCTTTAGCCAGGTTCTACCTACATAAGTCAAGATTTTATATACTATAATTGCTCAGGAAAAGTAATTGGGATAAGAAAGTGCTATATTACTATTATAGCTGGGGACTGTGCTGGATTTTTTTTTACTTCAAGACAGCAGAAGAGTGATAATATTGAAAATATAATTAGTTTATTTCTATCACTTAGGGACAGCTTTTAAAAGCTCTACTGCTTTTAACTGTTTGGTGAAATACTGCAGGCTGGGCTTAGCATGGTTAATTTAATCAGAACTACTTGGATGCTTGAAGATTAATGTTTTACCAGTCTTAGCCAAAGCAGTTCCTCTTTGATAAACAGTTGGCATTCCAGCCCATCTGGAAATCGCCAGACCAAGAAAGGCTGCATTATACATTTATTATATCCATAAAAGGGGGTGAACTGCCCCTCGTGTCCCACCAAGATGTGCCCTAATAGAGGAAGGCTAGTAAGGATGAGAGAGCTTTCCCTGAGAAAATACAACTGCCGTCACTGGAACACTTAACATTCAAGACAAAGAGAAACTGGCCACTATTCAAACAGGAAGGGAGTTTAAGGGAAGGAAATTCAGGATGAAGGGAGAAAGACTCTGAGTTGAATTAAGGATGACTGTCTTTTTAAATACTTAAAGCTGGAGGGATGGGGGGGGGGGACAACTATGTTGATCTGCATAATCCTGCAGTTTTGTAGTTAACTACAACTGGCCAAAGGTAAGGTGGAAGAAAGAATGCTACCAGAACATTGCCGGTCCCAATCCTCAACAAAGGATCAAACACGAAGTAGCAAGCGGGTTTGAGGAGGGAGCAATGTGCAATGCAAGCAAAGTCTTTCGGGAGCGTTTACTATTTTCAAAGTGAAAAGCATTCTTAATATACTTATTAAGAATGCCAGGCTGGGAGAAGCTAATGTAGACAGTATTGAGCAACTAATGTTCTAACTCAGTATTAAAGCAATTTCATATGTTTGTAATTTCAAGGAATGTTTAGAGGCTACCTCCATATTATTAGCTGCCTTTTCCTCTTCCTCTTCTTCTTCTTTTTTTGCCCTTCCACGTCATATTTCTTTTGGTCCGTGCTGAGACACAAGTTGAGAATGAATAGACAAACAAAATTCACAAATCAGGGTAAAAGAAGCATTTCCTGTGTCAGATGAGGAGAGAACATCTATCTTTCTTCTGTCCTAGTCACTTTTTACAGAGGCACGAGTGAGAGCGTTTTAACAAACTGCATCACTGTTTTCTTTGGTGGCAGCAGTGCCTCAGATAGAAAGTCCATTCAGAGAGTGGTAAGGACAGCCGAGATTATAGGAAGCTCGCTTCCCATTATTTAGGATATTGCTTATAAGTGCTATGTGCTTAGAGCTTGAAACATTGTTAGAGACCCCATACACCTACTTTACGGTCTGTTTCTGTTGCTCCCCTCTGGAAGGAGGTTTCGAAGTATCTATAGCAGGACTACTAGATTCTGTAACCGTCTGTCTTGAAAACTCGCAGGATTCTCTCTTTTTTTCACCATGTATATGTATACATTCGAACTTGACTGTGATGTTTCTCTGTGTCATATATGTGTGGGTATGTGGGTATATGCATAATGGTTATCTTTTGAGAGCTGAATGCAACAAAATTTTGTTTTAATGGTTAGTGTACACTTAAAGAGGCAATAAAGTTTTTTATTCTGCCCTGTCCTGTCCTGCCCTGCCCTGCCCTGCCCTGCCCTGCCCTGCCCTGTTCTATTTCACTTCTTCAGAGCAGTTTCCCACAATTCTGCCCCATCAATTACTGTATCTAGAATGTGGGGTTTTACCTGTATATAAAAATGGTTTAGTTACAATGAAAGCAAAATACCTTATTGGTTAGAAGCAGCCCATATTGAAGAAACAAGAACTTACAAGTTGTCTACTACATAAATTGTACACCTGAGGCTGTTTGATAACCAAATGTATGATCTGGATTCTCAAAAAATCCTTTCTTTTCCAGAACAAAACTTTTCCTTCCTCTAAGCAATTCCCCAAATAATTCTGTTTTCTGTCCTCGCTATCTCAAAACATCCTTCCTTTCAAGAGGATGTAGGCCTGGTGTGATACAGTTTACCAGTCAAGTTATAACTTGTCTTGTAAGCCTTAATTTGTCACTTATCATTATTTAATTCGTGTCAATATTAACTGTTACAGGGACTGCATAGGGGTTAATAGCAACCAATGTCCCATTAATCCCCTGCATATTTTATCCTTAAGATAATGTCTGGTTATGTGGTTGATTCTTTTGGGGGAGGGTATTCTATTAACTTGGTCTTTATCTTTTATAATGCCATGATGGTGATCAAGGCAATTATCTAGAGGAGGAGTAGAAATAACAGCTATTTTGAACCTCAGTTCAAAAGTATCTTCCTAGGATTGTATTCCTTACATTTCTGCAAATGCCTAACAAGTTTGTTACTATTTATAAAAAAGTTATATCAAATCCACAACCTTATCTTTTTACACATTTAATATATTGATTTAAATAAGTTTAGTTATGATTTCCTTAGGTTCTGTAATACTGTATTAGTTTATTATGGGTGCAAACATCTCTACACTACACTACTACAATGTAGTAGTGGCTCATATACTGTCCGATTGTAGGAATGTGAGTGTACTGAAATATAGGTAGTCCTTGACTTATGACCACAACTGAGCCCAACATTTCTGTTGTTAAGCAAAACAGTTGTTAAGTGAATTTTGTCCCATTATATGACATATCTTGCCACAGTTAAGTGAATCACTGAAGTTGTTAAGTAAATAACATGGTTGTTGAGTGAATCTGACTTCTCCAAAGACTTTGCTTATCAGAAGGTCACAAAAAGGGATGACATGAACCCGGGATATTGCAACCGTCATAAATATGAGTCAATTACCAAGTAACTGAATTTTGGTCATGTAATCATGGGGATTTTGCAACGGCCGTAAATGTGAAAAATGGTCATAAATCACTTTTTTCAGTACCTTTTGTAACTTTAAAAGTTCACTAAAAGAACTGTTGTAAGTCAAGGACTAACTGTAATTGTTAAGTCTGTGTTGTTGTTGTTTTCTAATCTGGTGCCCTCATAATACCAAATGCTTGAGAGTTATAGTCCTAACATAGGAATATGACAGGTAGTAGAAGGATGGTTCAGGGAGGGGGGACCACTATCACAAAGCAAGTCACTATTAACATTAATTGTTCATATGCTTCTTCTTGACTTTAGGAAGCCTTAATGTAGTCATTTCAGCTGCTTGGTTTTCTTATACAGCTCTACCTTCCCTATTGACTACAATATTGACACTACCCAACTGTAAGGCTGTAATCCACAGTTATGACATTTCCTCGCCTATTCATTAGGGTGCTCCATGATTAAAGGTCCTGCAAAAATGTAGCACAGAGAGCTAGTAAAAGGAGAGTTCAGAAAGGTATAACTCAGATCAAAGGTTAAGATCAAATCAAATAAAAGGGAGAGGAGAGTTGTGAGGAATTTTATTCATTTCTGGAGATTGAGTTGTAAAATGTACTGTATAAAATTAGAATTCATCTGTATTCGTCCCCATGGAGAATGCAAAATATGACTTTTGGTAGTCCTATAGAGAGATAGAAGGTAGAATCTGAATTTCTGTGATATTGATCTCTGCTGTTTCTGAGGAGAAGGCTTCAGCTTTGCCTGGAAAATGACCCAGGTTCAGGAAATGTCTAAGGAAATGAATGGTCTAGTGGTTAAGGCACCAGGCTAGAAAGCTAGAGACAGTGAGTTCAAGTCCCACCTTAGCCATGTAAGCCAGCTTTGGGCCAGTCACTCTATCTTAGCCCTATCTCCCTCACAGGGTTGTTGTTGTGGGGGAAAAGATGAGGAGGAAGGTGTGATGGAGATGTTCACCGCTTTGAGTTATTTATAAAAATAATAAAATTGGGATGTAAATAAATAAATAAATACTTTGAGAGGAAGTGACATAGCAACCATCTCATATTTCAATCATTCTAAGCTAAGGGGTCTGGAATGTGGACTTTCTGTTTTTCCATATGGCTACAAAGAAGACTTCAAAACGATTTGGCTCTCATTTACATTAAACACAGATTTTTCCTGTCCATCAACTAAACTTAGTAGCCGTCTGTTAGCTCGAGTAATAGAACAAACTTCAAATATATAGAAAGGAAGTGAAATGTTCCAAACTTTTCTTCAGATTTGTATGGAAGGAAAAGAGGGGAGCATTCAAGCCTGAAGCTTGTTTCAATTTATTCAAGTCACGCTAAATTGTATGTTGAAACTTCCCAAGAATTGGGTAAGATGGGCCAATGATATGATTAAGTATTCAGGTATCTTCATACAACACTCTTGTATTCACAGGAGTGATCTTTCTGAATGATCTTTCTGAAGCTACCATAAGTATGTTTGATCTGTTCTGAAGTTAAATATGTCTGACCCATCCAGAGTTACTTTAGGGATATGGAATTCATTATTGCATATATGGAAGCACATTCACAATGGTGATTTGTAGAATTACTGTTAAACTGCAGTTGGGTATATTGGTGCATAAAGAAGGAAGGACAAAATATCCTGTTGCGTGTTTAATAATTATAGGTATTTGTAATTTTGCTTGGGAAAAAATGACTGGATTGGTTGCCCAAATATGTTCCTACAAATCTGTTTGACTCAGAAATCTTGAAATAGTAATTCCAAAGGACACTTAGCCAATTTTAAAGGCTAATACAGCAGGTAATGGATCAGCCAAAATAAGATCAGAATTAACAAATGTCACTGAAAATATAAATCTGATTGATTAATGCTGCTGCATATTTAGGTGAAATAATGTCACACCACAACTATGCAAGAATTAAAGCATTTGAGGACAATTAAATTAAGAAAGGCCTTCTAGTGAGATCAGCCAAAGTCTGTTTTCCTGGGAATGCAAATAATGACGAGAAAAGGATGACAAACGGTACTATATTAATTTCAGCTTTTAATAAGAAATGAAATGTAGAAAAATGTGCATTATTAGAGCTTTGGAAAAGGAGCATAATAAGCAATGGAAAGAGATTTCTCTTAATGGGCAGCAATGCTCAGAAATCCCAAATAGGAAATAGTATCACTAGTGATAGTAGTTAGATTATAATCATTAATTTTGACTTTTGACAGAAATAAACCTTTGTACACAGGAAAGAAGGGACTTGACTGTTGAATTGTGCTCTGTAATATGAATATGAAGCTAAACTGTGTATTGTCCATGTTGACAAACAGATTACTGTTTAACTTGCCAATGAGGGAACGAGCAAAACTATGGTTGTGAAGGTTTCATTTGTTTATTCAGTTTTGCTCATTATAAGAGAAGAGATGTGATAGTCCACGTTATAGGAAACTGAGACTGTCAGCACTTCAAGGTTATTCAGATATGAAATGTCTATGGAGATTCTCAGTCATCCAAGTCATGGTTGTCCCAAAGGTGCTTTTTCAAAAAGCAACTGGACTTTCAGGGTTTTTTTTGAAGATGTTTTGCTTCTCATCCAAGAAGCGAAACGTCTTTTAAAAAAAACCAGAAAGTCCAGTTGCCTCTTGGAAAAAAAGCATCTTTGGGGCAACCAGACTGAAAACCCAAACCATGAGTAACAGATTGTAGTAACAGAATCTTGAATGTCTGAAAGGGTTTCCCTCACCTCCCCTGCCTTTACTTACCATAAAACTAGGGAGGGGACTAGTTTACTTCCCAGAAAACTAGGGACTCCCTTCTGAGTCACTTTTTCCAGCCCTTTCCTTTCTTTGGACTCAGATTTCTCTTACCACATCATTGTCTAGGCTGTGGCTCTTCCTTCTGCCTCCCAAGGTTATTCCCACATCCCATTACAGAGACACATCAAAAATAAAATAAATCTAAGGAGGTTCTCCACTGTGTGAAATATATTAGGCTACTGCCTGCAATTTTTGTCCTTTGATATAGAATTTTCCTCATATTTTGACATTTTTGTTGGCAGTAGCCTTAAGGGAAAAGAATATAAGTTGCATGTGCTGCTCTTAACAATCTCTAGATTGTATTGTTTTAAAATGCCTGTGGGCAAAATGTTTTTTTTAGGTCAGCATCTGGCAAAATCTGTAAATTCAACTGTTCAGAAATGTCTACAGCTGCAAAGTTATTATATTACCCTGCAATCCCAGTTACTTTGGGTGTTTTGCCACTGTCCTCTCTGCTCTTCAAAGTGGAGCTAAGAAATCAAATAGACACAAACTTATATCCTGCTTTCCCTCCAGTCGTTCAATGCAGACAGTATTCCCTCCTCCAATTTTAACTCACAACAGCCCTGTAGGGTAGCTTCAGCTGATTGCTGTTGGTTAGTCAGTGTCACCCTGTTGGTTTTCATAGCTGAAGATGGGTTTCTCTAGTCCAGCATCTCAACTACTACTTTACATGAGCTGCTTTTCCTAAAAATTGTCTCAAGGCTATAATCCGAGAAGTCAGGTATTCTGCAATATGCATTCCATTTATGATAGCAAATACTTTTATGAAAGTGTTTTTCAAATTTGACCACCTTAAGATGTATGGACTTCAACTCTTAGAATCCCCAGCCAGCAAGTCACTTTTTGGAACAGACTCCTACAGGAATTATTGTAATTCAATAAAACAAAGTTTTTGTGGCATAGAGGAAAAGTAAAAAAAAAAAAATACACAGACATACAGCCTTTCTAAGCTATTGTAAAGTGATAACACAGTGCATCACATTTAGCCTCCTGTAGTCATTATCATTGTTGAATAAATGTATTCCCTAATATATAGAGAGTTTTCCTCTCTTAGTCCTGACTGAAGTCTATTGAACAGAATAAGTGTTAGTCAATGGAACTCTCTCATTGGCACAATGGCAGTTCCATGTTTCCTCTTCTATGTATCGATTAGTCCTTTGTGAACAGTTTGAAGGCTCTCTTCCAAGTGGTTTGCTAGTTCATGTCGTAGGATTCTGTTAATAAGCCATTTTTGCCTTTCAGGGTCATCAGTCGAGCACAAGGGCTGAAGTTGGTTGTGGAAACCCTGATGTCCTCCCTGAAACCCATTGGAAACATTGTTGTGATTTGCTGTGCTTTTTTCATCATTTTTGGCATCTTGGGAGTCCAGGTAGGTTCTGGGTAGAGTTTCCTGAGAATTTTACTTTACTCATTCAGTACAGAGGGTTTGAGAATTTCATATACATCAATCTTTTCTAATATTGATGTCTCTCATGAGAGGTGGCACCTACAAGTGCTGACGCAACTAAGAAAGAAGGAAAGAAGTCCATACTTCAGTGTTCTAGAGCTGCTTCATACAGAATGCTTTTTAGAGATCAATATAAAACACTGGATCACAACAGTGGACATATAATGCATGGAAAGCAGAGGGGCATTTGTGACATTCATATATGAAGTCTGTAGAGCCCCCAAATTAAACCATGTTTAGAATGGGCAACATTTCAAGAGATCACCAACTCTTAGGAGGTTTCTATGTCCTCCCATGAAATCTTGAAAGATTTCAGGAAAGCGTGTGCGAGATTTCAGCATGCTTATGAGTTTATATTCTTCACGTTGAGATTATCAAAATCTTAAAAGATTTTACAAAATTATAAGATTTTGGCCCTGTGCATGCCTGTGGTGAGAGTGACTTATGTTACTCTGCATGATCGTGCAATGGTTCCCATTGATGCCAATTTCTTCCCTTCCCTTCTCTTCCCTTCCCTTCCCCTTCCCCTTCCCCTTCCTTCCCTTCTTCTTCATCAGTTTCTTCTCTTTATTTATATACATACATACATATATACATACATACATACATACATACATACACATCAATGCACAGTTGTAGAGGGCATGGGAATCCTCATTGGTGTCAGCTAAATTTGACATACTAGATTAACAAGACAGATATTGTGCAGGGATTTCAATTTTTTTTCTATCTACTTGTTTGAAAGTTAAGTTCAGAACTCTCCTCCTTTTAGATAAATACATGATCTATAGAGAAAAAAATCCATAGGATTATTAAATATAATAATATGAATGAGCATTCTTTGTAAGCCAATCAAAACCTGGAATGAAAACAACTGAAATTGAAGCTCATTCCACATTTTTTTTATAATGCCAGTGGTTTGTTTTTTAATTGATTGCAAGATTTATAGTAACTTAATAATATGCCCATCTGTTCTCTTCATATATTATTTATGGAGAAATATGCTGATACATAATTGGTTATATCTGTTTTATCCTTGCAACTAAACCAGAGCTCATGTTCAGCATTTGTAAGCCTTATATTTAGCCATATTCAGTGCCATTTCTTCCTTCCCAAGTCCTGCTATGCTGCCTCATGGTGGGGATGGAAGCTCCTGGGAGGGATGAGTGAAGACTGCAGAGAATTTATACCAAGGGCGTTTGTTTGTATTCCACCTTTATTATTTTTATAAATAACTCAAGGTGGCAAACATATCCAATACACCTTCCTCCTCTTATTTTCCACACAACAGCCACCCTATGAGGGCTGAGAGACAGTGACTGGCTTAAGATCACCCGGCTGACTTTCATGTCATGTACTCCCCCACAGCGTCACTCAAGATATCAAGGTCACACTAGCTGACCAGTTAAAGCTTGCCTATGAAGGGAAGCAGCAATATGGGAACATGTTGAATGATCACTTTAACAACAATGGCAAAAGGCATTATTTCAAACAGTCCAGGGAAAGGTAAAGTAGTCCTACATTTTACCAAGAAAACAACATAGATAGATCATATAAAATGATTGATAATATAGTGCCAGATGGTATACCCATCGGGTCAGACGATACTCAACTTGTTACTTAGGAAGACTTTAGGATCCTTTGAAGTAACAAGGGTATATATGATACGGCCAGATTATAAAGCCTTCTGGATATTTAACTGCTGATGCAATGGGGGGGGGGGGGAAATGAGCTGCAAAGAGAGAATTACAGTGGCAACATAGAATGTTTCATAGCATGAACGTGGAATAACTCAGCATAGTAAAAGACAAAAAGTTCTACCTATTGACATTTTAGGCATTAGCAGATTGAAGTGTGCTGGCATTGAACATTTCAATCACAAGATGAAACTAATGACAATGTACAAAAACCAACCTTAAAATTGATAATAACATGGACATTTGATTAACTGCCATCAAACTGGTGTTAGCTTTTAGTGATCTCATAGATTTTCTACAGGATAATTGGTCCTAAGCCTGGTCCTTCAAGTCTTCTGGTAATATACTATGAAAGCAAAAATTGGACTTTGAAAACACAAGATAGAAAGAATATTAATGTTTTTGAACTCTGGTGTTGGAGAAGACTTTGGAGATAAACAAATGGTTGAACAAGTTAATCTAATGTTCTCAAACAAGGGGCGAGTTATCATATTTTGGACAGATTATGTAAAGACTCAAATCTCTTGAGAATTTCACAATGGTGGAAGGTGGAAGAATGATCATCAGCAAGAAGGAGGAACTTTATTATAGTGGCAAGGGATGTACCATTAGGAAACCAGAAAGGTGAGGATGGGGACAGATCACTCTGGAGAAAGTCTACTGATATGATCTTAAAGAGTTGGCACAATCTTGATAGCATGTAATCAGTCAATCAATCAATCAATCAATCAATCCCACTTCCCAAACATAAGAATTGTCTATTGGACATTCTATTCCTTGCTTGGAACTCTTTCCAAATATTTGATGGGTTCTGTCTTATCTTCCATTGCTGTAGACTAAACAACAGCAAATTATTGTCAAGGACACTGTGATAAGAATCTGGCTAGTTTGGTTTGTTTTGAAGGAATTTGCTATTGTTTGTTTGGTTCAAAGGAGTTTAATTAAGAAAGTAGAATTAGTGCCCAACTATGATTAAGCTAGGAGAACTCACTTACTGTTGATGCTTTCTATGCTGCTACCACCCAGTTAGTTCTCCTAGGTAAAATAAAATAAAATGCCCTCTTATGTGAGATCTGTCACTCTGTGTGCTGATCCCTATTATTTGGACTGCTCACAGGTTTGACATTTATTCTAGAGTTCAGATAAAGAGGTGATATTTTAAAAGCTGGTGAGAATAGTGCCTTGCCACAGGGAAACAAGGCATGACCATGCTAGGGCCTGCTGTCACTCAATAAAAAAAAGTGAAGGCATCTCAGCTTAGGCTAATACGGGCCACTCTGTTCCATCTATCATACTAGCTGTCATGCTCTGCCACTTCATGTTTGCCATTGAATATGTGACACAATTAATCCCCTGGGATTTTTATAGTTTTCTCCTGGTTGATAATCACATCTGACATTGTTGAAATCAAGTCTTAAGGGTTGTTTGCCTTGTTTCAACACAAAGTGATGTCGGTGCCTTCTCTGCTATTGTATGAAGATTTTCAGCTGAGGTCTCTGCTCAAGTAGGAGAAGCAGCACTTTTCAAAACTCTCCCTTCTGTGTCACTTTTTCAGATGTGCACTCTTGTCTCTTATTTAACCTAGCAGCCGGTACATCGTGTTTATTTAAGTAGGATTAAACTCCAGTTAAAAAAAGAAGCCACTCTCTTTATACATGGCTGTTGTTCAGCTAGCTTGCCTTGCGTCGCTTCTCTCCTGGTAGCAGTCAGAACAACAGCTATGCAAATCACAGCTTCGTCAGTAATATGGTTGAGGCTTTAATCTCTCCTTTTGGAAGTGGCACATCAGTTCTTCCCCTTGCTGAAATTTTGGGAGAAAAAAAAATCTTAAATTCCATTTGTCTGAACAGGTTTTGATAGCTGAACTCATGAATTTAATTTCCACTTTGATCTCCTTGCGGTTCTTAGTGAATTAATGTCTACATTTTTTAAAGGACATACAGTGTGACTGTCTTAAAGGTTTTATTAAGTGCTTTGTAATATACCATAAATCTAAGGAGAGGCGAAATGTAAATATTTTCACTTTAAAAAAAGTAAATTCCAGGATTTTTCTGACAATAGTTGAAATGAAGTCCCCCTAAAAAATTGGGAAGGGGGGGGTTTGACCTTGAATATATCATTTATCTGTTATATCCATTTATGATAGTTTCTATGCCACTCAGTTCCTATTATTTCTGAGCAGTTTACATTAAGCAACAACAAGATTAAAACCATTATAATCTAACAAATATGTTTGCTAACTGTGCCATCTAAGGTTGATAGATAAATCTCCATCGTCCCTAATGATTTCCTGAAGAGCCTCGTCTTTGCACCTTGTTGGGAAGTCCAACAGGGTGGGGATGGTCCAAACCCAGATGACTTTTTCTCACAGTTTCATATTTCCTACTAAACAGTAGGAGAGGGCTGAGCCCTCTGGGAACCCACACTGGAGTAGCTGAGAGTTCAACCTGTCCCCCCACCATCACTAAATAAAATAAAACACTTAGGGGGAAAAGGAGGGGACTACTTCAACACAGTGTCTCCCACTCCTAGTCGTCTCAGTTGGTCCAGAAGGATAGCATATTTGAAGGCTATCCTTCAAAGCTACCAAGGGATTCAGAAAAGGTCTAGCCACACTCTCCATCCCAGTCCTGCTGAAGATCATCCAACAGGGCGAGCATTCTGATTTCCATCCCAGAGTCAGGCATGAATCCTGATTAACAAAGGTCTAAATAATCTATAGCTTTATGCTGACCACCTTTCAAAATCTTCCCTAGAGCATACTGTCTAAAAATATAAAGTTAGAGCCAGGGAATAGTTGTATAAAATAGCTGGGTCAGAACATATTCTTAAGAAGGAGGCACACCATTGCCTCTTTCAAGTTGAGAGATAAATGCTTCTCCCTCAAGAATGTACACACCACCATCTATAAACCTAATCTCTTATTACTTCCCTGGCGGCCTTCACAGCTATACTAATAAGTCCATTGACATACAGTTTCTACCATTCTTACAGACCAAAGAAGAGATAATAAGCTTTTTAGCTGCTACTGATCATGAAAGCTATGTTTTAGCACCAGTTTTTAAGACAATACCAATTGCTAAGAGGCAAGGGCAGGAGACTGCTAGTGCCCTCATGTCCTGCTTGGCAGCTCCCAGGGTAGATAGTTGACCACTGGAAAAATATAATCATTAAAAAGGGGAAGGGGTACCCAAGTCTTTAAGAACCATCTTACCCACTGCCTCTAGTCAACTATTGATTGTCTTTATGCTTATTTGTGTTAAAGTATCCATTAAGGCTGAACTGCAAATTTCACCTGGAACTTAAATTAGCATAGAGCCATGATGGCAAACCTATGGCACGAGTGCCAGAGGTGGCACACAGCGCCCTCTCTGTGGGCATGCGAGCCGTCGCCCCAGTTCAGCTCTGCTGCACATGCGCGCACACCTCCCACCAGCCAGCTGGTCTTCAGGTCTCTGCCGTGCATATGCGGGGAGCTTGGGGGTGCGCATGCACGAGGTGGGCGGCATGCGGGGGGGGTGCGCACATGCACAGGGGGCAGGGGGCGTGCAGGGGCGCGTGCACATTCGTGGGGGCGGGGCGCATGCGTGGGGCCTGCACACGCATTGCATTTGGGGGTTCAGGTGCGCATACTTTGGGCACTCGGTCCAGAAAAGGTTAGCCATCACTGGCATAGAGGATAATTCCAAGGCAAGAAATGGGATAAATGCTTGTAATAAGTAAGATGGAAGTATATGTATCCTAGCATTGTGTCATAGTCAAATGGTTATTTAACAGAATGTCAAAGCTCAATTGGCAAAGGGATAATATTCTTGAAAAACTTTACAGAATATCAAACTTTGCATTGATTGGAGTTTTCAAATAATGCCTGGTTTATAAGATTCGGTCATTTTTAAAGGGATTCCAAGCTGAGAAAGGTTCAGCCATGACCTCTTTACTGAAAAATTCGCTTTGTTCATTTATTGTAAGTATTTTAATGCTACCTTTTAGTGAAATAGGATGGGCTCATACTAAATCATTACTATGTTTTTGAAAACCAGCAAAGTATAAAATGTATAATGCTGTAATTATACAGCAAAACCTGTATAAATCAAGAATAGCAGCAGCTTAAAAACAGCAATGCTACAGTATTCCTTCCATAAAATTGGATGGCTAAAAGCCTCGGGCTAATGCCAAAAGCTCAAGTGAGATGCAGATGGGCCTCTCTGTAGGAAGAGCTTAAAAATCAGACATTTGCAAATGGTACACTGTGGAAGTCTACAGAAAAAGACCTCCCCGTATTAGTTCAGTGACCGAGTATTCTCTCCTTTTTCACAGCTGTTCAAGGGGAAGTTTTTTGTCTGCCAAGGGGAAGACACAAGGAACATTACCAACAAGTCAGACTGTGCAGAAGCCAACTATAAATGGATCCGGCACAAGTATAATTTTGATAATCTTGGCCAGGTACTGATGGAACGGTAATCTGCTGCAGTGCTCCCTTATTTGCTTTGATTCAAAGCAGATGTGAAATAACCTTGTATATATTGCAGCCACCATAGCAAATCATCTACAGCACTTCCTAGTCGTACTGTCTACATTTAAAGATCCTCACTTGGTATACATTCCTATCACAATTAAGACCAACCCACACTCTTTAGACATTTAATGACTGTACAATAGTGTAATCAAACTCATATCTACCATGAAGAAAAGCTTGTCTCAGGAGACTGAAACCATGAACCCCGCACATCTACTATCTCAGTCCCATCTTGACTATTGCGATGCACTCTACATGGGGCTGCTCTTGAAAAACATCCAGAAGCACCAATTGGTTCAAAATGCAGTGACCCACATGGTTTTGTGTAGGCTCAGGTGTGCACATGTGTCAGCTCTCCTGTGGGAGCTATATTGGCTGCCGATTTGCTTCCGGGTGCAATTCAAGAAGTTGGTTGTCACCTTTAAAGCCCTTCATGGCTTGGGGCCACAGAATTCCTCAGCCAGCAAAGGGAGTTGAAGTCCAAAGCTAGCTGAGGAATTCTGGGAGTTGACGTCCACAAGTCTTAAAGTTGCCAAGGTTGGAGACCCCTGATCTAAGGGATCATCTCTTCCTGGTTATATCCACCCAATCCATTAGAGTGGGGAGGCAAGGCATGTTGCAGGTCCCATCTCCTAAGGAGATACAACTGGCAGGACCCAGAAGAATGGCGTTCTCTGTGGTAGCTCCCTCCCTTTGGAATAATATCCCTGCAGAGATTAGACTGTTCTGTCCGTCCCTGTCCCATCCCCCCCCCAACATACTTTCATAAGGCCCTGAAGGCCTGCTTTTGCCAATGGCCTGAAGAATTCAGCGTGGGATGGAGCCCATCAAGTGGCTTGTTTGACTGTGTATTGTCACCAGGAAGTTTTTATTCTTTTATATTGGGTTTTTATTCTTTGTAAGCCACCCAGAATCACTGAAAATGACTGGGTGGCCATAGAAATCTTCTAAATAAATAAATTTACTATTACCCCAGGAAATCATATTTCAGCAGTATGATAAGGGTTAAATAAAAATGGATGAAGGTTAAATGTAAGGCTGTTCCTGTTTGTTGGAATAACCCTTCTTGTGAGTACTTGATACTTTTTTTCCTGATAAGAAGCTTTGGCTTATTATTATCAACTAGGTTGAAAAACAAAAAAAGTACAAATTCAAACATTAGTCAAGGGGCAGGTAGAATACGATATATATTATATTGTCTTTCTTCTAAGCTAAAATACTTTGTTTCCTTTTGTTTTTCTAGGCTTTAATGTCTTTATTTGTTCTGGCATCTAAAGACGGGTGGGTGGACATCATGTACGATGGATTGGATGCTGTAGGAGTAGACCAACAGGTAGGTGTTTTGGTACAACATTGCCAGAAGCCCAAAGAATAGAGGTGTTTGCTTTGGAGATTACTCTTTCAAATATTGTGAAATACAAATATTTGGAGTTCCTAAATTTATCATGGACAGTGTTAAATTCTAATCCTGATAGAGTGTAATGGCTTCTCCTTTTATTTTATAGCCAGTCATGAACTATAACCCTTGGATGCTCCTCTACTTTATCTCCTTCCTGCTGATCGTTGCCTTCTTTGTGCTCAACATGTTTGTGGGGGTCGTGGTGGAGAATTTCCATAAATGTCGTCAGCATCAGGAAGAAGAAGAAGCCAAGAGACGGGAAGAGAAGAGGCTCAAACGCCTGGAGAAAAAGAGAAGGAGTAAGGAGAAACAGATGGCTGGTCGGTAGTCTTTCCTCATCTTTCTGAGTCCTGCTTGACCTTTGACAGTCTCCCCTATTCCCTGCCTAGCATTTGAAAGCTAGATCCCCCTCACAAGCATGTCCAGCTACAAAATTTGCATGAAGAAATATAACGCTGGTACAGGCTAAGCAAAAACCAATAGAAATACATCAACGGCTGCATGATTTGCAATTATTTTAATATGCTGGGCAGTTTAAAATGCACTACAGTAATTTAAATATAATTTTTCCATTGCATAAAAGCATAGCTTTATCCAAATAGTGTTGAATGCAAAGACCAACAGTTCCAGAATGGGCCAATTATTTTAGGCGCGTTCTACACTGTTGCTGATAGTTAGTTTCACTATTTGGTTTATTACAGCCTTGTAATGTCAAAATGAAATCACTTTTGCTTTTTTTTTTTTTTTTTTGGCTAATATGGACTGACAAAATATAGAATTTTCAAGGATGTAATAATAAAACCATTTTGTATTAGAATTGCTTGGAAATATAATGCATTTACTTGAGAAATACAGATTCTTTTTCTTTTAAAAAAAATGTCAAAATAAGAAATTAACCAAATGAAATTAACCAATTTGGAGTAAATCTACTGAAACCCAAACTTATTAAACTATTTACTGTAGAATAAAGCTTAGCACTTTTGATGACCGCATTAGACTTACGTGAAATCTGAGAAACTTCACATGTTGTCTTTCTTACTTCAGTTTTTATTTAATTGGAAAAGCAGGAGGTAATGATCAGGTCAGAGGTCACAGGTCAGAGGAACTCTCCTTCATTTTGCATGTTTTCTATTGTTTCTGGCGTCTATTGTCATGTTATCATTCCATGTGCCCATTCATGGTGTTTCGTGTTACAGTCATCTTAATATGTTCTGAAACTTTTTTCTCATTTTTACTTTTATTACATCCTTTTTAGAGAAGCATCAATATATCTATGGGAATTTCTCTTTGGTTTTAATACAGTTGTTTAACCTCCTATTTCTGCTTTGCTTTGCTTTCTATCTGCTTGTTTCAATACTAATTAATAAGGCCATAAACAAATTAATCACATCTAATACTTCTTTATCGTATGATAAAGCTGTTTCTAAACCTTGAATTTTAACTCTCTTTATTCAAATATAAGGATTCCAGACTGAACATTCAAAGCTAAGTCATACCAGCACTCTGGTTCCTTATGTTGAGTTTTATGAAACTTCATGTCTTAAAAGAAGAGAGATCTGTTATACACTAAGATGCTATGAGGTGCTCCAGATATCTTTTCACAACTAACAAGACACAAGTATGTTGACCTATGTATCAAGAAATGTATATACCTAACCTAAAGGTTATCAATTTCTTTAATATTAAAGCCATACATTGACTTCCTCTGCTAAAATCCTTGGGATTCGGGTTTAGAATGCATGTATTATGCAAAAGTGAAAAGGCTAGTTGCAGACTGTCTTAATCAGGGGTGAAATCCAGCAGGTTCTGACAGGTTCTGGAGAACTGGTAGTGGAATTTTTGAGCAGTTCGGAGAACCGGCAAATACCACCTCTGGCTGGCCCCAGGGTAGGATGGGAATGGAAATTTTACAATATCCTTTCCCCTAGGAGTGGGGAGGGAATGGGGATTTTGCAGTATCCTTCCCCTGAAGTGGAGTTGGAATGGAGATTTTGCAGTATCCTTTCCCTGCGATGCCCACCAAGCCATGCCCACCAAGCCACACCATGCCCACCAAGCCACACCCACAGAACCGGTAGTAAAAAAAATTGGATTTTACCACTGTCCTTAATCATATATCATGTCAGTAAAAAAAACACCTCGAAACTGGGTTTCTGCTTTCATAATTCTGCACATCTTAGTTTCTATTTACAGTATAAATGTGGTACAGGGCATAATATATACCAAATCTTTTGATTTTTTTTATTTTTTACTATTTTATTTATTTTTTGCATAAAGAAAACATAGTCTTCTTCCTTATGTTATCCAACTCTACCAGCAATCACTTTGTTTTCCCAGAGGCAAGTTTTTGCTATTTTTTTTAATGGGCCATTTTAAGAATTGTTGAATTTTCTGGGGGAAAAAATCCTGTGAGGAATGAAAGTTCTGAATACTTTTGAAATATTCCACAGAACTGTTCCTCTGGCAGGTTTTGGCATAAAAAAGGCTGCATCTGGCATGCCATTTTGTTCTGCATTGTTAAAGACCTACTTTTTCCTCCATCCTTATAATCTGCCTTTAGTTTCTCAGTGAATCCTTATTTAAAATTTGATATATTGCCCCACATGTATCTTACCTTAGCTTCCCTTACCTCAGTGCAATCTTGGCAACTTTAAAATGTGTGAACTTCAACTCCCAGAATTCTCCAGCCAGCATTTGTCTGCTTTAGCTTTAGTTGCCTACTTGAGTTGAAGTCAACACATCTTCAAGCTGCCCAGGTTGAGAAACACTGCCCTGCCTTACCTGCCTTTTTTTCTGCCAGAAAAGTCATTTTCCTGTTAATTGCTTATTGTGTAACCTTCCTCTAAATTGCTTTGGCCTGCCTAAGATCAGGCCTCCAACCATGCTCTTGTTCCTCAGAAGGCAGAAATATACAAAATGTAATGTTTCCAGTCATCTGACGTTGCTGAGTGGTATAACCTTGCTGTTCCCCTGAAAACCCAGAATTAAAGTTTCAGGAATTACATGGAAGTATCTAAGGACAAAAATACAAGCAGTCCAGAAATAACTTTTATAAATCATAATAATTAACTCTAGGGTATTAGCCCACATTGAAAAATGCAACTAGAGCTAAAGCAGACAAATGAATTACAGATTTAAGAATGATTACTCCATTATTGAGAGAATTATTTACAGTTCTTATTTTTATAATACTATAATAATTTCTGCAGTTTCATATTATCAGTAATATTTAACAGTAGTTCTACTTATAGACTTAATAATACAGGACATTAAATGATCTAACTACATATTATTGTAAATAAACTCTTGATAAGCTAAATTGGAAGAATAAAGCTATACTTAAAGGTAATAAATATAATGGTGGGTTCATATATAATGCTTAGCTACAACATAGTTTGTTACCTTTTGCCTCAACATGATTTGCTACCCCACTTATTATGAGTGATATGCTATATGCAAATTAGGTCATTATAGGTTAAGAAATCATAGTTTTTGAAAAATCTTGGTTTACTATTCACATAGTATTAATGTGTGAACAGAATCAATATTACAAAGTTCAATTTAATCAGTAAAGGAATTTAGTATAAACTGTAACAAAACTACAGTCCCCATTTGTAAACCTAACAATTATGATTCTCACTAATGAGTCTCATTAGAAAAAGCTATAACAAATGTGGTGAACATATAATTGCTTTCCCCCCAACACAGCCTTATTGAAAGCTTTTTGAATCATATGGCTTTTCATTATCCATTAATAATTTTTTTTGAAATTAATTTCACATCAAGAGGAATAATTCATTTTAAGGAAAACTCTTTCACAATCTAATCACATTTTGCAAAATAAACAGAATGGTAATATACCTTACATTTTAACATCATACAAAAATCAATGAGGCACATTTTCTTCTTTCTTAATAAAGTCATAGACTCCTTTTATGAACAGCAAAATAGACACTGTCCAAATCATGGCTTACTCTAAGAATGACCACCATTTAATAGTAGAGGGTCACATAACCTTTTACAGGGGCCAAAGGTTCCAAATTTTCAAAGCTCACATCACAATCATATGTGTCACATGGGGATATTTCAGTTTATATTAGCTGTGACATACCTATTATACTGTAAAGCTTATTTATCTTTTTCATGTGCTGCCCACTTCTATATGGGAAGTTTTCAGCTTTCTTGGTCAGAAAAGGCTCTGAGATGCCAGAAAGCAACTTAAGGGCCATACATGGTTTACCCTAATGTAGTTCTTTTGGGAATCTAGCCAATAATTCTGTAGGGAACTTCCATATAAACACTACCAAATAAAATGCTGCTCCTATTTATGTAAACCTCTTCTTCTCTGATTTACAGATTCCTAAAAAATTCTATTAGTTTGTGAAAGATTTTTTCCCCCTAACAGTAGTTGCTAACCATTATCTCACAGCGGAGAAAATTATTTTTGTCCTATGCCACGTATTATTAATTCCAAGGCTCATAATGCAGAAATCATGCAAAGATAAAGGTATTCTGTGTTTCCATGGCTTGTATTACTGGAATGAAAGTACCTCATATGAACACCCAATTAAAAAGATATACCATCCCCAAGTATCACTCAAAGTAGACAAATTATCAAATTTCTTTATGTTCATAATCCTATTTTTCCATCCATAACTTTATCTGGTCTCTTTTCTGAATTTATTTGCAATGAAGAGTGCATAAAATTTGCATATGTAAAAGTTTTACATGCATTTTTGTACATATCTTAATGTACAAAATATTTGGAAATAATGATCTTCAATATAATGATTTTAGGTGCACACCTTTTCCTAATATCTGGATTTTTGCACAGATCTCTCTTGCTTTCTCTCTTGAGTTGTAAAGTGCTTCACAAAATTTGGAAAAATTATGTATACTGATGTATAATTTTCCAGTAATTTGGATGTAGATTCAGGAACCGGATAAAAATTTGCATTCTGCTAACTGATAGAAAGAGGGAATATCTGCTTCAGAAAAGAAAAGAAAAAAAATCTTCAAGTTGTATTACTCTGAATAATTTCTAAAGCCCTATTTTTATCCTTAATATCAAACAGAATTAATATGATTAATTCATACACACTCACAAAAGCAATCTTGAAGATTTTAATCTGAGTAGCAAGGTAGTCAGTAGTAATGAGGCTGCAGTGATGTGAGGGCAGGAATGGAGAAAGAGAAGGATGCATCCTGACCATCTAGTATAGGCCTCCTGAGGTGGGCATCTTCCAGAAGGGTTGGCACAGACTGAATGAGGCCAACTGAGGCACCATATAAAGGATAGTCCATAATATGTTCAGTTTATAAGCTCTGGTGAGTCATTGAACAGAAAAAAATCTCTTGCTGTTTCCATGGGGTAGAATTGTGTTTTGCACAATTTGCACCATTTGCACAATGCTTTCTTATAATCTCTATTAGATATCTCATAGGAAGTGCCTTAGCCATTGGGGTCTTGGTTTGCTTTGCCATAATAGTGCTGAACGCTGGAAGTGGGATGAAGGGTTTGCCTCCTGTCCTCTCAGGTGATTTAATGACCTTTCATTCTTCTAGATCTAATGCTGGATGATGTATTAATGGACAGCTCAGCCAGTGCAGTGCCAGGTACTGGGATGTCCTTGCCGTCTTTGTCTCACGTGACTTTTCATGCTGTGTGACTTAACGGCTGGCCATGGGTTCTTTGAGCCATCTTGCTAGACTGTGTGTAGTGGAAGGTCTTTCTTTGCTCACTCTCTACTCTGCATGCTTTGTTTTGGTGTAAACATCTGCAGGCTTGACCTATCACTGACACAATTAATTTGGGATATTTATATGTTGTCTTGGTTTTCAGATAATTTTATTTCTCATCGTAAACATTGTCCTCTTTTGCTGCTTTCAGAAAGAGATTTTTGGATGATGTCTGGGTCATCTACTTTAGAGCTAGTCTACATGTGCCACTCAGCCTTGTAATGCTCTACCTTTAAATAGCTTGGCCCTTTATACAAAAATTATGGATCCGACAGGCTCTGCCTCTCCTAAATAATTATTGTTTATAGCTTGCAGTATCCATGCTTTTCTTTCAGGTTCTCTGCATGTTCCTCTTTTTTTCTGCTGGACTTTGGAGAGAAGCAGAGAGAGAAAAAGAAAAAGAAACACAGTTCTCATCTCCCCCTCTTGCCAAAATTTAAGGAAATTTAAATGATTCCTTCTCCTAAAGAATCTAGAAGAGAATCCCATTACCCATAAGAAAGGCTATCACCAGACTAACCACTGGAGACTCCTTTTTCGCATTTCTGAACCCAGTGTTCTTCCACATTAGAAGAAAGCAGTTTATATTTGCTTAAATTCTTCTAGCATAGCAATAGAATAAATCCAGCATGGAAGGAGTTAATGTAATCACTCTACTTTTAATTGCATCAGGCCTAACTGCCTTTTCCTATAGATATCTTGGGTATACCTTATATTCAAATTAGCTTAAGGTAAATTTGATTTACCTTGAGACCATCAGTCCTCTTCATTACCGCTGAGGCTGCAAGGATCATATCTGTACGTGGAATATGTGTAAGGCATAGGAATAAAGTCTCTGCGGAAGCTGGATGGTATTACCAAAGCCACATGTATCATAGTTATAATAAAAAGCTTCATACTCTTATTGCATAATATGACATCTTATATAGAGGAAGGATCCATAGATTATTTGCTGACTAATTTCTCAGTTCCAGTCCATGTACTGAAATAAAGATGGGTAGTCGGACTACAGTCTGGATGTCTAAGCAGGGATTCTAACTGGGGTGGCCATATTTATGAGGTAAATTTCTTCCCTCTGGCAATGGAGGGAGGGAGCAACTGGAGCCCTGCCTTGCCTTCTAGCCCCAGTTGTCTCCTACCCAACACATTTGGAGAAGGAATTTAGACAGGGAGAGTGTAAAATGATCCCATTGGATAGCAATGGAAGGAGGGTGACGCTGGACCGGTTGCAATCTCCACACTTTAGAAAGTAAGTTCTATTAAATCTCCCTGGGCACCAACTCCTAAACTGGGTGGGTTCTTAAAGCCAAAGCCCATCTCTTAATCATGACAAAACAGCTTGCTCTGTAATATAGTTTGAAATTTGGAAGAGAAAGAAACCTCCATTTTTTTAATCTTGTAATTTTTAAAAATTTAATATTTTTCCCCACTCCATATAAATTTACTAACAATTTCTTGGCATTTTTGTTGCAAAAAAATTTCTCAAATCAGAATTTGGTGCCAATGGAAAAATACAATCCCCCCCCCCTTAAAAATAAAGCAAATCCCCAAATTTCTTAAGAGGATTTTACAAGTGCAGAAACCAACAACCACATGCTCTGCTGTGGAGTTGACCTTAATGGCTACTTTTGTTACATGAAAAGGTGTAGCAGAAATAGATAATAATGCAGTTGCGTATCAAGGACGAAAATTGGGAAGTAGTCAGTGGCACTATTGAAATTTACTAGCTTGAGCACTCTGCTGCCTTGAGCAGAACATAGGAAAGAATTTATCTTCCTGGTCCATTTTTGAGGCCTTGTCTTAGAATCCGGTTGACATAGCGAGTGTTAGTCTTATGAAGTAATCCAGACAAAGAAGGACAACCATGAGTAGTAATTTATTATTTTGATGTACTACAGCCTCCCACTCCAAAAGAAATTGGGTGGCTTACAACATCTAATATGCAATTTAAAACAATTAAAACAATAACAAACGAACGACAGCAAAGCAAATAACAGCTCAGATACACATAACAATAAAATAAATATGGCAAGGCCTTCTTTATCATAGCTGAACATCTTGTCAGCTCTAAATGAGAAGAAGATATTCTCAGGATTTACGCCTTTGGAAAGCCAAGATTTATGACATGAATTTGACAAACGAGCTGAGCAGCCTAGAACCAATTAGCAGGGAACCTTTTTCAGGTTGGTCAATTACTTGATGGTGCTGGCAGCTAAATGGGCACAGTGCCTCTTCAAGTCCTATATCACTGTACCTGATGTGCCAAGTTCATCTGAAATGCAGCTCCAAGAGAACACATAAGATTGTGTTTAAAAATAAAACAATGAAAAATAATAAGCAAGAAGATATTTATCCATATATTTTGACTTAATTAAAATTGACCCAGTTTGTTTTACTGAATCCTAAATCTCCTTAACCTTACCATTTCCTACATTTCATTTCAGTGTGTTTGCGTACCTATATTCTATGTATGGGCTAATCTTGAGTCTCCTTTTGGACAGATATTGGGATATTGGGAGAACATCTCATAGATGTGCAATTTCAGTGTGGTTAAATAATCATTGTTATTTTTAGGTATATATTTGAGTGTTTCATTATGTTTTGAATGTGTTGGGTTCAAACAGGGCCATTCTTCACAGCAGGCTCAGAAATAATCTCATAATTCTTGGCTTTTGTATGTATTATTTTCAAAGCGGTACTTGGTGTTTTCTTTGCTGGTATTAGTGTTATCATACGTAATCTGCAGTGCTTATTACTGTGAATAGACAGCATCTAAACGTGTGTGTGTGTTGCAAGGAAACAAGGAATGCTACATCACCTTGTGCAAACTTTCCATACTCAAATGAATAATTTGTACGTGAAAATGCAGGTTGGCTATTTTTGCTTTTGCATTTTACAAGTTGTACCCTGTGGGAAAGTATGTTTTATATTTGCATAATCTCTTTGTGTTGATTGCTGGTTTGGAGTGGATATTTTATTTTTGGGAAGATGCTGCCTCTTATAACTAAAAAATCTCAATGGGAATAATTTAACCATTTTCCACTTTGCTTTTTTTAAAATGTCATTCACTAAAAAGACTAATAAATCTTTAAATGTCAACATTCCTTCCATGCACATCACCTTCCACTTAATATTCCCTGGACAGTTTGTAAATCCAGCTGCTTAGTGATATTGCTTCCCTGTGACCTCTCCTCCATTCTGTGAAAGCTTGAGGGAGCATTCAACTCCCTGCCTGTGAAACATTAAGCAACCAGCCACTTCAGGTGCCATTCAAAATGATACATAAATGCCAATGCTATTAGACAGCTGGTTACAGCTGCCACACCAGATCTCTTCACAGCATCATTCTAGAAAATTTGTGGGGAAGAAAAAGAAGAAGAGTAAGTTTTCCTGGCTTCAGGCTATATAATGAATAAAAGAGTGCTTTCCCACTGGTGCTATGTGTGAGTTGGATGGCCATATAAATTTGTTTAATTCATAAATATTCCAGTCACAAGGAGGCTAAGGTAGTAGTAGCATGGACATATATCATTGATAATATGATCACATTTTAACATTTCTCTCTGGTGTGAACATTAAATAAAAAATAATAAGTATTGAGAGAGAGGTGGGAATTGAGATATAGTTCTCCACATGATTTGAGCGGGTAAATTACCTGCTAGTAACATGAATAGATATCTGAAAACCAACTACAGGTAAATGATTACAGGGCAGGTACTTTGCTATTTATAGAAAAAGCAACTTTGTTCTGATTCTACATTTTGACGGAATCAGGATGAGTTTAAATCAATGCATGTCCACTCCCTTTCCTCTGGGCCATAATATAGCAGCTTGATTTAAAACCTGTTTTGATCATTTGCCAATATCTGGTGTTTACTGTGGGCTTTTTGGCGGATATCTCCTAGTTGATGCATGTTCTTACTCAATCATTTTATCTTCCTTCCTCCCTTTTCTCTCCTTTACCCACACACATATAAACACACACGTACCCCACTGGTTTCTCAGTGACAGGATGCTATCTCAATTTTTCTAGAATCTTCCAGACTAATTGCAGCATCCTGTCATCCTTAATCCCAATGTATTGTAGCAGTATTTGTGATATTGTGTTATTTGGTGTGATTCGTCATTTGAACAGGTGTCTGTATTTCCCAAGATATATATGTACAGGTACAAACAATGCTGTTTTGAAAGGGGGGCATGGATTTAAGGTATCTAAAAGATGTTTAAGTACCAATATTTACAAATAACCATAAATCTGGCTTCTTTATATCTCCTAAAAAGAAATAATATTGGTATTTGGAAATAAGGTTCCCTGCCCACCTAAAATCAGGAGCTGTTAATTTAAAACCCACAAGACGCATGGTGTTACTATGTGTGGTTCTTTGCAAGGTAAAAGGTATAATTTCTACTAATATGCATGATTGGAATGCGAAATATGACAAAGCTAATGGTTAGCAAGATTTAGAAGCAGGGCTGACTAAATACCATATTAATAACATTATTGGCAGATGCAGAAGCCTTAATAAGCTACGGCTTTACAAATTTATCAAAATAATTTTAATTGTAACCTTTTAAAAAACAGATAATAATGAATGCCCTTGAATCACAGGGTAGGATATTAGTTACAAATACATGGTGAAGACAGACAAAACAAAGTGCTGGAGGAGAAGGGGACTGTTGGAATATGCAGGAGGGTTTTTTATCATTTAAAAGTATTTTTTTCTCCTCCAAATCTGGAGAATTGATACCCCAATCTTCCTTGGGTATCAGAGGAAAAACCCAAAGCTGGCAGGATCAGTCTCAATTGCCAGTGCCTAATCTATCATTGATATACATTGTTCAGAACTGTTTTGCAAGTGTTTCTAAACTTTTTCCCTTTTTTTAATGCATAAAAAGTGAATGGAAAAACAGATTAAAAGACACGTTTCATTTTGGGGGGTGAGAAGGAGAAAGAAAAGAAAACAAAACGAATTTGTCACCTGAGGAGGTGACATAAGGGAGAGGCAAGGCTGATAGTGATCTGGGATTCAGCATATAATATATATATTGAATCCCAGGGGTGTGTGTGCGTGTGTGTGTGTGTTGTGTAACCTATGAACTGAATTCACACGGCAGGTGAATAACCTCCCTGTGCTTTTATTTAAATACAATGTCTGTCTTCACCCACAGCATAAGGAATGGGAAATAAGCAACCCTGCTTATAAGATTATGCTACCACATGCTTTGTTGCTATGCAGGTAACATTTGCAATCTTGGTATAAATCCCTGCTATATATTAACAGCCTCTTTTGTTATTGTTTGGAATTAATCTGCCAGTCATAGCTGAACCCTTGGATGCTAGTGCAATTATTCATAAATAAATTGTCCCAAAGAAAAGACAGAAATTGTGACATTTTTTCCCCTGCCTGACTGTGAATTATGGATAAGCATTGAACAATAAGAGATCAGCAAATTAGAATAGGGCTTCTCTTTGAAATTATAACTTGGTTCATAGCCAGGGCCCCAGTTCATAACTTAATTTTATTCAGACAGTTTAGTTAATTTCCTCTTCAGAGTTTTGCATAATGCCATTGAGATATCTCTGTTTTTATGGATATTTATGCAGAATGTTACCGTTCTGATGAAAGTTGTGATTTAGCCAGCTACCAACCTGTCTAGATTTTTTGTTGTTCTTTTTAGAAATGTATTGAGCATTCAAATTCAACTAAATGTGTCTCAATTTCCATATTATAACATGGCATTCAGGATCAGACAGCATATAGACTAGCAGCAGATTGTCTCTGCTGTGTCTTATTTTGAAAAACTGGTGCAAATATTTAGGGTCATTTGAAGAAAACTCACAGAGTACAGTACAACACTTTTTTTCTTCTCGTCAGTTCCAAATAAGTAGAGTTTCAAGAAGATTTTTTTTCTCTTCAGCAAGTAAGAGATCTGTCATTCCTGTCTGCAAAAATAACCCTATACTCGGCCCCTTACGTATCTAAACAAACATTTTACTCAGGAAAAAAAGTTTTGTGCTATCATTCCTGACATAATGTGATGATTCCTGACAACTTCACAAGTATCATGCACATTCTTGCATATCAAATAAGGTGGAAAGGTAACACAAATCGTTTATTTATGTGGAGGAATCTTTATATGTGGAGCTATGATTTACTTGAGGTTTGCAGGCAGAAACAAGACCCTCCTTCTACCATGCGAAAGGACCACTGAGTCCCATCAGTCCCTAAGATGGAATCAGAACATCAACATTTCAGTACCTAGGAGACAAGCTAAATGACCTCTACATGCAAAACTGCTGAATTTAGCTTTTCTTCATAATCAAAAATAGCCATACTTCCCCACACCCCAAATGAATTCTTATATTTGCTCAGTGTTGCTAAATACCATACTATTCAATTCCCTTGACTCAGTCACGTTCATAGCCAGTTGATCGTTTAATCGCAGGCATAATGTTATCTCTGACATCTTCAAGACAGTCCTTTTCATTTAATGTTGCATTATAATGCCACTTTGAAAATTGCCCTGAATTATAGACTTGACATTTCCTCATTAGAGATTAGATGTATAATGAGTTTATCTGTTGGAACATTCAGGGTCTAAAGAGAAAGTGTCATCCCTGATGCAGCCAAACACCAGAGATTAACCGGAACGGCTGCATTTTAGCAATCATACTTAAACAGAAGATCATTTAATTCTAAGCATCCACACACATTTTTTTTCATAAACTGAAAATTTTCCTGAAATTGAGAACAAGGTGTTTCCATTTTTCTTTCTCTACTCCTTAAGCATGTACTTTGAAATGCTCTGTGAGGTGGGTTTTTTTAATTTTCAGATATTTTACAAATGTATATCTCCTTATCCCTTTTAAGTTTCAGTATTTTACTGTAAAATGCTACCCCACACAGTATCCTTTCATCTGTTCATTGTCTTAAGTGCACTAAGTTCTTGGCTATACTGTAAAGCACAAGCTTGACAAGGTTCCAGGTTATCTGGACATTGTAGAACAGAAGATGTACGTCACAGATATGCAAGCATTCCATCACAGCATTTCTACCCTAAATATGTCATGAATGAACTCTACATGCAAGATTACTATCCTCTACTAGTGTCAAAAGGCTTCATGTATTGTCTCCAAATTGCCCCAAACTCTGATCCCAAAATTTTTCCCAAGATTTTCAATATCACATGCTAGTATGCTACAAGCTGCTATTATTATGTATAATAGATAGGTCACATGCTTCCAAGTCTGGTAGATTTTTTTTTTCCTTCTACGGCAATTAAAAAGAAAATGTAATCTTTTTCTAAAATTATTTTGAAACCTGAAATGAATCTATTCTTCACTCACTTTATATCTAGTCACAGAAGCCTGGCTGTTGTGCATGTGTTATTGGAATTGCTCAAACAGGTATATGAATGTACTGGCTTGCTGTGCATTAATTACAGTAGTTTGTAAACACATTTGCCCTACCCCACTCCTGTGGCAAGGGGAAATCTTACTTGAATGAATCTGAAAGCCAGTGCTGAACCTGGCCTTGAGAAAAAGGGATTGTTTTCTGAACTGCTTCTTTACTTTTTTTCCTTTTCAGAAGCGCAGTGTAAACCGTACTACTCTGATTATTCTCGCTTCCGACTTCTGATTCACCAAATGTGCACCACCCATTATCTGGATTTATTCATCACAGGTGTGATTGGCCTCAATGTCATCACCATGGCCATGGAGCATTACCACCAGCCCAAGGTAGGATAGAAAAGTATTGGTCAGTGATGGATATTAGCATCATTGCTAGAACAAATTAGAATTGCACCTCTGTTAATTAAAATAGAACAATTGGTAGTGAATTCATTACCACACTAAGTTGATGGAGAGATCTTCACTTTCTTCACTTGGATGGCAATGGGGATCAGACCCTCAGTTCCTTAGTTCTTATTTAATTACATACTGTCCATGGAATCTTAGTCAAATATGATTGACCTGAATACTTTAACATACATACTTTCACAAAGCCTACATATTCATTCTCTCTCTCTCTCTCTCTCTCTCACACACACACACACACACACACACACACACACAATCATATCTGCACTTTTAAATATATTTTGATATTTTTTCCAAGAGTTATATCATACAGTATTTGCAGATGACATCAATTCATAGCCAAATCCATGAAGATCAAATTAGCTGCATTCCTATGGGGTCAGGGAAACATCTAGGGAGCATGGTTTCTCTGGGTTGGGGACATGCAATATGTTTCGTATATTACAAACTAAATGAAAGAATGAGTTACAGTAGCTACAAGGGTTGCTTTCCACGAAAGGCTTTCATTATGTATAAAATAATCCTGAAAGTTGAACATTCTGTGTAATTTCTTTCAGTCCCAATGCTTTTCAGTATTAGCTGCCTTCTTTCCATTAACTGCTCAGGTTTTCAGATATCTAAATCAGGAGTCACCAACCTTTCAGTCCTCAGGGTCCACTAAATCCATAATTTTAAATCCCACAGACTACTAATATAATATGCTTAATGATCAGATGGGTGGGCGTGGCAAGGTGGTCATGTGACTGGGCATGGCCAACTCGATGTCACTCACGTTGAGGGGCACCTTGCCAGCCTCTACTCACTACTCCTCGCCTGCCCGCCCGAGCTCCTTAGGGCCCCAACAGGAAGCAATTGCTGGAGCTAAGCAGCCACCATGAGAAAGACTGGGCAAAAAAGCTCAGTTCAAATTGGATCTGGCCGAGAAGGAGGCTCAGCAGAAGCACCTCATTGAGGACTACAAGCATAGGAGGAAGACCTGCAGGAGTGCAAGACCTGCAGGAGTGCAAGGCCAGAGGTTTAGTGAGCTGAGATGGTCAGCCAGTTCCTGGCCATGATGCAGTCCCACTGGAACAAGGCCCTCTGGCTCCTTGCCACCAGTGTTACTTCCCTCCAGCCTTCGCCCAAAGCCCCACACCAGGAGGCTGAAGCAGACCCCAAGTTGGAATTTCTGCCCCCCTCCGACCCACACAAAAAGACCCCAAAGGGGGAGACTCTCTGCAGCAACACAAACTTCATTGCACATATCCGGCCCAGGGGTCGTAGTTTGAGGAGCCCTGATTTAGTGCAATATAAAAAATGCAAATAATTTTTCTGGGGACCCCTAAAATTTTCTCATGGACCACCAGTGGTCCACGGACCACCAGTTGGTGACCGCTGATCTAAATAATCTGTTACTTTAAAAATGAGTGAATAAATATGCTGAAAAATTAAATAAAGATTTAAAACTCAGGTAATAAACCTTCTTGGGTTTACATCTCAAATCTCCTTGATGGATAAATTTCAGTGGGAAATTCTAAAGGTCTCTTTTTGTAAGCTTATGGGAGTTGGAAGGTACCATTTAGGTCACTGAGTCCACTCCCTTTCTCTGAACAGGAATCCAGATTAAACATCCAACCAGATGGCTATCACAGCTCCAATGACCAGGGTGGGAGCCGGTTTCTGTATAACTGGCTCCTTTGCTGAATCACAGAATTTATTCCTTTGATTTTAATTGCTGCTAAGATAGAAGCAGTCAAGATTCTGAACATTGGTTGTGCCAAACGTAGTGCTTGAGACAAATGTTTCCCAAGGAAGCAGTACATTTGGGTACTTTTTACACATTCAGAATGCTGTTTCCTCTCAAGACACTCATCAAGTAAAGCCAGTTTTCTGCTTCTTAATCACACGATATCTGGTAGCTTTAGCACTTATATGTCTGAATGCTGTGTCATTATGGAGAACTACATACAGAAGGATGCATCCAATTCTTTTGAAGTTTTTGTCCACATTGTGAAATTTAAGGCAAAATATGTGTTAATTTACTTAATTCTGTAGGGGTTTAGGGCTCTCTAAGCTTATTTTTCTTCTTAGAGATGACTCATTATCAGATCAGGTAACATGTTAATGAAATGCCTACAGGGAAGAAAAAAAACACCAAGGGCAGACAACATCAAGAACCAGGCAAACTCCAAAATACATACAGTATATTCTTCACTATTGCAACTATCTATTTTTGTCTGATGATGACTAACACTGCCAAATTTTTATCCTCTTGTATTTAATTTATGGCTGTCTATATGTGAAAAGCATTTTCAATTTTAGAATATAGAAAATGGCCACAACAAGCCTCAACTTCTTCTCTTCTCAATTCAGACTATCAGAATTAGCCTGATAATGAATCTTTCACCGGAAAACTGGAAGAAGCCAGTTTTTCAGAGATTTTGACCTTTCCTTCATACACAACTCAGTTCCAAATCCACTATAAATTTAATATATCTAATCACACAAATACAACAGTGTGGATTAAATGGAATAAGATGTGTTAAAAAAAAAAGACGACTTGTAACACTCATGATAACCTCTCGACACTTTTGCACCAACACATTTCCTTCACCCAGTCTCACATCAGACCCTCGGATCTCAGGTCACAAGAACCTTTACCATAATCGTTAGCAATGCCAGGCAGCCCCTTCCCCTCCAACTAGCTGAGAAATTACCGAAAGTGGCTTGACCTCTGTCTTTGCATTGCCACACTTATGTTTTTGGGATGAAGGAAAAACAAAAAACACCATAATATATCTGACAGCCCATCCCAAAACTTAATACGAGGACACTAGGACAGCTTGCCAGCTAGTGGGATGAAAGAATGGGGAAAAGGGGAGGTTGGGAGGTTGGAAGGAGGTTGGGGAAACCAATCCTCTGCCCTAAGGAGCTCAGCCTCTCAAATTTCAAAATTCTTCTGCCATTTTAAAATTTTGGAAATCCAGCCAGAAGTTAATTTAGTTTGGCTTTGAAGCAGAAATGCAAATGAGATATCACAGGAGCCCTGGAACCATGTGTATAGGTGTGGGTTTGAATGTGTGTACACCCTACCTAAACATACACATATGCAATAGTACATATTGCAGATCTTCTGTTCTTGGAGGCAGAAATAGAGACTAAGTAAGAAAGGACAGAGCCAAAAGAGAGTAGAAGCTAAAATGCTGGAGTATGACTGTATTGTGCTAAGAGAATACACCATTTTGCCCTAAGGGTTTTGGTGGTGGTGGGAATTAATAATCTCCAAGGCTGTTTCTGGAATATGATTGGACTAATATAAGCAAAGTATAAATGTTGACTTCATTGTTAATCTTCAGAATCCTGAAATCTTTAACCTCACTTAACTCCACGATTGCACATAATAACAGTCCAACCTGTTCTTGTAGTCTCAACAATTTATTTTTCAGCAGGACAGAAAACTAAGGGCCTCTCTTCCTTCCTGCTGCGATGATTCAGCTTTTTGGCTGAGCAGCTACTCCCTGCTCCATTAGCAGAAACACTCTTACATTTAAAATTGTACATTCAAATTATAAGAACAACTGCTTCCAAATCACTTACTTATGACAGCTAGATGGAAATGGCTGCCAATTTGTGTACCAGAGTTATTTTTATTTCCTATCGCTTTGAGGGGGAACAAATGCCATAGGTAAACAAAGGTGAAGTAGAGATGGGAACTCAACAGTACTTAAAAGTCTAATATGATGAGAAAATATGGGAATGTGCGATCTCTGTGGCTGGTTCATCTTGTACAAGAAGCTGGTTGCTTGTACTATGATCCACACTTACATTTCATGCTAAAGTAGATTGTTAATTGTGTCTTATCAGTGACTAGCTTTGTACGATTATGAAACACAGAAGGATGCAGCCATTATTATTTTTTTACACAAATGTTTAACTAATTCTGTCAGCCAATGTTGGCATCTAGATATAATAGTAGTCTCATACTGATACAATGAGCCAAGTAAGTTTGATGTAAATTGAACTGCATGTACAGGGAGGGAGGGAGGGAGGGAGGGAGGGAGGGAGGGAAGGAAGGAAGGAAGGAAGGAAGGAAGGAAGGAAGGAAGGAAGGAAGGAAGGGGCTTTCAACTTTCTTTACAGCATTATAAGTGTAAATTTACCTCTTGCTCTATGGTTACAGCATGACTCATTTTTAATAACCTTACTTTCTAATCATCAAAAAGATATAAATACATTTTCCTCTATTTCATGCAAAAAAAAATCTATAAAGGGTTTCCAGTCAGCAATACATATTGACAATGTATTTTCTCTGATCAAAGATGTCAATCTGCCCATCTCAGCAAGTTCCATCCTCTTCACCATAGATTCCTCTATTGTAGGTAATGTTGAAATTTTCCATTTCCGTGCATATAAAAATTCACTGCCATTATCATATATAAAAACAAAGTCCCATGCCTTTCCCCCCCCCCAACAGTTTGTAAACTTTATCTCTGCCTCCATGTCTTCCTCTCCTCAATCTAAAATTTGTCAAAACTTGTATAATTTTTCTCTAATATTTTCATCAGAATTCTCTGGATTTCAGACAAAATTATTTCTCTCTGAATTCTAATGGAGCCAAATTATACAGTTCTCTCTTCGATTTTGTCAATAACTTCTGACATGATCCATAATTTCTACTCTATCATAACTTGTTTTATATTTCCGGATACTTACTTTATAGAGGTTTCCTTCTTTTTAACTTATTCTTCATCTCCTATTTCATCTTTACAAATCTTTTATCCATTCTTTTTCTCCAAAGTTATGATTGTAGTCTCAAAGTAATTCAGTCAATTTACTGCCAACTTGGTCAAATATTTTTTTTAAATTGCTTTCTCTTCAGGCTATTCTAATGATGCTCTCCTTCTCTCTCTACCTTGTTTTTGAGTTCTCATGTTGCAATCCAAAAGTGAAAGTATCTCAAGGGAAGGAAGGAAGGAAGGCAAACTCTCCCTCCTTTTCTTCTTCTTTTATCTTCCTGTGTCTTTAATTCTATACTTGCAGTCAAACATCAACATCTTTATGGTTACAATCACGCACAGAGTCTACTCATGTTACATTTATCCTCTGATTTGTAATTTCCACAAACTGGCTGCAGTCTTAAGAAAAATGCAGTAATAAGTAAAATATATATATATTCCCATGGAAGTTCTGGTTCAGTTGCCTAATTCAGTTACACTTTCATAAAATAATTTATTTTTTTTAATTATCACTATTCCCTTTGTCCATTTTAAATCTTTGTTAAATCTTCTCTTGTTAAGATTTTTTGCCAAATATTTTTTAACCTTTAACATTTTTAGTTTTGTAAATAAATTAAAAAAAAAAGTAACTCACCAAGAGGAATCTTATCCTGCCATAAAAGAAAATCTTTTAATCTGTAGAATGATTAATTCCAAAAGCTTTAGAATTGAGATTTGGCTAGGCCTCCATAAAGGCTACATCCTGGCTGTGAATTTAGATGGAATCCCACACTTTTCAGCCAATCTGCTCACAAGCAAACTGCAAAATCTTCCACCATTCCAAATATCCTCTCCTTAAAATAAGCATCATGACTGCAACGAAGATTAAAAACTTGAATTGGGACACTTACCTCTTATTTCCATGATGCTTTATTTTTTTTTCTATATTTTATCTACAGATAATCCTGATGGTTGAATACTATGAAAGGCTTCCACTGCGCTGCAGCTCAGCGACTTCTTGCAGTCTTTGAGCCATATCATGCCAAGAACCCTTTGAATCACAACATGGCAAGCAGTCCCTATGGCATGGCTTGCTGCCCCATAAGATAGGGTGCAGAATGGTCAAAAGAGCAGAGATAGGAGGGTAGATAGGTATGTGGGAAAGTTGAATTGGAGGCAGTCCTTATGCTATCGAGGCTTGAGGCTAGGAAAGTGCCAAGCCTGGAATGGCTTGGCTTGGGGTGGGTCCTCAGCTAATGATCAGTGGAAGTCGGTTAATGTTAGCAACAAGGAGTGCCAAGAATGCCATTGCTCAGTTATGTTGTCACATAACATAATCATGATGCGCTTTATAATCACATCACTTAGCGACAGAAATTCCAGTTCTAATTATGGTCATAAATCAATGACTTCCTGTACAGATCTTTTCCCTCTAATGACTACATGGTCTTTTCTTCCCATAATAACCTACCTTTTCTGTCTAAATTTGGAATCAGGATTAAATATTCATGAAATTCTTTCATTCGACAATTAGGATTTTATCTCCCAAAAGTCTCTCCTCACCAATACATTCTTGGTAGCAATATTTTTTAAAAGGCAGCACTGATATATTAGTAATAGATTCTGTCTTTTGGAGAACTAAGGCGAAGGGAATTATTATTTGTCCAGCCTAAATTGTTTGTTTGCTTGCTTATACTTGGATTTATATGCCAGTTTAATCCACAAAAACAGACCATAAGACCCTCTCCAGTAAGGCAATTGATAAGAGTACATCAGAATGACAAAAAAAAGGGCAAGGTAAACCAACAACTGACTATTGTAATACACTTTGTTCCAAAGAGATAAACTTACACGGACAAATCTTTCTGCCCAACAGTTCCTCACTGTTTTTGGAATAGCCAGGTCTTAATAGTTTTCTGGACTATTAACAAGGAAGGATCTGGTCTAATTTGGGGGGAAGGGGAAAGGATGCCATTTGGACTCTTTTCTTATCCTTTATTTAAGAATATGTCACCTGCAGAGAGCTGCCTGCTCAGAAGAATCCCCACTTCATTAGAGTGCACACAGAGAATAAGTGGGGATGCTGTTCTCTGGGATCCCTACAAGTGACATTCTCTTAAATAAAGGATGGGAAGAGAGTCCACTCTTCCAGTTCTTTTGCATGGGCAAAACCCAATGGATGTAGGCAGTCCTGATGATATTTAGGTCCCGAGCTTGTTGCTATTGTCGACTTTCCAATAAAGCATTGAGGGTTAGACTTTTGCCCTTGTCCTCTCTCTACCTGGAATGACAGCAGCATTTCAAAAGCTCACACTATCCAGGAGTCTGATAGGTTTACATTTACAGGCTTCTCTTCATTTAGCAGTTCACTCTTTTTCCTATAAGGCAGGGGATAGAATGGATTCAGCTGAAAATGAAATTTGCCAATATCCTCCTTACCGTACGCAGTAATCTACCATTTGTCTCTCTGTTTTCAGATTCTTGAGGAAGCTCTGAAGATCTGCAATTACATTTTCACAATCATCTTTGTCATGGAATCAGTTTTCAAGCTCATTGCATTTGGGTTTCGTCGGTTTTTTCAAGATAGGTAATAATGATTCAGAATAACATTGCAAGGTGTTTGTGTGTGTGTGTGTGTGTGTGTGTGTGTGTGTGTGTTTCCTTCAAAAAGTGCCATTCCTAATGTTTCCAGTTACAGCTCTTTCTGTTGTCTAAATATGTGGATGAAGATGAGTTATTGGGCCAAACTTAATGCTAATATACTAATTAATAGAAAAAATAGTTAAATTTATAAATAGTATCTTTTCTTGTGACAGCTAAAAAAAAAGAGAAAACTTTCTAGAAAAATAGGAACACCCACATAGTAATTTTCTGCCTTTTTAATTGTACCTCAAAATCTTTCTAAAGTGGATCCTCATCATATTAGAATCAGTCTTGGTTTATATATTAGAAAGTTTAATTTTACCTATCTATTTACCATGTTTGGTAAATAGATTTATTTCCCTATTTTTTTATTAAGTCATTAGCAGTTAAAGCACTAATCACTTAATAAAAAATAGGAAAATAAATGGGCAAAACTCAGAAAGATGCCAGGTTTATTTCCTATTGAAAGTAGCTGAGTTAGCTGTGATGTATAGAAGTATTTCCAGCTCCTTGTATGGATATTTCATCTCTGCCCATTCAATTTAAATTATACAGAAGTACATAAGAACATGGATGCCCATTTTTCTTAATTTCTGCTTCCCTCTATGAAGGAGTGTTTTGGTAAACTCTTTATGGTAAAATCATATAATGCAGTAGTTGTCCCTAAACTCATGTTTTACTGGTGGATTTTGCTCCACCACATCTTCACACCACATTTGCAATAGCTGTAACTCTCTTACTACAGATAGTCCTCAACCCCTTCAAACACTTGTTTAACAATGGTTTGAAGTTACGACATTGAAAAAGTGATGACTGATCCTCGCACTTATGACTATCACAGTGTCCCAGTAGTCCCTGGTCAAAATTTGGACACTTGGCAACTGGCATGTATTTACAATGGTTACAGCATCTGGGGGTGATCACCATTTGCAGCCTTCCCAGGAGTTTCGAACAAGCAACGTCATTGTGATAAACCAGATTTGCTTAACGACTGCATGAATCACTTAATGACTGCATTGATTTGCTTAAGGACCCCAGCAAAAAAAAAAGTCATAAAATCAGGTGCAACTCGCTTAATGACCATATTGAAGTTCCGATACCAATGGTGGTCATAAGTCAAGGACTACCTATAATGTGAATCAATCTTCTTCCCATCACACTGATAACTTGGGTTGTCACTGTAGCCCTCATAAGCACCAGAAAACATGCTGGCTCCTCCCTTGTTGCTTCGTATAGTTTGTACCTTTATTCTTTTATGTTTTTAAAATGAGAAGTTAGCATGCTGCAATGCAAAATACCAGCCTCAGACACAATCTTTATTTCCAAAAATGCATTTATCCTTGAGGCATTCTTTTTAAAGAAATGAAAGGAGACTACAGCTTGGCACGCCTACCTATTTAGTAAAATGTCAAAGGCAAACTGAGGTGACAGCTACTATATGGGGAGATTAGAGGGGACGGTGAAGAGCAAACTCGGGAAAGATGGTCATGTTTGCCATGGCAGCCATTTTGTGCTCCTAACCTGGTCTCGTGATTCTAAATGTGCCCATGTGTGCCAAATGGGGATCTTGGATCTAATTTGCTCATGAGCCTGCAGAACAGTCAGTGCCGCTGTCATATCTCTCCATATGTTCAGCAGTCCCAAATAATGCATTTACTTATAGAGCAGTAGCAGCAGTGCTAGTTATTTGTCATTATTTTAGTGAGCTGATTAAATTGTGAAGAACTCTCTCAGACACAGACACACATATATATAAACACAAAAAGTGAGTATATTGAATAAACTTGGATCCTATAGAATTAATGTGATACTTCTTCATCAAGAGCATTCTTCATTTGTACGTCAACCACATCTTTGCCATATAACCTTGAAAATCTTCCTTACAGAGCCTCCACCCACCCACAATAGCAATTAAACAAAGGGCAAATCTTTTTTAAAAAAGATTTTGGAAAAACTAAATTCAGCTGGATAAAACGTTTAGAGAAATGTATGGTAGTTTGAGTAAAGCATTTAAAGGAAAGGAAGTCAACATTTATCTTTTTATCCTTTCTGTTCCCCTGCAGATTAATTCATTTTTGCCTTCTCCATTCCAGATAGCGGTATATTCAGACTTTACTAAATTTGTATCCTAATAAGACATCTTTTGTTTAATTTGTTTCATCTCACAAACTGCTAAAGGTGGAGTGTCAGTTCATGAATGCATAAATGCCTGAAATGATTGGAATTCTTTGTCATATAATCCCCTCCTTTGCTAACAAATAATTTAGCATTTTTTTCCCATTTGATTTTTGTCTCATCTGCAGATGGAATCAGTTAGACCTAGCAATTGTTCTCTTGTCCATCATGGGGATCACGCTGGAAGAGATTGAGGTGAATGCATCACTGCCCATCAACCCTACCATTATCCGCATTATGAGGGTCCTCAGGATTGCTCGAGGTCAGTCCCCCCCCCCCATTGTTTCTGGGGTTCTGCACCCATAAATCTTTTGGCCAAATAGAACTGATCATTTCTGGCATACTAGAGTTTTCTACATAGCATATATACAGCTTAAGCATCCACTACAAAGCCAATGCTAACCTTGCTCTATTATTTTGCCTTATTAGTCGGGTTAATAGCTAAGAGCCGTGTTGGTGAGGTGGTTAGAATGCAGTACTGCAGGCTAATTCTTCTGACCGACGACTGCCAGCAGTTCGGCAGTTCAAGTCTCACCAGCTCAAGGTTGACTCAGCCTTCCATCCTTCCAAGGTCGGTAAAATGAGGACCCAGATTGTTGGGGGCAATATGGCTGACTCTATAAACTGATTAAAGAGGGCCGTGAAGCACTATATATAAGTCTAAGTGTTACTGCTATTGCTAATAGCTCCATTATAGCCAACCGATTGTCTAGTAATAAATACTTATTTTGCATGGAAAAGGTGTCAGTTTGGTCTCTTGCATTCCTGGAACTAGATGAATCAGTGATTTCCTCCATTTCTGTGTTCTCAAGCTGTCATCCAAAGTTCTCCCTTTCCCCCAATTTATGCACATAGTTAAACTGACCAACCCAAGATCACTGACCTTCATCGCTGAGCAGGGATTTGTATCAGGGTCTTTCCAATCCTAGACTAGCATATCTCCTCAAAAACAGGTTTACTGTTGGCATAGGACCCGGGTACCTTCGAGACCGACTTCTGCCACCAATAGCCTCCCACCGGCCAGTTCGCTCTCACAGAGAGGGTCTCCTCAGGGTGCCATCGGCCAAGCTATGCCGGCTGGCGACACCCAGGGGGAGGGCCTTCTCTGTGGGAGCCCCAGCCCTATGGAATGAACTGCCCCCGGAAATGCGTAAGATCTCCGGGTATTTCGCTGTGCCCTTAAGACCCTGTTGTTCCGCCAGGCTGGGTTATCAATGTAATAATTTTAAATCAGGTGTTTAATTTTTGGGGACTTAAATTGAGCCGAATTATTTAATAATTTTAATTATTTTAATTGATGTTTGTCTTGTGCTTTTAATAGGCTGTACACCGCCCTGAGTCCTTCGGGAGAAGGGCGGTATAGAAATAAAATTATTATTATTATTATTATTATTATTATTATTATTATTATTATTATTATTATTACTGTTATAGCTGTAAACTCTTGATTGGGTGTCATACATTACAAATAGTAATGAGTTAAAAAAGTAGTCCCAACTACTCTGATTAATTTCTGTATTTCAATGGTGTTATTTATTAATTATACATGGTGTTGTTTGCTCTAGGCAACAAAGTATTAAAGGAGTTTATTATGGAACAAGTGGAGCCTGGTGACATTAGGTTATAAAGTCCTTAGCTTGGAAGATCACAAGCTCACTATTGCTGTGTCCTAGATTTGGAATCAAAGAGTACAAACAACTTTGATTTCTTTCTCAGTCTTGGTGCCATTTAAATCAATGAGCATGTACTTGGCCTCTTAGCTCTTCAGATCAAAGATGAATTTTCAGAAACTGTAGATTAGATAAATTTCTGACCTTTGAAAACTGGTTTGCTTTGCTCAGTAGTTGCCAGGGGCGGGGAGGAAAGGCCCCCTTTCAATTCCTGTTGTAATGTTGACATCGCCTCAATTAGTGAGTGAAAGAATTGGAACTTCCTTCTTGGGACCTCTGTATAGGACAGTGATGGCTAACCTTTTTACCATCGCATGCCAAAAGCAGGGGGAGCGTGGGGGGATCACGCACACGTGTGCCCACATCCATAATTCTATGTACCCCCCATGCTCCCCCCGCTTTTGGCACGCGATGGCACAGTGGGCCCGGTAGGCCCATTTTTCGCTCTCTCCAGGCTCCAGAGCCTTTCTAGGAGCCTGGGGAGGGCAAACATGGCCTTCCCCATTCCCTCAGAGGCCCTCCAGAGGCTGGAAACAGCATGTTTCCTGACTTCTGGTGGGCCCAGAAGGCCTGAAAATCAACTGGCTGGTGCACGCATGCATGCCGGAGCTGAGCTCGCGTGCCCACCAATATGGCTCCATGTGCCACCTGTGGCACCCGTGCCATAGGTTCGCCATCACGGGTATAGGACATAGTTTTTATACATTTTAATCACCATGTTTTGATAATAGGGTATCTCACTGAACAGCTTTCCCAATGCAAAGTTTGGGAACTGAAGTCCAACACACTCAAAGTTTTCTAGGCTGAAGACAACTCCATAAAACATTAACTTTTAGCGGAGGATGTTAGGACACGATTCTTCGGGTAATTATTGTGAATATTGAAATTTGCATTTCCTTTACATGCATCATTATTTTGGCAATGACATCACAAACCGTTCATTTTTCTGTAGTGTTAAAATTGCTGAAGATGGCTGTAGGGATGAGAGCTCTTCTGGATACAGTCATGCAAGCACTGCCTCAGGTAACCTTTCAGTCTAATCATCCAGGCTTCTGTTAAGTTTCCTTCACTGTCTAATTATCCTAGGAATTTAGATAATTCTGCACAAATTTTCTATATTGGTGTCTTCTTGAAGGCTAGAACTTTATTGTGGATTGGCTGAAATCAATTGCTTTTCCCCTAAATTCTTCAGCTACTATTCTTTTTCTAGTATGTTTTTCAGTGTAGTTTGCTTCCTGCTCGGTTTTATTATCCCTTTGCTAATCATCACAGATTTGGCCAGGGGTGAAATGCTCCCGGTTCGGACCGGATCGCCCGATCCGGTAGCGATGGAGGCGGGTGGTTCGGAGAACTGGTAGCAAAAATCCCTGCCTCCCCCCCATGCCCAGCTAAGCCGCACGATCATCAGAGGCTTTTTTTCTTTTAAATGGCTCTGACGATCCCAGCTGAGTTGCCTTTTAAAAAACCCTCTGCCAATCAAGGCAACTCAGCCGGGATCGTCAGAGCCTTTTGAAAGCATTTTTTTACAACCTCTTCGCTGAAGAGGTTGTAGAAAAAATGGTTTTAAAAGAAAAAAAAAATTGGGCCATCCAGTCACATTACACCCACAGAACCAGTAGTAACAAATTTTAGATTTCATCACTGGATTTGGTCTTTTCAAGAAAATTGTATCAGATATAAGTATTCATTTGTGAAGGAGAAGGAGTAGCGGAACTTGTGGGTGGAGTTAAAAGAGGGATCGGCTTAGAATCCCTATGAAGTTAAATCTGCTTGTGGCTAAATAGGGATTCTGGGCTGATCCCTCTTTTAACTCTGCCTCCCCCGCCCCTCAGGTTCTGCCGTTCCTTCTCCTACAATGTGTGCCCGTACATACAGTACCCTAAAGTAAATCAGTAACTTGATGCAGTGAGAAAAAAGAAGATCAAGGAAGTTAGGTTGTGCCAATTCAGAAACCATCTATCTGTTTAAAATAAGTTAAGAAAAAGTAAGAAGCAACTGGCATTAATGAAATAGAGGGGATAGGATGGAGGAAGAAAATTGTATTGTGTTTGTCCATCCATGAGCAAGAGGCATTGTGTGTAAGTTAGCGCCAATTCAAAAGAAAACGTTGCTTTCCCATGAAAAGATTCCAATCTCTAAAGCTAATTAGTTGAAGTCTCATGACACCACTTGCTGTATGAGAACAATTCACACACATTTAATGATGTGAAATTAAACCTGTTTTGAAATTTAAAAACTTGAATAGAAATGAAAATCTAAAAATGTAAGCACTCCGCTACTTTTTCTTTTCCTGAATTTTTTTTTTTTTGATCTTCAGAGCAAAGATCAATTCCACAGCTCAGAAATGCTAATTTTCCAGACCCTGAACAAGTCTCTTCATCCTGGTTCCCTTCAGATGTATTAATTCTCATAATTCCCAGGCAGTGTGGCCATGTGGTGTCATAGTCCAATTCATCTGAAAAGCACCAGGTGTAGAAGACAAGATTTCTTGTTAGTGCTATATCATGGGCCAGGGGGTAATCTGATATTGTGTTTAGGCACCATGCAGTGTGTACAACATCCCAAAGCTACAACTCTTGATGGAGCTGAAACATATGCTCAGCTTTTAAACTTTCAAATATTTTCCTTTCTTTCTTTTTTTTTTTTACTGGAGCAAGTTGTAGTCAGTGGACTAGTCACTTGACATTTACCGTAGTTTCCGGCATATAAGGCGACTGGGCGTATAAGACGACCTCCTACTTTTCCTATTAAAATATAGGGTTTGGGCTATACTCGCCGTATAAGACTACCACTCAATGTTGTTGCCGCTCCCGTAGCATCATTGGTCAGCGCCGGCAACTCAGATTCGGGAAGCTGTGCCGATCTTGTCAAGGCTGCATGCCGCTGAATGCTGGACCCAGCTGGTTGCTGCGCGGAGCTTCCCCCACCGTCCCAGACATCCAGGTGGATATTACCAACGCTCCGACTTCCCCAGACAGCTGGGGCTCGCCATCACTGGGGGTCAGCTGGGGAAGTCGGAGTGTCGGTAGGCTTATACCCGGCGTATAAGACGACCCCTGACTTTTGAGAGGATTTTCCTGTGTTAAAAAGTAGTCTTATACGCCAGAAAATACGGTAAAACTGGTTTATTTATTCAGCTGGGCATTTGGAGATCAGGAAAAGCTTTCAGAATCCTTTTTCTCAATGCAAGTTGTTCTCTCATGACCAACACTATGGACATCTAAATTTAAAGTATGTGTATTTGTTCACACACATAAGAAATCATAGCATTAGACTAGCGACCAGATGAGATTTAGTAAAGCTAAAGAAGGAAAGGAGATATATTCCGGGGCAGGAACTTAATAATGTCCAAATATTGATGAATTACAGTCCCTGGCATCCCTCATCGTGGGCCATGTTTACTGACAAAACTAATTCAGTAGTATCTGGAAAGTGGCATCTCCCCACCTTTGGGAGACTAATATAGCATGTATATTCCTCATTGTGAGAGTTACTTGGGTGATGTATAACTTCAATGAGTATTTTTCCCCTTTGTTTCTTATCTCTTTGCAGGTGGGGAATCTAGGTCTCCTCTTCATGTTGTTGTTTTTCATATTTGCAGCTCTTGGAGTGGAGCTGTTTGGGGATCTTGGTAAGTTCTCTGCACCACCTGAACTATAGAATGGTTTGTGGTAACAAAAAAAAAACCTTTATGACTAAATCGTCTTTATATGTTTTTTTTTTATTATTGCACACATAGAATGTGATGACACTCATCCCTGCGAGGGTTTAGGGAGGCATGCAACATTTCGCAACTTTGGAATGGCTTTCCTCACACTCTTCCGTGTATCCACAGGAGACAATTGGAATGGGATAATGAAGGTAAAATTGCCATCAGAAAAAAAAAATGAGTAGAAAAACACAACATGCATTTTCAGACTCTTGAAAGACAGACACAAGTACTGTTTTGAATGTTTTCATTCTCTGAATTTTAAGTATGTTAGGTACTGCGGCAGTATTCAGGATATACAAGTAAATAACAAATTATATATACTTATCCAAATTGTTTCTTCTAATTTTTGCAGCAATAAGTATCGTTCCTCCCCCACCCCACCCTCAATTCTTAATTAAGCTTTCCCTTTTTCTGCATTATTCATGGAATAGACCTTAGCCAATCAGGGATCACATTGTGATTGTGACATCATCAAGATCATGGAGAGGCAACCCACAGAACCATGTAGCCCTCGCTGACATTTGCAGCTTTCAGAATCCTTTTGTAATATGCAACTGAGGTTTGGCATCATGGCTTGTTTGTAGTGAAACTTTTTAAAGCACCTAATTTTAAAAGACTCCTGGCTATACACAATGTCGTTTTGTACCAACCTACTATTTTATTTCAGTTAAAATAAGGACACCAAAAAGTTGTCCAGAACTAATCGACAGGCTTAATATGAGTAAAATCAGAGTAATTAGTTTCTGAGTTAGGTAAATGTTTTCAAACAATGCCAAAATGACCAAACTCAGCACATTATTGATGTTATTGGCATTTCCCAGGCCCTAATCACCTCTACCAATGCTCTGGTGGATTATGCCTATTCTGTTGGAATCATGAAATCTTTCTGTCTTGGCCAAAGCAAGAAAGCAGCCATTGCAAATACACTGAATTATCTATGGATGTCAGAACGTTATGCAGTTCTGAGTGTATTGTGCCTGTGTGTGGGAGGGTAGCTTTTTCAAAGATTTCATCCAGCGTATCAAAAATAAGACATTCTAGAAGAGTAGAAGGATTTTTCAGTGGTCAAGTTCCTAAAGTTCTACAGAACCTGATCGACATGGAGGACACTCATTCGCCATCTTCCACATGGGGTCTGGCCATATAGGCTTGAAGCTAGAATCTGAGTGGCATAAACTGCCAATCCCAACAAGTTAGTTGCCTGAAGTTCTCAGCCACACCCATTTCCACTTCACTTCCCTCTGTTCCCTCCCAGGATACATTGCGGGACTGCGATGAGGAATCCACCTGTTACAACACCGTCATCTCGCCTATCTACTTCGTCTCTTTTGTGCTGACAGCCCAGTTTGTCCTGGTGAATGTGGTGATTGCTGTCCTGATGAAGCACCTGGAGGAGAGCAACAAGGAAGCTAAAGAAGAAGCAGAATTGGAGCTGGAGTTGGAAATGGAAATGAAGACAATCACACCGGGTGTGCAGCCACCTTCTGACTCTTTCATATGGACAAGCGGCAACACAGGAGACTGGCCTGAGAGTCCTGGAGGATACACCAACCCCATGCAAATCAAAGTGAATTCTCAGCTGTCCGTGGTTCATCCTATGGTGAGAACCTCAGGTGGTGGATGAAGTGAGGAGTGGCTCACTTGTCTCCAGCAACATATTGTATACACTCAAATCTAAGTTTGAGTGGTTCCAGTGATTTATCAGAGAGTTGTATTCCTTTTTCTCTGCAAAATTCCCAAGTGTCTAGAAAAAAGCCTTATGCAACAAAAGCAGGCCAAACATATTAGATGTCCATGCAAAGTTATTAATCGGTTGCAAAGAGTGTTCTGCAGCCCCTTAACCAGCTCATTTATAACAGAGGCTCTGAGATCTCAGACACAGCTTTCATTACTGGCAGTGCCGGAGGAAGAGGCCACTAAGGTTTTTCTCAAAGATGCCTTTGCAATTCAAAGGCTGCTTAATGGAATCATGCATCTATGTAGTAGGTGAGAGCAGGCACCTGTATAGAAGGGTGCCTGCTCACTGTTGCATCTGTATGTCTGATATGCAGTTTCATTATTCAAGTAAGTGTCTGATTTTTACCATTACAGAGCAATATTCAGTTTCATTGTTTAAAACTTCCAGCCACTGTTCACATGAGTGTAGCACCAACAGTCACCAACAAGTCCATATTAGTAGAGTGGGGAAATCTCCTATTTCATATATGGAAATTGCCTTTCCTCCTCATTAATCGATCGTAAATTCATAACCTTCAGAAATATTGCTCATTGCAAATGGCTGTAATATTTTTTGTTCATTATTCAAATAGGCTATTAACTGTGTCTAATCAAAACTAGAAGGTTAGAATTTCTCAAAACTCTCTAAAACTGCCAATTCTTTTTCCTGATAAAAGTTTATCACAGAAGGAAAGGTGTCTCATAGTAATATTTTATTACTATGCCAATGATATCTTTAAACTCTTGAGTGTCATTTCAATAGCTAATGAAAGTACTCTTTCTCCTTGCCAGTGTCCCTTTAATTAAAATCTCTGCATTCCAAGAAATGGTTGGTGAAAGAGGAATACAGTTCCTATATTATAACCCTGCAGAGTCATGTGATCAGCATGCTTCCTTGCTTGCATGTTCCATAAACTATATGCATTGTTGTATTAGGTTATAGCTGTGGGAACTCGTGGCATCATACACATTGGCTGTTTCCTGCATAGAAAGTAGTACTGCTGCTAAGTTATTACTCCTCTTGTTACTTCAAAAGCTTTACACTGTATATTAATCTCAACATCTCAGACATTTCTGAAATTAGGAGCCTGGCAAATGAAAATTAAGAATCATATTTTTTTCGAGAATTCTTTGGCTTTCAGAATCCTGTGCACAATACAAATATTTTAAGGTTTCAGTTATTAGAAAATAAATCTCTCTGGATTTAGAGCAAGCATGCATAGGATGACAGCTCTTAATTATAAACTCTGAATTATTTCGGTAACCTTAGATTAAATCCTTATCATGGAAAGTCAAAGGGAACTCAGCGATGCTGTGTATATAATTTAAACCGGAGCATTTGGATTTCAGATGGATTAGACTTTTTGACTTTGACAGCTCACTAGATGTTGACATAAAGCTCTGCCATTTGAGAGACTTTCAGTTCTGATTGTAGCATGGGCTTTGTGGCAGGAACTACCTCAAAACCATTCAAAAGGCAGCCATTGTTCTTATGCCATCTTAATTATGAGACGCATGAAGATAATCTTAAGGCTGAGTTCAGATGGTACTGGATATCCACTTCTACAAAACAATTGTAAAACTTTACTGTATTTAACAGTCCATATTCGGAGCTTTCGCAGGTAGCTAAACTGAAGTTCCCATGAGCCCTCTCTGTAGTACAGGTAATCCTCGATTTACAACAGTTCATTCAGTGACTGTTCAAAGTTACAACAGCACTGAAAAAAGTGACTTGTGACCATTTTTTACACTTATGACCATTGCAGCATCCCCATGGTCACATGATTTACATTTGGATGCTGGACAACTGATTCACATTTATGATGGTTGCAGTGTCCCAGAGTCATATAATCCCCTTTTGCAACCTTCTGACCTTTTGTGATCTTCTGACAAGCAAAGTCAATGGGGAAACCTGATTCACTTAACAACTGTGTTACTAATTTAAGAACTTCAGAGATTCACTTAACAAATGTGGCAAGAAACATTGTAAAATGGGGCAAAACTCACTTAACAAATTTTTCATTTAACAAAATAAAATTTGGATTCAATTGTGGTCGTAAGTTGAGGACTACCTGTATTATGTGACTGTAGTAAATAGGACTCTTCCCACTGGGCTATATCACAATACTTCCAAGTATTTCTCCCTCTTTAAAAAGAAATGAACCAATGAAATGTAGTTCTGATAACTAATGCTAATATTCCCCATTTGTATTTCGTCTTTCTAAAATTCCCTCCCACCTCTTCTGGACTAGAGCCATATAAACTCCCCAATCCCTTGTTTTTCTCAGCATCCCCACACAATTGTTACACAAAGATGATTCATTTGGCTGCATTTTGAGCAGGAAGTCCTGTTACCAGTTACTTTTTAGGTCTTTTATTTGAAAATTCCTCCCATGGCCACAGTTCCTAGTGTGACGTTGAACTCCAAATGCTTTGGAATTATTGTACCAGATGAGGTGAAAAGAAAAGTCTATACAGAGTTCTTGTAAACCACCCTTTACTTGTAACTAAAAGAACAGAGATTGCCACCAAACCAGAAAACATCTGTAATTTAGATTTTGAAACCAACTTGGTATCTCTTTTTGCATTCTGCATTACTCAAATGTCAGCCAGATTCAGGTAAGTTCTGCCCATATCTACATCTGGGAATGGAATTAAGAGCAGGATTTCACTGGCCGTATAGGAGATTTATTTGCCAGTATTTCAAGATAATTATTCCTGGCTCAAGCAGGACATAGGCAAGAATAGCTCACTGTTGCAACAACTGAGTATATAGTACTTATTTTCCAAGAGGAAGCATTTACATGCCTGCACCAGCAGATAGTGGTTCTGGAAAACCAGTGTTTGTTCAGTCTCTTCCTGTTTTCAAAAGTTTGCCTTGCAATCATTCTTTAGAGGCTAAATCAAGGGTCTGATTTTTAGAGATTGAGAGCACTTAGGTCACAGATACGGCAAGCCACCAGCACCTCTGAAAACCATATTACTCTCAAGTGGTTATGGTGATGCTATTGCGTGATGCCAACGCTTCGTGCTGGCTTCCATTCTCACCTCCATTTGAAATTGTGCACCTTTGTTGTTTATTTCTGCTGCACTTGTCCCTTGTCATGTTGGTATGATAGCCCTGCAAAACAGCTGTACTTCTGCCAATCGGTAAATAGCTGCCAGTCGCTGCTCTGGATGAATATAATGTGTCCCACTGGCCTTACCATGTGTTTAGTTTCAGTCTTGTGTGTAGCAATGTCTTAGAAAAGTTCTGACTATGGTATTATTGCACTGTTGTTTTTCCTTTCTCTGTCCCTGTCTTTTCTTCCTGGCCATTTCAACAACTACTGTTCTGTCTGAAAACATTTTTTTCTGTCTCTCTTTTCTTCCTCCTTCTGTCTCCTACATGGTCTCTCTCTTTCTCTATCCTCCCCCAACCCTCCTTTTCTCTCCCCCCTCCATTCCTCTCTCTTTGGCCTGGCCTATTCTTCTGCATGCTATTTGGCACTCCTCCCAGGAAAGACACTTGTTTGATACCATATCACTGCTGATCCAGGAATCTCTGGAAGGAGAGTTGAAGCTGATGGACAACCTGTCAGGCTCTGTATGCCATCATTATGCCCTTCCAACTACTGACACTTACAACCCTGAGAAACAGGTTAATATTATTAATTTCCAAAAGGGTTTCTTATTTGATATCAAATAGACTTAGCTAAGAATGCCATCCGGTATGCATGCACCTGTAACTTTCTCCCATTCAATTCAGTATTGCTTATTTCTGAGTCAACCTTCTAAGGATTGCACTGTCAAATAAAAGCTGTGGGCAACTGGATTTCTTCTTGTTGAAAATAGGCATTATTTTCAACCTGGTCTTATTAGTGTTCAGTCAGAAGCCTTGCTGAATTCAGGAGGATTTTATCCCATCACTATGGAGGTGAAACCATAACTAAACTCAAGCCAAGGATTTAGTAAACGAAAAACCATGCCACAGCTTTCTTTCTGCATGTCTTGGGTCCTTTATTCCATGCAAAGTGCAAAAGTACAAAGTGCCACGTGTGGCTTTTTCTCTCTTTTTGCAGAGGGCAAAACAATTTCTGCGTAACAGTCCAGAAGGGGAAGATGGTATCATCTTACTGGTACTCTGGAGGGGTGGATTCTTCAGTTTAATTGCAGTTATTTTTTTTAAAAAAAATGCATGTACATACAGTATAGGACCAGTGAATTCTCCATTTGTTTCTATCTTTAGAAAATGTTCATAGGACAAAGCTATGGAATTTAAACTTAATAGGCAGATCCTTCTTCCTCCCCTCCCGCTAAAAAAAATTGGAAAGGAATTCCACATATAGCTCTGAAATGATTTCTTTGTTCCCCTCTACATTTTCCCTCCTATTTTCATGAACATGGCAATTTAAAGGGGAAAAAGCAGCACTATCATACACTGTCTGGAGGTTAGAATCCAATGAAAAGCAATTTCCTGTAAAATAAACTAGTCTGGAATTGACCTGGACAGCTTCTCTATAACTGTAGAGATAAAGTTTTGATTTTTCAATTCATCTGCATAGAATCTAAACTGAAAGTTGTGGGCTGTGTTACATGTCAACAAATGAAGAACTGGCCTGCTTGTAACCAGAGATCCAGATAAGTGGGGATGGCCAAGAAAATGTATAGAGATTCTTGGCACTTTGTTCAAGGCATTCACTGGGACAAAAGGGCTGATGTAACTTAACATTTCAAATATTAAATTAATATTTAATTTTGGTATCAAAAGGAAGCTTCTTTTCTTTCTTCTTTCAAATCCAATTCTGATTGAGCTAAAATAATCTAATTACAGTAAAGCAATAACATCCTGTTAAAATACAGTGAAGCAAATACATCCAAAATACATAGAGACTCTGTGTTACTATAGTACTGAGAGTTTACAAAATTGCTGTAAGCTTTGTTTCTTCATTCAACAAGCCTTTGTAGCAATATATTAGAATCTGATAAGATTCAATGTCCTTGTTCGAAGTGCTCCACCTTTTCCCACTGTTTTTCCCACTAACCCAGTTTCTTGATTAGTTTTTGAAACTGCAATATTTGCAACAATTCTTTGCAAACCCAATTGTCCTGATAAACATATTATTTTTTAAAAAACATTCTTATTTCATATGCATTTATATCTGTTGTGTTATGTAAGACCAACGACGAAGTTTCTCTCAGGGGCGGGGACAGGCATATGATACTTAAATTTTCTTTCTGGTAGCCCTTAGAACTCTCCTTGATCATAAATGTTGAAAGCAGATAGCACAGATTCCAATCATTTCCGATCATTTTTGAGTTTTTTTTTAAAAAGATCATTAAAACTCTGAAATAGAATAATCACATTTAAATGCCATCCCTCTCTTATAATTTCTCCCCACATTCCATGTGTGAGCTACTGGCTGAGAACATGTATTTATTTTATTCATATCATTTATTCCTGTAAAGAGATTTAGTTTGCTTAATGAAACATCAATCTGCCAGTAAGATTTTCTAGTAGTTCTGATTAAAGATACCTTAGTATATTAATTATAGTTTGATTGATCATTGAATTAAATTTGCAGATGGATAAGGATAAAACTCCTGAAGCAAGTCTTAGATTTTCCCTTAAATGATGCATACAGATATCCTAAAAGGTATAATCACAGAAGAGTACTTCTTTCCTAGGTGAGAAAAAAAAGCTTTTTTATCAACTCCCAGTTACTGAAATCAACTAATTTAAATGATTAAATTAAACATGAGTTAAGATTTCTTTTCTTCTCATTCAATCATGTCCAATTCTCAGAGACTGCTTAGACAAGTCCCTGCAGTTTTCTTGGCAATGTTTTTCAAAAGTGATTCCTTCAGCTTCCTTCCAAGGGCTGAGAAAAAATAATAAATAACTAACTCAAGATCACCTAGCTGGCTTTGTGCCTAAGGGTGCAGTAAAAAAAAAAACAATTTACAATCTCCAGGTTTCTAGCCTGGTGCCTTAATCCTACACCAAACTGGCTCTCTAAAGTTCCTACTATTAGCCTTTTCAAAGTTTGTCAGCTCACTAAATAACAGAACATTGTCAGGAGTGAACAACCAGACCCACATGTGAAAGTGCCTATTTCACAACAATCTTCCCAGACTGGTAGTTTGCACCTGGGCCAGACTAGATAAGATTCAATGGCTTTCAATCAGGATTAAAATTTGCCCTCTTATGCTTAGGTAAAGATTCCAGACTAAATCCTCACTTGACTCCTCCCCCTGGCTGAGCCACTCCCTCTCCAACAAAATTATAACATTTTTTGATCCTGATGATAAGGCAAAGTTATTATGATGCAGCAATTTACAACGTAGTGGAGACTATATGATCCCAGCTCCATATATCTGTGCTAGAAGATTGGCCTTCACTTGTAGAGAAAAAATATAATAGTTCAAGGGAGATTTTCTCTGAAATATACTCACAAAACCAACTTTCCTTTTTATCAGCTGAAGTAACAAGTACTAATATCAGTCTGGAAGCTTCATTTCCAAGAATAATTTAAGATAATGTCAGCCACCCAAACAGAGCAGAGAGGAAACATAACAAGATCAGCTAACTCTACTTTATTGTAAGGCTACATTACAATATGTACAGCTCTCCCACCATTACTTTTTACTGCCTGATAAATTAGGCAAATCCTTTCTTCTTTTTTCTGCCCTTTATTCAGCTGCAGCCCCCACCCTCTTTATATGATTGTTCGCTGGGCAGCATCTCTTTCCCTCATCTCCCAAGGTCATTCTCATATACCATTATATCTAGCTACTTTCCATGGGCCAGAAGGGAGTTAAGAGGAAATTTTCAAGATAGCTTCTGTACTGTCCATTTCCAAAATGTTTGTCCTAAGTGACAGTAAAGAATTATTATTTTAATTTTTATTTATGATAGCATGATAATCTATCTTCTTCAAATTGATGTAGTATTTAGTTCTCAATCTCAGGTCCATTCACTACCAAGTCAGAATTTGTAGGAAATCCTTTATAAAGTATAGAAATTTTGAGTTAACAATTCTATTCTTAGACTCCAAATCCTCCTTACAGCAATTATCATTGAGTGAAATTCAGCAACTTTCTTACATATTTCGGGGAAATGAGAAATTAACAGGAAACAAAGATTTTCTTCTGTTCGGTCAATCCAGTCAATCAGTTTACATCTGTATTAATATAGAGAGCCAAAATTGCTACCTGGAACAGTACAAGACATGCAGAATTCATACTATAGATTTTTTTCAAATAGGGATACAGACAGTCTTAGAGAAGGATATTATTGTACCTGCAGTTCAGAATCGTGGATGACATGGCATAAAGTATAACTTGTAAAAAAGCTATTGTGTACTGAACATACAAAATATTAGTAAAGCAATTAACTAGCTTAAACAATCTCCTGCACAGACGGTGCTTATAATGGTACAGTATTAGAATTCTATGCCTCTGTAGATTAGTTTCAAGTGCACAGAGCTTATTTTTGATGTCATTTTGCTCTATCTTTGTTGACTTAAAAAAAATGAAGTGAAAAGCCATGGTAATTTAAATCTATAACTATATTTTTGCAAGGGGAAATGAACTTGCCCATAAGAATTAAGGGTGCATAAGAGTCTTCTATGCAATTTACTTTTAGCCAATATTTTAGCTGACAAGTTCTCATACATGCCTCTATATCAGAAACCTAATTGCAATCTGGGAAAGCATTGGAATGCAGCAATGGAAGTGAAACATCACTGTTATAAATTTAGCCTGGACTGTTTCTAATGCTGTGTGTGCACCATAAAGCATCGGGCTTAATACCTTTGCCTTAAAGGCTTTTACTGCTTCAGGGACAAAATTATTGCCTTTGCTGCTGGCAAATTTGTTGTTTTTTTTTGCACATGTTCATTTGGTTCTTCTATATTAAAGAGGGTTTGGAAGATAACTTCTACATGTTTAAAATCTTTCACTTACTCAATGGTGAGGTTATTTATCTTCCAATTATATATTTATCTGCTACATGTCTTGGTAAAGATTTCCAAGAATCTTTTGTTTTGGTGTAATAGTTATTTAATTTTTCTTTGTTATAGTACATTGTTAATTGCAAACTCTACCTTAGGTCCAACTGGGATAAGAATAAAGTCACTGCATTGTCAGTTATATAGCCACAGGCTAATTCACCAATAATGGAAGATATTACTCATTTTTATTCAACTTGAGTAATAGAATTAATATAAAGATTAAGTAATGGGAACAAGAATATATCTTTGCTTGCTTCCTTCTTGAAAACTAGGGTTAGAGATACAATTTGGAGAGGTGCATCGGACTTTCATATAGATATTTTCTTATAGTATAATAATCTACAGTAGAAGAAACTAATTTAGCTTATAGTTTCTGGCCTAATATTGAATCAAATGGTGCTTCAAATCAAACACCTTAAAACTTAAATATGTGCCTCAATTTTTTGATAAAACAAATTAAGAGTCTGGCCAATCTAATCTTGAAACAATCTATCTTGAAACATTATTTTTTTCAAAAGTTATTGGGAGGCATTTTTTTATATCAATGGGAGTAAAATCTAAGAGATATAAGATATAGAGAAAGCCAATTTGGTTTAGGCACCAGGCTAGAAACTGGGAGACTGTGAGTTCTAGCCCTGCCTTAGCCATGTAAGTCAGCTGGCTGACCTTGGGCCAGTCACTCTCAGACCAATTTACCTCACAGGGTTCTTGTTGTGGGGAAAATAGAAGGAGGAAGGAGTATTAGATGTGTTCACTACCTTGAATTGTTTATAAAAAATAATAAAAGTGAGATATAAATAATAAACAAGTAAATTTAAGACATAGGTTTATTAGATATGCACAGAATAATTGAAGAATATTCACTCAGACCTTCAAGGTAGATCAGGGCAGGAAACATAAACTGGAGCACTTTATTGATATAGGATATACGGTAGTAACAATCTTGAGAGCCTGACAGTATTTCCCTTCCTTCCCTCTTATGCTGAAGAGAATCAAGGCAGAATCACTTCAAGTTTCTTTCTAACCCTTTCTTCATTTTCTAGGTTAGTTCATGTTTCGCTGACTTCTACATTCCTTCTCCAAGGTCATTTCTGTGGTTCTCTATGTGTCCTGCCTTTAACCATGCTGTTGGTGTGATTAAAGGGGTGTGTAATCTATCTCCTCTTGACCTTGAGATTTGGAATGGAGAGTTCATCTTTATTTTTGTTTGTTTGTTTGTTTGTTTCTTGAAATTACCTGTCTCCTGGCAAAAATGGGCTTGAAAAAAAGATCACTCTTCATAGAAAACACGGTGCTCGGTATATGAATTCCAGTTTTGAGTATTAATTTCATCTACCTGTTGTATATAAAATTAAAGAATCAATGAAATCATAATTGCTAAGTCATTTTAGATCTCCTATCTGATGTTTAGCTTTTGTGACATAAATTTTTTTAAAAGATTACATTGAACACTTGACACTTAAATACAGAGGCTAGATCCAGTGTGTTGTGGTAAGAGTTCTTATGCTACGTTACAATGGTCCTACTGAACCTGGGACAGTAAAGCTTTCAGAAGGCAAGGATTGGCAACTCTTTCAGATTCCAGAGACTTGATTTTGTGTGATGCCAGGTGCTTCTTCTCTAACAAAGAAAAAGCCAAAATCCCATGAGATTGCTAATTTGAAGAGTTGTGCAATTTTTAAATTCAAATTGCTTCAACGCTGCTTCAAAATCATTTTAACTAGAGTGAGTTGCACAATCTGGGGAATAGTAGTTATGCTGGCACCCAAAGGCTCTGTGTTGCCAAGTCCTGTGATAAAGCCCAGGGTTCCTTCTGTTCAAAAAATGGGGGATTGTAGCCTTTTTAGGTGCAATTAGATTTAATTGTATAGTTCCTTGTTCCTCAGTTTGATAAATTCTTTACAGCAAAAAAAACCCTGAAAACATCTGTGACTACCAGAAAGACAGTTTTGCCCTGGTATTTTGAAATTCAGAGCTATAGAATTATATTTCTGAAAATAATGTATCATCTAAATGTAATTAGGATGGTTTTTAAACATTCTGAAGATGCTGGCCCTTTGATCCCTCAACGACAGTATTATCGGTGCAGTTTGTGGTTTCCATTTTGCTTATTTGTAAGCCTGGTTAAAAGAATTAGAAAAAAAAGGGAAGAAGGGAGGGAAAAAATTTAGTTGCTTTTCCTGGTGATCCTAGCTACACAATAATGAGCATGGCATAAATGCACCTCCGTGTTTAAAGGATAATGATTGTGGGAATAGTTTTCTTTTTCTCAAAAGACATGTATATGTGTCCTGGTTTCTTATGTTTGATCATCTCTCCCTTGTTTAGATCCCTCTAGCTGAGATGGAGGCTTTGTCTCTGACGTCAGATATTCTCTCTGAAAATTCCTGGTCCTTAGCTATGACGGATGACTCTTTACCTGATGATAATAACACACTCTTACTTAATGCCCTGGAGAGCAATGTACATACACTGGTTGCTGTATTTTATGATGTTTACAGGGTTCTAAATACTGTTATCAAGAGGGTAATAACAGCTATGGCATTTTCAGATGAGCAGTTCTTAACCTTTTATTAGCATAGAGAAATTTGTTCCATTGGGATTACCCTCAATACTACCTCTGAGGTGTATTTGTACTCTTTATTATGGGTATCAGCCACTAAGAAATTCAGATTCTCTTGAAAAGTATATCAAGCAACATTAAAGTGATTGCATTGCTTACAGATATGTGGAAAATGTCATGATACAACGATCCCATTTTTGAATCGAAATTGTGCTACAAACAGGTGTCTAAGAAGTTTGGCAGGCAAAGCCTTTTACAGTTTTCTCAACTTACACTCTTAAGTTTTTAATCAAGAATGGCTTTTTAAAACATTGTGAGATATGGTTTACCAGTATTTTGAGCCCTGCTTTAACCATCTTCTCCTGAAACATTAGATATTATTAACTGCTTAATAGCAATCAAATGCTTTATTTCTGCTGTACAACAGGCATAACTCCTTCCCAACATTAAGTGGATCCATTCTTATTTTACTCTTGTTCACATATCTACCTTTAAGCTCTGTGTTGTGTTGATGACTCTCTTATCATTCTAGTAGATTGCCATAACAGTTATTACTTATGTGGGACACATCTCTTTTAAACCGTGACAATATTTCCCATCATGCTTCATGGCATCATTTGCAAAAGACTTAGAAGGCTTCGGTAAGAGTTTTCAAACGGTGAATTTCCATTCAAAATGAGATACTAAATGAAGGGGAGCATTTTACTGTCTATCAAAATAAATCATAAAGTAGGATTATGGCTCTGGCAAACTCTAAAGTCCCGTAGGTTACTTGCATCAAATTAGAAGTCAATCCATTCACTTGGCAAAAATATCATGGCCTCTTACTGCAGACAAACTGTAAAAGATTGTAAACAAATGCAAATATTATTTAAGAATGCATACTTTCAATATTAATAATTCAAATTGCTTTAATTGGAATTTCTTTTATGTTATTACATAATGTAAAAAAAACTTTGAGCACTATCATACAATTGAGAAAAGCTACATTTTTAAAATGTGGCCCTTTAATTTTTAAAATATTTTGGAAGAGTTCAGTATATTACAAAATTCATCTTTTTTTTAAAAAAAGCCAGTTTCAGATATATCACAAATATAAAATGAGTTTTATTTCTTCATCGGGAACCATGGGTATAACTGCACCAACTGTGTTTCACAGTTTATTAAATTAGCAAATGTTATGGGTGGCTTATAATATTTAGACTTAAACTGACTCCTTATCCCACTGTGTTTTCTCAGTATGATTTAGTCGTAAAAAAGTGAGTTCTTCATAAAACTGCTACTAATTAAGATCGGAGTTTAAATACAACAATGGAAAACATTCTGTATTGCTTTTCATCTAAACTATCAGGTCATTCTTACTCCAACAAGACCCAAGAGCTTGTTGTATTTATTATTAACGGTTTATTTATATTGACTAATTTACTAGTCTCCATGGAAACTTTCGCTCTTGTTTCAAATTGTACAGTATCCAATTATTTTACAGTTCTATAATTTGGCAAAGTTAAATATCTAAGAACACGTGATGCATTCTTTTCTTTTCTTTTTTTGAAAAATCAATAAGTTCTAAAAGATTGGGTTGGATCCAGACTAAATCATATCATTGTTTATTGAAATTAATGGGTCTTAAGTTAGTAATGAGTAGTACATCTATTCTTAGGTGTCTTAAAGGTTTTTCAGAAAGAAGAACATTCTAGATGCCAAACCGAATGACAACCTGCAACTATTCCATCTATCCTATCTTAATAGATTTTAACAGATTTCTATTTCTGCTAAGAGAAAGGAAACCATGGGGAAAGCAGGAATGGTTCTGTAAGGCAGAGTGATAAAAGACCTATTTGGAATTAAACCTGTGTCTGCTCAGGCTGACAGTATTGTTAGAAGAGCAAATGTATGCAGAAAAGCAAAGATAATAAAAGTTTTTTTTAAAAAAAAATACTATATGTAGACAACAGATGGAGCAGCTGGTATAGATATATCCAAACCATAATGAATGTCAATTTTATCTTGTCAAATGAATTTCCACAAATTGCACATATATTCATTGAAGCTGTCTGGGCATAGCCCACTTTTTGCCATGAAATGAAATATATCACTGCAGTAGGGAGGGAAAGATAATTGATATAGCAATTCAACTGATTTTAATTGAATTAGGATATCATCTAATTTAAGAAATAAAAAAGGCTTGGTAGTAGTGTACAATGCATTTAACTGTGTTTATCTGAATCATTAGCTATAGATGAATCTAATATCTAAATCCTTAATTGAAACCAGAGTTAAATTAGTTCTATGTATTAGAGAAATTAAAAACTATTGGTTAAATCTACTGCATAATATGTACGCTATTTATATTTTGTTTCACTATGAATTAGATTAGAAAATCATTACAAGATTTTCTAACAGATCAGTTTTCAGCTATTATGAAAACTGGAATGAGACCAGAGACTTTTGTAACAGTACATTTTTATTATTTAGATTTTTTTTTAATTTTAAAATGTATTTTCCTTATTGTTGAAAATACATTATCAGTGCTCCTTTGTAATTCTGCTTGTATATGCAGGCATTTTTTTTAGCAATACAAAATCAAGGTCACAAACAGAACATGCATTCTATAGACAAACGTAGCTCCCTGTTTTGTTAAGAAAATTAACTAGAATTATGAACGGATTCCTGCAAAAGCTTCCTTTGAGCAGGAAGAGATTGAAAAGATTTGTATTACACATTGAAAGGACTAAAGTTTTGCAAAGCATGCAATTGTTAACCAAGCCTTGAGGCATGATGCTTGTTCAATTAATCCCGATATAGTCATGGTTTATTGTTGTAATGTTGTTTCTCTGTTCCCCTGTATTGTATATTTTGTTCTTAATGTGGTTCATTCTATGTGTGGTGCTTTAGTAATAGTAAAAATGTAGGATTATTGCTTCCTGATCAACTCATTTGTGCAATTTCATTTGGTTATACTAGAAGTTGTACAGCCTAATAAATTGCATGCTCACCACATCTCATGTCTGTTGCAGTGGTTGTCGCCACAGTTCCAATAAACACATGATTTTTTTTCAACTTCTATGACATTCTCTTTCTCTATTTTTCTTTTTTTAGACTGATCTTCCTTCCATTAATGACCCCCTGATTCTCTCATCAAACCAGGATCTGCTGAGAGTAGGGAAGACTTCTGTGGGCCGCACCCACTCTCTGCCGAATGACAGTTATATGTTTCAGGCTCCAGTTGCTGGCCCCTACGATGCTTCCTTGGGAGAAAAAAACTCATCTCATCAAAAATCTCAATCAGGTACAAAGCATTTGCCTGGGAAATTTTTTTTAAAAAAAACCAACAACATGCATATGTGGTTTTCCAGCTAGAGCTTTATGGAAATGTTAGTTTGTTTGCTTTTGTTAGCCTTGGATATAATTTGCAAGATGTATGGAAGAGTCTAGTACTGAGACTGAAATTCTGGATCAGAAACTAACAGCTAACTCCCTTTGCCGAATTGAATGGGCCTTGCGCATAAATCCACACAAATCCTGACTGACTTGAAATGGAAATGGATGATGAGGACAAGAAGCAGGCTGGGCTGGCAGGAATGCTTAATTTCTTGCTACTTCTCTGCTAAAATCTTTTCTACAAAGTTCTACTTGAAATAGCATGGCAACTATTTAGACCAGGGAAGAATGAAAAACCACCTGTCTCATGCTGTTTTATCACTCCAAATTGGCCCACCTGAAACAGCTTTTTCCTTGAATCATACACCCATATAATTTAGAGAAAGGCCCTTATTCTTTAAAAGAACCTAATCTTTTTTAGGGATGGCTCCTTGCTCAAAATCTTTTGATTGTTAAACTTGTCCTTCACTGCTGTAAGTATATTCATCAAGTCATTTCATGTCATCACTTGTTTTTTCCATTTTGAAATATCTTAGGTATACACTCTTTTTAAGACGTGAAAATTGGAACTCAAACTTGCTAGATTAATTTACAGCAGATGCTAGGACATCACCAAAAAAAACCTAAGGCTCCCATGTAACATTGCCACCACTTCTTCCTAACACAATGAAAGCTGTGAACGTCGCTGTGGCACGGCTGCAAATTCTGCCTGACCCAGCACAGAGCGGTGGAATAGGTGGAGAAGAAAAATATACAACAGCAATCAGATTGCATCTCAAACAATAGTACAGGATGAGAACAGGGAATGATGCAGGACTGTTATTGTGTGTGGCAGCTCTTCATTGGCCATTCTCACTTGTTTCAGACTGAGTACTGCTTTCCCTTAGCAGCAGTGGTGGGATTCAAATAATTTAACAACCAGTTCTCTGCCCTAATGACCGGCTGGGTGGGTGTGGCCATGGTGGGTATGACCAGGGGTGTGACAGGCAGCACTCGGCCTTCTGCACCCCCCTGGGAGCAAAAATGGGCCACAGGGGGACGCGCTGCCCGAGCCCATTTTGGGTCTAGTAGGCCTCTTTGCAACGTCCTGGGAGCGAAAATGGGCTGTAGGGGGGCCGTGCCGCACCTCCCTGCACCCCATTTTGGGCCTAGGAGGCCTCCCTGCACTTACCTGGGAGCCAAAATGGGGCACGTGGGGACTCCTGGAAGGGGTAGGGAGGGGAGGGGCAAGCCAGCAATTTAACTACCAGTTCGCCCGAACTGGCCCAAACCAACTTGATAGGACAACATCTGTACAGTATTCATTTTTCTAAAGTGTTGAAATTGCACAATCACCTCTCTGCTCTCTGCAATGAAAAGCAATCTTATTAAAGTCCCAGGAAGAAGAAACTAAGACTTTCTTAACAAAAATCCTAGTGGGTGGTCTGAGACTAGTTTCTCTCCTCAATCGTTTCTCAAAAAGCCTGTTTCAGGATCAAGGAGAATTTATTGCCAAGTGCCATCACCCTGCACTTGAGAATACTGTTCAGAATGGTACAATATGTGAAGAGGTTAGTGGAAAGGATATTAACATTTGCATATTAATGAGAACATTTGCTGTTTAGCAGCAGGAATAAAAATGCTGAAACTATAGATATTAAGCAAAGAAAGCGTACCTTGACACTTTAAGCTTAGCAAAAAAATAATGCAAAATCACATGCAGTATTCAACATAGCATAACTTAAGAGTTCATAAAATGATCCATGCGTAGAATGTCGAAATCAAGGAATCAAGTTTGATTTCAGGGCAGCACAAAAACAAAACAAAAACAAAAACAAAATCTAAAAAACAACAACACTAGAGCCTTATGCAATATCAGCCTAGTTCGTAATTCAGTAGAAAAGTGAAGTTTTATAATGAAGATGAACTAACATGTAGACATAGCATTTTTTTAAAATACTAGAGTATCCATAATTTATATTTGCATAAGAATATAAATGATATTTATAAACCAACCATGAATCACAGTTCCCTAGGCAGTGTCTAAATTTCTTGGCAATACAGGATAAAATTAAAAAGTAGCAACGTATTTCATATAATAATAAAAACCATAATAAATACAGCAGCTAAAGTCCCAGTAGAACCTACATCAAAACAATATTCTGTTTTCCCATAATACTTGGGACATGATATGCCAAACTCTAAAATTGTGTCCTCAAATTCCTGGAAAAATTAAAATGTCCAAGAATCAATGTGAAGACTCTCAGCAAAAAAAGAGATCCCTACTACCCATGGCATTATATGCCTTTTAATTGCTTCCAAAACAAAATACAGGTAGTCCTCAACTTACAACATTTCATTTAGTGAACTTTCCAAGTTAAAACGGCACTGAAAAAAGTGACTTATGACCATTTTCCACATTTATGACCATTGCAGCATCCCCATGGTCGTGTGATTTACATTCGCAGGCTTGACAACTTGTTCATACTTATGACGGTTGCAGTGTCCTAAGGTCATGTGATCCCCCTTTGTGACCTTCTGACAAGCCAAGTCAAAGGGGAAGCCAGATTCACTTAACAACCATGTTACTAATTTAGCAACTGCAGTGGTTCATTTAACAAATATGGCAAGAAAAGTCGTAAAATGGGGCAAAATTCACTTTTAACAAATTTCTCACTTAGCAACATAAATTCTGGGCTCAATTGTGGTCATAAGTTGAGGACTACCTGTTGGTCTTTTTCATTCAGCATTCACCAAAACATCGTTGCCACGCCTGAAATTCAGTGGAAGATGGTTTCTTCCAGAAGAAAGTGCTTTAAATACCTTTCAGTATTTTAAAAGCAAGTCCGAGTTTACATATTCTGTGTTTATTTGTTTTCAGAAGCAGCCCATTTTGTTTACGTCACTAAAGATTTGGAATGATGGTGGAATGCAAGAACAAGTAGCCATAAAAACTGAAATAATTTCCTTCTCATCCCATCCACTGCTAGATTATATACGGAAACTATCTGCTGTAGTTTGCCTAATCTCAAAATGATATTGGCAAATTAATCTCAAAATGATAGTGGAAAGTTTGGAGACCCCTGCCTGATGCTCAGTCTGTCCGTCTCCTCATAGCATGGGATGTTTTCTACCATTATTTGGCTCATTTTTCCAAGCAGAAGATGTACTTCTAAACAAAGTCTATGTTTGACCTAATCTGTAAAACCACATTTATTCCTTAAGAATGTCTGCGGGAACTTCTTAGACTAGAGTCTGCCATCTCTATTGTGCATCCTTCTCAGCCCAAATTCCAGAAAGCCAACTTCAGAGTCAAGAAGGTCTCTGGAAAGTAATAGAAATGGTGCCAGGGAAGCTCTGCATGTTCTTAAGATGCCTCAGGTCATCACCACACATGCTTCCTGTGGTAGAGAAAAATGTCTCAGGGAATCAGGGAAGCAATGTTATGGGTTCATTAAACACAGAGCCAAAATACTCGAGTAAGACACTGTGTATGTGTGTGTGTGTGTGCGCGCGCGCGCGCGCCTTCAGACTGCCTCGACTTCTGGCAAGGTTTTTCAGAATTGGTTTGCCCTTGCCTTCTTCTTTCAAGGGCTGGAAGAAAGAATGGCCCAAGGTCATCCATATGGCTTTATGCCTAAGACCAAACTAGGTCTCACAGTCTCCTAGTTTATACAGTGGTGGGATGCTGCTGGTTTAATAACCAGTTTGGTGGTCACTGCGCACGCATGCACAGTTTTACAAATACTAACCTTCTGTGTTACCACTTGGGAGTAACACAGCTGAGGCATGGCAATCCGCTCTGCCGCACCAATCAGCTGAGAAGATAAAGGTAAGTAAAGCACAAGGGCTGGTGGGTGGGCCGACCTGATCGTTGGAGCGAACCAATTCGCTCCCAGTTGATCATCGGAGCTACCGGTTTTCCCGAACTGGTCTGAATACCATCCCTGCATTTATAGCCTGGTGCCTTAACTACTATACCAAGCTGGCTCTCTAAGACTAGTCTGTATGAAAAGAATGGTGAGGATGGACGCACTTGTGTGTACGTGCCTATTGGCAAAAGAGGGAGCATTCAATTTTGGGAATCCACGCCTGCGGTAGAAAGCAGTTCAGATGTGAAAGACCACTGAGAATAGGCAAGGGGGGGGGGGAATGAGATGAGATTGTTCACTTGGAATCAAATCTATATAGTGTAAAATGGGGAGAGGGGGATCCATGAATGTAAGCTTCTAACTAGACTGTGCAGTCTTTGTTTGTGAATATTTTTCTCCAGACTTCTTTCCTCTCTGTTTATGAAGGCAATTGCAAGCCTTTGGCAATTGCCAAAATGAAAACATACTGTATATATGTATTTCATAACCCAGAAATGGATTAGGGGCTCTTTGAGTTACTTCCTCAAGTAGGAAATCGAAGCATATGAATCAGAAATCAGGCTATTTCATGATTACAAATGATAATGTTTTGTTCATTTTAATTGTTTGTAGTACCTTTACACATCTGCAAGATGCAAAAACTCTTTCTATAGTTCCATTCAAGGTTTAGATCTGTAGTTTGCAGAACATTCAAGAAATTTAGAAATGAAAAAAACTGACTGAAAGTTATGTGGGAAAGGATTACCTTTCTTTGTCATTCGTTAGCCTAATACAGTATAGTGTATTAGGCTAACAAATAAAGAGACAGGGGGAACCAGAATCCTCACACTAATATCACATGGGCATCTAACCTAATTTCACAGATGTTCTGCCAGACATGAAGCCTGACTTCTGACCAAAACAGAGCCACCTCTGGTTTGACACTTAGCATCTATGAAAAAATTGACTTTCAGGACTGAATGCAGTGACCTCTGTTTATTAATATGCAATTCTCTAAAGTGCTATGCGGTTACTTAAGGCCATATATCACCAATTACGTTAATAAGATTAACATGAGATTTCAAGTTGGAAAAGAACGTTAAGTAAACTTGGCCTTTGCAAAAGTTATTTGTTTCAATAATCCTGCATAATAGGGCAGATATTCTGGGAAACAGTCCAGGACAAATGAGGTTCTTTCTGTGGGAGATGGTCCAGATAAAATGAATTATTTTTTTCTAATTGCTTTTTTTCACAAAAACATCATGTTGGATCTTGTAGGGAAAAGTATTATAAGGTTCCATGCGCTGCAAACTTTTCAATCCTAGATCTGGAAATAAGAAGTTAGCCGGAGAATGTAGTAGAAGCATCCACAGGAAACCTGTATTCACCCTGCATGTCCACCTTTTCTCTGTAAACCAGAAACTGAGCAAGAGAATATGAGATTGCCCCATGCCATACCTCTTTCATAAAATATTTCTTATTGGAGGTGGCAAGGTGATTTCACTTGCAACCTAAAGAACTTAGCAGTTCATGTATCTGTTTTGAACTTTACATGAACCCACAAAGGCCAGAGGCATAATTCATTTGGGAATTGAGAAAAAACTGCACTGCTCTGTTTTGGAAAAGTTCTGGTTTGGAAGAATATGGAATATTTGAAAATGAAACTCTGATCTGTGGAGGAAAAGCTCTGATTTGGAACAAAATGTCAGAAAAGGAAGGATTTGTTTCTCTACAACAAACAACGAAATCTGTGCCCTGTTGGCTACTGCTTCTCCGCTGGTCATTCCTTTCCAATTTCTACTTATTTCTATACTTGGCACTGATATGTTGGAAATCCAGGGACATCTTCAATGAGGGAAGGCAATGGCAGAGCATCTCTGCTGCCTGTTTTCTGAAAGACAGGATTTCCTGGGGAACTACCATCACTCCTCATCCCGCTTTTGTGAGGCTGCCATCTACACTGTGCCAGGTGGTTAACTGGTATAATTGTACATCTGACCATCCTCTGAGTTGGTTTTCTGTGTTTGAATTCTGTTTGATTCTGGATAGCATTATAGACTCAAATATATTAAAATATATTTTAATCAAGATATAGCCAGGACAATTATTTGTTTTCCCTTTGTGAGAGTGTGTTAGCAGAAACTTTTCTGTCCCCGTCCTCCACACGCACAAACCCACACAGACAGTCGAGGGTTAAATAATTGGCACACACAAACAGTCCGTTATCAGAGGCTTGGCAGCTCTACGGGAACCGGCTGCCAAGTTCTTTACTATAACAAGAAGGGGGGTGTTCCTCCACCAGATAACAAATGCAATACACACCGGCTGGGAGAAAACAGTCCAATTCACTATCCTTCAGCAGACTGAGGCTTTGCACCAAAGGAGCTTGCAAGAATTAACTTTGTCTGTCACAGAATCTAAACGGCCACCTCCCTCCTTTATATAGCCTGTGGGGTGTGGTCCAGTGACTCAGCTTAATCCCTGGCACGCCTCCTCCTCTGCTGTGATCGTTTAGCACACCGACGCTGACGTGGGTCCAGCCACAACTTGTCTCCCTCATCACTCTCTGACCGATCAGAGACACCTGGCTCCTGGCCAATCTCCTCTCCTTCAGCCAACACCTGAGGAATTGTCAGAGAGGAGGGGCTGGGGGCAGGAGGCCTGGCCGGCTCCTCTCCTTCATGTTCGGAGCCTTCTTCCTCTGATACGATGGGCTCGGGGGTCAGAGCCACAACAGAAACAAAGTTTAGAATGTTGTGACAGTTCCTTCCTAATGCCACATCACCGTTGATTAAATGGTGATTTCCCCCCCCCCCCCGCTCTTATCAAAACAAGATTCTAAGAGAGAGAGAATGTATTACTAGATTATAGGCTTGAATTCTGAAAGTAGAATTACTTCTTTTCATATGCATTCAAAAACCAAAACAAAAGCCTAAACTGAAAGGTCTTCCCATCTCTTCCAAGGAAATGCATAGGAAATACAGGTAGTCCTCAATTTACGACCACAATTGAGCCCAAAATTTCTGTTGTTAAGTGGATTTTGCCCCCATTTTACGACCTTTCCTGCCACTGTTGTTAAATGAATCACTGCAGTTGTTGAGTTAGTAACATGGATAATAAGTGAATCTGGCTCCCCCATTGACTTTGCTTGTCAGAAGATCGAAAAAAAATTGATCACACGGTGCCAGGACATTGCAGCCATCATAAATATGAACCAATTGTCAAGCATCTGAATGTTGATTGTGTGACTATGGGGATGCTGCAAAGGTCATGTCACTTTTTTTCAGTGCCGTTGTAACTTTGAACGGTCACTAAAGAGACTGTTGTAAGTCAGAGACTACCAGTGTATGCCAGGAATGAATAACAAGTACACTGTATACATGAAGTAGCTGTAGAGATGAGATCTCTAGTCAGTTGTGGGTGCGTTCTCTTTAGACCATTTCTTAGCTGCTTCTTATTCCAGAATTTCCAGATTTTCTAGAGTCTGAAGCCTGCCTGCGTAGTTCCTTTACTGCTGATACAACCAGCCATCACTGCTTTTGTCTTGAATTAGCCATTTCAGTAAGTCCCCAAATAGAGACTTACTGATTAAGTCTCTTCATGTATGGCAGGAGTTGGCAACCTTAAACACTCAAAGAGCCATTTGGACCCATTTCCCACAGAAAAGAAAACACTGGGAGCCACAAAAAGCCTTTTGACATCTAAAATGAAGATATAATTGCATATATCCTTTTTTAACTTTATGCTATGTATAAAAAAAATTATTTATCCATGGTTGGCCTACTGGGGGTTGAAAAGCTCAATAAATTGTTTGCTGCCAGGTGTCACACATTGGCGGTTGTGACACATATTTTGGTGACAGGGAGCCGCAGCAGAGGGATGAAGGCGCCACATGCGGCTCCAGAGCCGCGGGTTTCTGACCTCTGGTGTATGGCATAGTAGGTCACATGTATGGCTTCATGATTTACTGACTTACTTACTCTTCACTACTTCAGAGGATTTGCTACTTTAGAGGGACTCTGAATGTGGTTTAATTAGAAATGAAAATAAGGAACAGAATCTGTTAGATGCAAGCTCTCAAGTATCCTATCCTTTCCTCAGGGTCAACCACGTCAGTGCAGTCTCAGCCTGCAAGCACTGATGCTGCTCTGCACATTGCAAGAAATCGATTCCACCGTCTCAAGCCCCAATACAATCTTAACTGGGAAAGCAAGTCCAACATTGCTCCATCTGCGCGTTCCCCATGTGCAGAACGCTTACTTCGCAGACAGGTAAGCTGGGCTAGAGAGGTGGTCCTCTCCTCTCACTGGTTTTCACCCAGCATGCAAGCTAGTGAGCCGCAGGCTTTATCTGATGTAATTGCAAAATTATATAAGAAGCAGAAAAAAAAATAGAAAGGTTGAAATGATGGGTCCAGGTCAGGGGTGAAATCCAGCAGGTTCTGACAGGTTCTGGAGAACCAGTAGCGGAAATTTTGAGCAGTTCGGAGAACCGGCAAATACCACCCCTGGCTGGCCCCAGAGTGGGGTGGGAATGGAGGTTTTGCAATATCCTTCCCCCAGGAGTGGAGAGGGAATGGGGATTTTGCAGTATCCTTTTCCTGCCACGCCCGCCACGCCCACCAAGCCATGCCCACAGAACCGGTAGTAAAAAAAATTGGATTTCACCACTAGTCCAGGTTTCACTCTCTCTGATGAGTAGGACATATATCTACCAGATCCATAATAATAGCTGTGTTGGCCAATGTGGGCTATGCAAGTCATACATATGGCTTCATGATCTGCAAGAAGTGATCTCTTTATCCTGATCCAGTCCTTGTTCTTGAGTCTTGCTGGCAGACTACACCCAAATCTACTCAAATGCTGCTTCAGTCTGCTGACTATATAGTTCCCTCTCTTGATGTCCCCTAGCTATGAAGTTGAGCCCCCTATAGATCATCCACCTGCATAACTGCATCAATTTATCACAATATTATTTTTAAGAGATGTATTTCTTCTGTGTGTATTTACTATTCTTGAACATTTCAGCTTGACAGTGAAGTCTTTCAGCTTGACAGTGGAACTCTCTAAAAATTTACAATTTTTATCTATGTTTTTTTTAATTTGCCCAAAAGTTGAAACCCACATCTTTTGTATTTAGGATTGAAAAATTTTAATCTTAACTGCAAAAGATCACTCTTTATTTCCTTCAAATAGCATATTATAGAAATTCAAGATTACTTTAGAGCTCACTTTATTTAAAATCATTACTTCCTTTTCCCTGCTAAGTAAATAAAATACAACTTTTTTTCCAAGGAAAACTATTTACATTTAATATGGAATGTAAGAGGCTTTTTTTTTTACTTTTAAATGCATTTTTTGTACAACCTCTTCGGCCTAAGAGGTTGTAGAAAAAATGCTTTTAAAAGTTAAAAAAAAAGCCTCTGATGATCACACAGCTCAGCTGGGCATGTGGGGGGAGCAGGGATTTTTGATACTGGTTCTCTGAACCACTCGCCACCATCACTACCGGATCCGGCGATCTGGTCCGAACCGGGAGCATTTCACCCCTGATATATACCCTATATCAGAGTGGAAGAGCTGCAAGGGGCATGGCAGTGATACAGTGCCTGGAGCATGGGTGTACCAATTTATTTTATATACACAGTGTTTTTTATACACTGTCTGTGTGTGTGTGTGTGTGTGTGTGTGTGTGTGTGTGTGTGTGTACATACACACACACACACACACACACATATAAAATAGGGCACAATGGCTCAGTGGTTAAAGTTGCTGAGCTTGTCAGCCAGAAAGCTGACAACCCAGGCTTGAGACCTGAGCATCTTGCAACAGGGTGAACTCCCATTCCTTGCCCCAGCTCCTGCCCACCTAGCAGTTTGAAAGCATGCAAATGCAAGTAGATAAATAGGTACCACTTTGGTAGGAAGGTAACAGTGTTCCGTGTAGTCATGCTGGCAACATGACCATTGAAAATGTCTTCAGATAACGCTGGTTCCCTCAGTTAAGAAATGGAGATGAGCACTGCCCCCTAGAGTCAGACTCGACTAGACAAGGGAAACTTTTACCTTTATAAAGAGACACAAAACTGCATGCTACTCAAAACAGCTCTTTTACTTCTGAATTTTGGTGAAGCAATCCTGAGAACTGTGGAACTACAAAAATGACTATGAGATGGCTGCAGGCAGTACAGAATTGGTATATCTCTAATAGAGGCAGAAACCAGGTTTAGGGGTCATACCCAGTGGTGGGTTCCTCCCAGTTCGGCCCGGTTCAGCCGAGCCGGTAACGCTGATGATATGAAATCAACGAACTGGTTCTCTTTGTTCTTGAGCTGGGCCCTCCCGCTCACCCACTCCCCTGGCGTTATTCTTACCTTTTATTTGGCCCCACCCTCAATCTATTGCTGCCTCCCGAGTCCCAGCTGTCGGCTAGAAGGAAAAAAACTGTTTAAACTCTTGCCCTGGGGCTTCAAAGGGCCGCCCTACAGCTGATCAGTGTTAAAAGGCAGTGTGGTGGTAGACCGGTGCCTCCAAAAATAAATAGGTAGACCGGTACAGCTCTGCAAGCAGTTAAAAGCCTGGTAGACCAGTACCTCTGCTAAATCCTAAATAATTGTCACATGACCATCAAGCCACACTCACAAAATAAGCCACGCCCACAGAACCGATAGTAAAAAAATTTAGAACCCACCCCTGGTCATACCCCATCAACAGGAGCCTCCCTCTATCATTTTGGCCAGTTCATTTCTTCTATGCATCATTGTTTTAAACCAGGGGAGGGCACTCTTGTCCTCAGCATTGTGGAAGCATATGATTGAGACCTGAGGGATAAAGTTAATTTTATTTATTCCTATCGTTCATGAATAATATTTATTATAAATTCATTTCATGTCTGCTGTTTTTTCCCCCGCTATTCTAACTGATTTTTTTTCCAAACCCAAGTTTTAAATACAGACCCTGACAGGTCACATAAATTTAAATGTAATTCTCAAGAAAATGTAATTGCAAACAATAAAGGCATATTCATGCCAAAGACAAGAATCCACCAATACTTTCATTTAAATATACATGTAGCCAAGCAACAGGTCTTTGAAATTGTGGTGAATCTTGTTCCTGAAATGGGTCTCCTCAATATGTCTCTTGACTATTTAAATTTAATTACTGATTTTAGTATTTCTAAGTTATTTGGCTAGCCTTTTTTTTGTAAATATCTTATTGTTTCACTTACTTCAAAGTATTCCAGTTAGGATAATTATACATGAAGTATTGGTGATACAATAAAATTATATTTCATTTTTTTACTCTGTGTAATATTTATTGCTCTCTTTTCTTTTCTTTTCTTCTCCTTATTCTTTCTCTTCTTTCCTTCTCACTTCTTTGTTTCTTGTTATTCCTTTGTTGAGCTGAATTTTATTTACCAGTACTTCCTCCTTGGCTCATTCAATATTGGTGGACTGATAAATTGTCTGTCACTTCTTGCTTCTTTGAGTTCTTGTAAGCTCCTTCTTGTGTCATCTAACTTCCTTCTCTTTTGTGAACCTTTTTTTTATTGCCTTTGATATATCCAAACATCTTTGGATTGTGTATCTAAGGTTTAGTTTCAATATCAACTCTTTCAATGAACTGTCTGATTTTACATCATCTAGTGCAATGTTGGCAAACCTTTTCGGCACTGAGTGCCAAAATAGGAGCGTGCGTGTGTGTGCATACACGCTGGAAACCGGAAAAACAGATGTTCCGGTTTCTGGTGCATGCATGCACCTTGGCCACCTGCTCTTCTGGGTTTCTGGTGTGCACGCGCACATGAAGACCAGCTGTCCAATGCGCATGGACCAGCTCTACCTAGCCTTTCGGGGTTCTTGTGCTTCCCTGCCTGCCCCCCTTGGGGTGGTGGGACATCCCCACTGATGGCCACAGCTCCATACAGGGAGAAAAAATTGGGTGGGGAATTACACCTCCCTCCGCTGGAAAGCCGGAGCCCCTTCCCAGAGCCTCAGAGGGAAGGGGCATCAACGTTCCCGGAGCTTGGCTTGGGGGGCCAGCAGGTGGAAGAGCTTCGCCCCAACTATGGCCAGGATGAAACGCCTTCCCCCAGCCCACCACCAAGAACAAGCTAGTGCAGCCCCTCCCCTTTCTTGGCCGCTTCCTTATCTGTCAGCAGTGTCTCCATGTGTGAGGGGCTGCACTCTCCTCCTGCCCTCTTGGGGCAGCTTGTCTCCCCAACAGCGGCTCCTCCTTTTCCTCCTGGCTGCTCCAGCATCCCAGCCAGAAGCGGCAGTGTGAGAACTGCTGCCCCTTAGCAGCAGCAGTAGCAGCGGGCGTGGCAGCCAGCCGGCCAGCCAGCAAACCCTGCCATACTACTGCCGGGAAGATGATCTTCCAGTTTCTGGCACGTGCATGCACACTGGCCAGCTGGTCTTCACGCATGCATGCACGCCAGAAACTGGAAGATCATCTTCCCGGCACAGATATGTGCAATGGGTGGCTGCTCTTTTGATTTCTGGCACTCCCGCACACGTGAAGACCAGCTGACCGGTGCGCCAGAACCCGGAAGAGCAATAGGCAATGGCTCCACATGCTCGGAGAGATGACATATGTATTTGAGCCCAAACGTTTTAGGTTTTTACAGTATACACATCTGCCGAGAGTTACCCTGTGGTAAGATGGATGGCCAATAAATAATAAAGAAATAAAGTATGATAAATTTCTTTCCCAATTCGGAACCGGGCATATGTTCTATATTGCACTATAACTGTTATTTGCATACCAATTCTTCATTGGGCAGGTGAGATAGCCCAGTATATATATTGATTTAAGGGCCATCCACAATTTATTGGTGTGTGTATAATTAATAAATATATAATTATTTATATAATTAATTATATAAATTAATATATTAATTTATATAATTATATAAAATAATAATAATAATAATAATAATAAATAACAGGGTGAGCTCCCGTTACTTGTCCCAGCTTCTGCCAACCTAGCAGTTCGAAAGCATGTAAAAAATGCAAGTAGAAAAATAAGGACCACTTTGGTGGGAAGGTAATAGCGTTCCGTGCACCTTTGGCGTTTAGTTATGCCGGCCACATGACCACAGAGACATCATCGGACAGCGCTGGCTCTTCGGCTTTGAAGCTGAGATGAGCACCACCCCCTAGAGTTGGGAACGACTAGCATACATGTGCGACGGGAACCTTTACCTTTTATATATAGACTAAAAACTCTTGTGTATAATACAGGCAGCAAACATAGATGTCTTTTTGGAATTCCCTTGCCTTTTCCATTGCCTTCCAGACGTCAGCAGTGTGTTTTCCCTCTGAATCCAGTTTGTACATCAGGCAATCAGTCAATCAGAATAGAGCAAGAAGGGACCTTGGAGGTCTTCTAGTTCAGCCCCCTGCTCAAGCAGGAGACCCTATACCATTTCAGACAAATGACTGTCCTGTCTCTTCTTAAAAACCTCCAGTGATGAAACACCCACCACTTCTGACGTTCTGACACAGCTTTTATAGTTCCAGAATCTCCTGCCATTCAACTTCCCTTTCTTTTCTTGGGGCTGCCCTGGCAATTAGTGATGAATTCCTTGGTGAAAGTCCATCTGCTGATTTTCAATAACAGAAAAGCCTTGCACAGGGAGCTGTTCCCTGCCAATGCACTGCAAAAGTCTTTTTCCTCCAAAGAATACTGTGTCAGCCCAATGCGGGTATTTACACCTACTGCATCCTTCATCTTTAAAACTACTGAAAATGTTAGGCACTAACCCAATTGCAGACACCCGGATTCCAAGTCCTTGTCCTGTCCTAGCTCCAAAATGGACAAGGCGCAAATTGGCCAGGTTTAGCATTATGGGAACTAGAATCCTTGCAAACAGCCATCCCGCCACTACAAGCAGTGGGAATCCCACCACCTCGGTATCTTCCTTCAGGCCTAAAGACTCCCTTGTATTTCTTTTGCTTTTCTGGGGGAAGACAGGTTACTTCTAAATATAATTTGCAGTGGTAGAAACAAGAGCCTTCTAAGAATATTGACAAGTCTTCTGTGAATATACTAAACTTCACCTTTGTAGTAAAACTAATAAATGTTATTTGCTCACCTTAACAGCAGTCTCCGGGGATACATAATAGTGCCATTTCAACAAATAAAAATATTATGCACCATTTTTAGTTTCATAACCCTGTAGCAACATGCTTTTATTTATCTGAAAGCATTATCAAGCCAAAAATTGTTCTTTCCCTGTTAAACAATACTAATAAACATGTAAAAGCTTTAATTAAAAACGTTGATTTTTTTTTTAAAGAAATAAATGTAATAACAATCCCCTACCCTCATGAATGTATTTCTATCTTCTTCCATGAACTGGGCCATTTTTGAATATAAAAGCTTTCCTAGGCTTGATTTTGTGCCTTGAGAAACTTATATCTGGCCCGCGGAGCCGCCCTGGAAACAGTGAAGGACCAGCCTGCAGTGCCTCTGCCAGTGAAAATGGAGCTCGCGGGGGCTGAGCGCACTGCAGGCTGGTCTTTCACTGTTTCCAGGGTGGCTCCGCGGGCCAGATACAAGTTTCTCAAGGCACAAAATCAAGCCTAGGAAAGCTTTTATATTCAAACATGGCCCAGTTCATGGAAGAAGATAGAAATACATTCATGAGGGTAGGGGATTGTTGTTACATTTTCGGCTGCGATGGCCTCCTGTAGCCCTCTGCCAGTGAAAATGGAGCATAGCCCTCCCGGGCTCCATTTTCACTGGCAGAGGGCTGCAGGACATCGAGCTGGCCATGCCCACCTCAGCCACGCCTACTCGGCCCCCAAGGTCAAACACAACCCTGATGTGGCCCTCAATGAAATTGAGTTTGACACCTCTGCTCTACTGTACTAGGCAAACCTATTGTAATACACTACAGTGAGCACTGATTTGCCTGTTTTATTCAGCATTAATGCTCCTTAAGCTCCTGAATGCCTAAAAGAGGCATTTCCAAGAGTAAAACTCCTGCTTAGGTTCTGTTCATAATCAGTTGTCCCCTAAGGTCATCTGCAGGCACCTCTTGGCTCTGAGCCAAATGTGCCATATAGACTATTCTGAAAGCAGTTCTATCGTTGTTTTTGTGAGCGTAAGGGAAAGGGAATTTAGGCTGAGCACATCTAAAAAATAGCAAGAGTTTCCAGCTAAATCCCAAAGCAGAATGTCATGAATTGGAGAGTGTACAACATGTGCAAAATAGATAATGTGACTGCAGGGCATTATGAGAGCAGCTGGTAAAGAAAGCTTGAAACCGGAGCTTGCTGGAGTTTTCAATCCATCACACACAAAGCTAAAATTCAGTTGTCATCTTTAATATGCCGTTTACATCTTGCACCTTGCCTGTACTAATACTACTTCTATGTGTTTCTCCCCATCTGATTCTTTGATACCTCCCGCACAGATGGCCATACGGAACGACTCTTCGGATACTCATAGTTCAGAAAGCAGAGAGAACCTCCACGCTGAGGTGAGTGAGCTCTCTGATTCCAATTTGTCAGCCCCGTCAACCGAGGACCTTTCTATCACTTTGACATCCTCGGAAGCAAGAGAGCCTGCCAGCTGGGTCCGATCAAGTGTTCACACTCAGCAACATTCCCGCAATCAATATAACATCTCCAAGCATGTTCCAGATTTGTGTGCCTGTACAGACTCTCTTCAGGAACTGCCTGGGGATCCGATGGACCAAGAAGTATCAGAAATAAACAGCTGTTTTACTTCAGGAACTTGTTCAGCCATGAGTGCCTCATCAGTGGTCCAGCCTGAGACCCCTAAGAGAAATGTAGGCAACAGTGGCAATGTTCCTTTGAAGGACCTGAAGAAATGCTACAGTGTAGATACACAAGGTCTTCTTAAAAAACCGTCATCGTGGTTAGACGATCAAAGGAGACATTCCATAGAAATTTGTTCCATGGAAAACAGCCCCCAGCATCATTCCACATCTAGTTCTTCTGGCTTCATCAGTCAGGTCTTCAGTGAAATGGAAGGCTTGCAAGGGACACGGCCAAAGAAAAAAATGAGCCCCCCATGTATATCCATAGACCCTCCAGAGGAACAGAGGTTGCTACTAAGGAGGTCTTGCACCGCGTCCCCTTCCAGTGCAGATGTTTGCCTGAGAAGACGTGCGCCATCTTGGGACTCCAAGGACTCCGTGGATGCAGGGGACTCCACCCTCCCAGACAGTCTGTCAATAACTCCAACTCCAAAGAAAGACTTGTTGACACTCCCTAGTTTTTCCTTTGATCAACCAGATGTCGACCCTTGAAATGGTTCCTTTTCTGTTACTGGTGCCAAAAGTTTTTTTCCCCTCCCCCATGTAATAAATTAAACCTCTCTATTCTAAAACGGCACTGACTTTTTTAAAAATCCAAAGTTTAAAAAAGAGCTAGCTGGTAGAAGAATGGTTAAGCTATATCACGCTTACTTAAGCATAAGTTCTGCTTGGGTAAAAGCAATACATTGTTCAGAGTCTATATGTACAGTCTATTTTATTAAATTAATTGAACCTAGTATTGCAGTATGTAGTACATTTTGTGGCTTAAAAACCTGGTTTATTTTCTCTTGTTTTATGTACCTCAGAATATTCCTGAGACTATGTTGGTATTTTTTTTTTTAAATGAATATTTTGACCTTTAAAATTACATATTTAACCCTCCCTCTTTTTTTCTTTATTCTTTATTTTCTTTTGCAAAGCACAAGATGTAGCCATTAGTGCATTACAGAGAACATGTGCCCCATAATAGACCATAAATAAGAATTGTTGCAATTATAATGCATTTCAAGTACTGAACCATCCACTATTTTCTGCAGAGATTAGCCATATCTATTTCCAAATTGGATTTTATTACAGTGCAAAGCAAAAGGAAATACAGAAATTTAACAATGAACAGAGTATAAACAGACAGATTTGCAAAAATGTCCATTACATTGAGAATTCAACTGCCTTCCAGTAATATGCATACATATATTTTGTCATGGCTTTCCATAATAATCTCCAAAATCTTAGGGAGCGGGAATACTTAGGATGAGAAGCATTCTCTGGGCCCAACACTGGTAGGTTGGAAGAGAAGGGAAAAAATGATACTCCAGCTATTTCCTACCCCTAAAAGTCTTTTTTCACTCTCTCTTGGGAAGAAGCTAACCTGAGAGTCAAGGGCAGTTGCTTACAAATCCATCTCAATTGGAACATTTCACACCCATTTATCCAAGTAGAATGGACATTTCCTTACATATGAGCAACTTCAGTCCTTAACTATCATTTTTGTTTATCTTTATGAAGTGCAACCATTGCTCTATGGAAAAGGCTATGCTCCCCTGAAACTCAGTCTCCGTAGTGGCAGATATTCAGTGTCTAACAACAGTAATACATCCTTTGACTTGGGACATATAATATACATGTGTACATTCTGTTTATTTCAATGGCACTCACTGCTATGAAATGGATAGAAGATCGGAGACATACACCTGAAATGAGTGAATTGTATGGATGGAAATCAAATTTGACACAAATACAGCAGGTGAAGTTTCCTACTATTTATTCACATCCCTACAGATATGAGATATGCTGAAAGGGGATGTGTATCCTGATCAATGTGTAGTTCAACTGCTCTAGTTCCCACTAGAGAGACTGAGAATACTGTTGTCATTCAGTGTGTCCTGTTAGAGCCTCATAAAGGCGTCCTCTGAGGTGAATGCTGAAGATTTTTCAAAATAGCTTCACATTTTGCAGTAGGAGAATTATGTGAAGGAACTTTAAGTTACATTAACTTGTAATCAATCAAATGTAGAGGCAACCCAGAGTGATTTCATTAATTGGCAATTTAATGATCAGACATCTAGAATGATTACTTCTCCTCCTCTTCCTTCTCATCACCATCTTCATCATCAAACAAATTGTAGAAATTAAATGAGGCTTCCCCCCCCCTCCCCATATAGGGGGCATCATATAGCCAAACCAGACTGGCATTATAAAATTAAATGCATTTTTTTTACTTAAATTGATGCTGATTTGCAATATTGCAATCCCCTCACACACACTTTTTCTACTAGCCTTGCTTATGAGAGAGACACCCTAATTGTATTTTGATATTCAAATAATTCTCAAAGAAAAATCCTAGAAAGGTTCAGTTCTTTTCTTTTTCCCACTTAAGTCAAGATGTTTTATTTAGCAGATTATAGTCCTGGAGTCTCTAATGATGCTGACTTATTACCACTTATAAACTGACATGCCATTTCTTCCATGCAAATTAATTCCAGTTGGCATTAACCTCACTTGGCTTTAACCATTAACCATGCCAAGTTCTAGACATCTTTTCTCCATTTTAGTGGAGTGCCAGGACTCAATTTTCAGTGCCAGAGCTTAACCTTGGAATAGAAGAACAAACAGATTAAAAATGCCCCAAGCATTTCCTTTTTTCTAATTCTAAATAAGCAGCAAAAATTCCCCATTGGGGTAAGGCTTTTTAAGTCTTTTTTAAGTCTAGAAAAAAAGCCTTTTTTCTAGAATGCTATGACCCACAGAATTATTTTCCAAGAAATTAATCATTGGGGGTAACCATCTGACTTCCACAGATGCCACCATGGAAATATCAGATCTTGCAAAATAGTAGTATGGTGTTTTGCATTAGGTGCTTTTACAGCATTTTTTTTAATTTCTGCCCTAATAGAAAAGATGATCCCAAAATGCTGCTCTTCTATTTATACAAGTAGTTCTTGACTTATGATCAATTGTTTAATGATCATTCGAAATTTTGACAGCACTGAAAAAGTGACTTACTATTGGTCCTCGCACTTGTGATCACTGCAGTGTCCCCACAGAATTTGGACATTTAGCAACCGGCATGCATTTGTGACAGTTGGAGAATCCCAGGGGTCACATGGTCCTGGAAATCTCCCCAGGGTGCTTCCAACAAGCAAAATTGGGGGGGGGGGGGGGGCGGAGCTGGAGTTGCTTAATGTCCAAAGCAAAAAGTTCGTAAAATCTGGTGCAACTCACTTAATGACTCCCTTGTTTAGTATTGGAAATTCTGGTCCCAAATTGGTCAAAAGTAGAGGACCATCTATCTGATACCTTTTATCAGATAATTTGAGACAGTTTCATTTCTTCAGACCTTCTCAAAAGCTTCTCAACTTAGTTACAAGCATACTTGGGCTTCGCCTGTTAAAAATTAACCCTTTCACTAGAAAGAAACTCTTACTAGAAGATCTAGTTAGAACTCTCTGAATATCTCATAGTCTCCAGCTTTCTCTTGTACTCACCTAACTTGGCAAATATAAGATGCAGCAGAAAGTTAGTTTTTCCACATACCTTTGATTTCTTGTGTCCAAGAAAAAGCATGATTCTTCAGATAAATCAGTATTATGCATATCCAAGGATCCTCAGATTTGTGCTGGCACAATTTGGGGAACCTTTTTAGAGTCCAAATGTGAATTTGTCAGTATTGATGTAACCAAATTCCTCTTTTCTATGGATTACATTGTCCCTTTATTCATTCTTAAAAGTAATAATAATAGGATAAAATGACCTTGCTTTTCAAGCCACATGAATATTTTTGCTAAAATAATTGATTTCAGCTTAATCTCTCTGTTAAATGTATTTACCATTGCAGTCTTAATAAATGCTTTAAACCCACAATATCTTTAATAGATATTCTAGGTTATGCATTCATATAGACCACATTTTGTTAAATATAGAAACTAAACCAAACATAAATATTGATTGAAAACAATCCCTAATCATATTTTAAAACCCAGTTTGAATATGAGGATATAATCTTAAACCCTGAAATATGTATCTTTATAAAATCAACTCACATTGGACACTCCTAAAAACACACTCCAAATGAATTTTGACAACTGGTAATTGTTTAAATCACTCTGAAGTACAGGGGTGTTGTTTACCAAGGTCTTCAAAATGCTCCATACCAATAGACTCTTACTTTAGTGCCACCCTGCTTGTGGAAAATTATAAACATACAATTTATAACGCTGTCATTATTCCAATCCATTGGATAGGAAATTAAATCTAACCAGGTCACCAACTTAAATTAGGCTACTCTTCTGGAACCTATTAATCATTTTAATATATAGGCAATTAGTGCAATTCTTACAAATTAGTTCGTTGTGATCTTCTCATGTAAAATGTAGGAAAAAGCACAATACGATGACCTAAATGATTTCAGTCCTTTGTTTTTGGCTTAATTACTTGGTTTCTCTACAACGAAGCCAGCTGCAGATAATCAACCTGATGTATAGTGAAGGAATTGTGTCCCTTGTTTTGTCACTCTCCCTCATGTAACCATGCTCCTCTGAACATCTGCCCATTCATCCATCATGTTTATCCCCCAAGGTCTGTATACTTACAGCATCCAGTATGGCTTTCCCAAAATAAAACTCAGATCAATTTGACATGCGAAGACAATAAAGTTAATGAGACAGATCAATGCAGAAGCATCATAGTTAGGCAATATGGTCCTGTGGGGCAACTCACCACAGCCAACTTGCCATGGACAACTCGCCATGGTCAACGCGCCATGGACAACTCACCGCAAGACAACTCAATACAAAATACAACACAAATAAATGTGACCAATGATAATAAAATAAAGAAAGTCAATCCAGAAATACAAAAGTTAAAATAATTTGATAATGAAAACATGGTCACCAGTAATAAAAGTAACAATGAAACAATATAGCATTCAATTGTCCCACAATGAGTTGGCCATGGTGAATTGGCCGTGGTGAATTGGCTGGGGTGAGTTGTCCTAGACCCCACTTCTAGACCTTTTGCGTAGTCACAAATATGTAATCAGCTCTTCTGCTAACAGCCTAATTTGCTAAGACAACCTAATGGCCTGCAGTATCTACAGTGGTTAAAATGTGCACTAGTTGTCTAGGAATATGAAATCAATTGTGCTCTACACCTTCAATACCTAATCTCTGGGTAAGGTAAAGTGCAATATATTAGGAAGAAACTAAAATGCAAAATGTAGCCTGCTTTGAAATGAGAGGAACTATCACAACTCCAATTAAAAAGGATTAAAATTAGTATATTTTCGGTGCTTAGGAAGCATTGTTGGAATGTTAATAAAACTAAGAAGTTGCTTCATGGAATTATATTCAATAAAGACCAATCAATACATAACTTACTGTAAGCTAATGCATTCAGGAAAATAAAAGCATGCTATACTTTGTGATACAAATATTTTCTACTTGCCCTTTTGAAAAATATAATTGAAGTACTACCGTGTGTGCAATAATCTTCATGGAATTTTAAATAACTTTGGGTTGGGCCTTTTTTAAATAACATTAGACTTTTTTATAAAAAGCAAAACAATGGTTCTGAAGAGATGTACACCGATTCTGTAGAAGGGTTCGATTCATAGTTTTTATATTATTTTTTTTGTAGAAATCGCTAGAGCAGTGTCTATTCCTGCCAAGCATCTTAGTAATAGACGTGAACTGAGGTCTTGCCTTTTAATATGAAGACTTAGGAGAAAGATTGGTTGTATGTTAAGGTTTTGGTTTGGTTTTTTCCTGCTTTCCCAAACGTAGATTAAAATGTATTGCCCAGTTCTAAACACATTTTGAGGAGGTGGAGTAGATGAATAGTTGCTCACAGATGCAATCCTTAAGTCCCTTGCTCTTGGTCAGTTGTCTTTCTCTTTATGGAAGAGATTTCTCCAAAGGAAAATGGCTGGGGGAGAAAAAAAATTGGCTAGTACCTCCAGTCGAAAGGGTCTTGCACTCATGGCACGAATAGAATTCTGGAATTAATATAGCTGTGTATTAGTCCGTCTTTGATCATGATAAGCCGTACTATAAACTTCAGTTTGTCAATGTGATTTAAAAAGTAAGCTACAAACTTAACATACACTTTCTATCATACGAGTGAGATGTCTGTTCTATGTTGTATAGCTTAAAATAGTTGATCCCAGCTGCATTGTGTAGCTTTATGCACATATTTAGTACATATATGCTAAATTAAGAACGAGGACGACATGTAGGAAAAGGGCTCTACGGATGAGACTGGTTTAAGGTCTGAACTCTGCTAATATTAATAAATTAGTATATTGGAAAGCTTGATTACAGGGAAAAAAAGCAACTGAATAATCTTGAAAGAGATGTTACAGCTTTTATTATTGTTATTGAAAGGAATATTTTGTTATGCTAACAGCTTTGGTAATAGGCTAATTTATGAATGTTTAAGACACTGACTTTTGGATTTAAAAGTCCATTTTTAATCAAATAAAAATCTTAAATAAATCAACATCCCTACCGAGATGTAATGTATGCTACAAGTAAGTAGGCTGACTCAATGTTGTAATCATTATAGAAGGAAAAAAAAACCTTATGTGATTTGATCATCATTTACAGGAATATGATATATATTTTGTTCATTAAGACTTCGGTGCATCTGAGTGTGTTTAGAACTGGATTTCTCTCTAGCTCTCTCTAATGCTGCAGCTCGACATTATTTTTTAAAATGTATTAATCGAAAAGTTTATTTCTGTTCCTAATCCCCCATGGCAAGTTCTATCCAGTTTGTTTCAAAGCACACCGGCACTTTAATACTATGGACTTAGTGTCTGCTGGTAAGAAGAGACAATTCTGTTTTTGCCAGGTTATAGTAATTTATGAGGGTAAAGATTTGCTACCACATCAAAGGGGGAAAAAAGACAATGTAAATTCCATATTTGCAAACATTGCACATAGTATTTCTATAACTTTTAGAGAGATTACAGGTTATTTAAACTGTAGATAATTTGGAAGAAGAAAAACAATACTTTTTTTTTTTTGGCTTCTGTAGAATGTACTCAATTGAAAAAGAAAATAAGTTTTATGGGCTAACAATGCCCCCTTCTTTCCTTTTGTGCCCCCTGACTATAATAACCCATGTAGAATCTTTCACAAAAATTACTAGAGTAGCCACAGTACCAATGTCCATAAACAATCTAGTAACTATTTTAGAACTTTGTATTTAATAATCAACTTATTGTTATATCATATCGGGTACAGAGATTGAAAACTGGGTATGTGGTCAGGGCAACAAAAGGTGAAATGAATGGGGAGTATTGGATTAAAATGTCTTTTTTTTTTTAAATGAGTGTAAAACTTTACAAATGACAAAGACAAATGTGTACTATTAAACGATTTTGAAAGTAAAAGATATGCAGCTTTGTTATTTTATTCCTAACATCTCTATCTATTTAACTATATATCTAACAAAACAGATATCCTAAACATCAGTTTATTTATTAAAGGTTTCCTTAACGCATTGGGAATATAATTCTGCAAAATTTCCAGCCTCCAGGGCTATTAGCTATAGTTGGTATAAATTCCAATTCCTAAAGATTTGATTTGATTTATATCATTCTACAAATTATAAGTAATGTATGGGAACATAGGCATTCACTTCACAAAACTTCAACTCAGAAAGATTTGCATACAACTCAAAAGAAATTCTCATGACATGTAGGAATGTATTGAGTATTCAGTGCATAAACTGCTGTAGACAGACAAAACAGTTTAATTCCTGTCATCCCCAATAAGAACTTATACTAAGATATTAAGAAGAGACAAAGCCTTCAGTTCCTCATACTTGATTGTCCAATTTAGTTTGATGTCTATTAGTGAAAATGACTCCACCAGGGATTACCCATGCTTGTCTCTACTTTTACTTGTCTTAAGACACTGATGGGAAAACCTGTTTGCTTCCAGATATTGTTGAACAGCCACTCCCAGCATCCTGTAGTAGGCTGATTTGGGCTGTTGGGAGTTGCAAAATAGCAAAATATGGAGACCCACCAGTTTCTCAGACTTGAGCTGAGTAGAGTAACTGAATCCCTGGAGAGAAGTTGGTAGTAATGATTGTCCGTATCCCTAGGTTCAAATCAAACTGAATCCTATTTGCTCTACCCCAGAGCAGTTGGCAGACAGGGTTCTGCTCTTCATTTTTGTTTTTAAGCAAAACCATGCATCATTGGAAATTTACTTATGCAGCAAGAAAGCACATCTCAAAACTGCTACCTATTCAACATAGTTATTCTGTATTTTTACTATTCTGTAGAAGTGAATATGATTTAATAGCAACAGCACTTAGACTTATATACCGTTTCACAGTGCGTTACAGCCCCCTCTAAGCAATTTACGGTCAGCCTATTACCCCCAACAATCTGGGTCCTCATTTTACTGATCTCAGAAGGATGGAAGGCTGAGTCAGCCTTGAGCCTGGTGAGAATCGAACTGAAATAGCCTGCAGTACTGCACTCTAACCACTGTGCCACCACGGTTCTTAAGTACTTTTTGCTCTTACTTTTGTACCAGGTTGGGAGTGGGTGGGTGTTACTGTATGTATCCAAATGAAAAAAAAATTCCAAATATATTTTTTTTGTTAAAATAGAAAATTTCCACAACAGCAGCATTTTCCAGTTCCACTCTGAAAGGAACCTGCAATTGATTTCATTCCTGCTGACCTCAAAACTTAGAGAAGACCCAGAAAATGCTGAGTCAATAGACCTTGTCTTTCCCTCCAGCTAATTGGAGCGTGCAAAGAAAAGCTTCCCTCAAGATCTGAACAACTACTTGTTCTGGAGTTTTTAAAAAATCCTTTCACTTCACTCTACACAAGAATGAAATAAATTGTTAGGCCCTCTATTGTTCGTATTTTTCAGCACATGGTATTCTGGTGTACTTTTCAGTGCTCTGCAAAACAATCTGAGAGACTGCTATGAAGGGAGACTATTTGATGGGAGGTCAGTTAAACATACTAAGGAATGCATTGAAATAATCTAATGATACCATGCCGGCCTTGCTACTGTTCCTCAATTGCACTTACAACCTCCTGTGAGTTAAGAAAATGAAAAAAGACCACGCTGGCAATTCAATAACCAGGTGCTTTTCATAGTAGCTACAATTGTGGTTGCATGTTATGGTGGCTCAGCTGGAATTGGAGAAGATGATTTCTAAAAACATAGAAAGGGAAGTTCTAGAAACAATATATTTAGGGATGGGGCAGGGGTGAGCAACGGCTGGCTTAGCCAGGAACCAGGAAGTGGGATGAACTATGGGAAATTGCCCAACAAGTTCTGCAGACCCACAGCGATCCAAAGGAAAATAACAGCTTTGCTGTGGTTTCAACCAAACCAGATCAAAGTCAGAAAACAAATGAAATTGTATAATTAATCAAGTATAGTGCCAAACGTTTGCGTGAAAGATTCTTGACGGTGTGATAGTGGCAAACAAAGAAAAGGGAGGGGGGGTTGTCTTTGGTTTTGCAGGTCTGAAATTCATAGATAATTTGCTTTGCAGCAAAGAAAATGTTCCCCACAGCCATAGCAAACAGAATGAACAGTGTAGTATAACTACATTGTGCTACTCTCCAGGGTAGAATGGATGACTCTTTACCCATTGCTTAATTTGATAGAAATTGTACTAACACCTCAGCCCGAATAAATCCAGATGGGTACATGAACAACCCAACACATGAATATCATCATACATAAAAATATTCAATATTGTTGCAAGAGAAAAACAATCACAAACAATAACAAAACGAAACGAAAGGTATACCAGTAATATCCTAGGGAAGTGATGGCTAACCTTTTTGCTGTCGCGTGCCAAAAGCGAGGGGAGTGTGGGGTGGTTGCGTATGTGCGTGCCCACACCCATAATTCTATGCACTCTGCCCCCTCGCACAAGCGCACATCACCCCCCCCCCCCCATGGTGCCCCCGATTTTGGCATGTGATGGCATGGTGGGCCCAGTAGGCCCGTTTTTCGCCCTCGCTTTCTAGGAGCCTGGGGAAGGTGAAAAAAAGCCTTCCCCACCCCCCAAGAGGCCCTCTAGAGGCTGGAAACAGCCCATTTGCTGACTTCCGGTGGGCCCAAAAGGCCTGAAAATCAGCTGGCCAGCATGTGCATGCGTACTGGAGCTGAGCTAGGGCAGTGCTCGCGTGCCCACCAATATGGCTTCGCGTGCCACCTGTGGCACGCATACCATAGGTTCACCATCATGGTCCTAGGGTTCTCAAGCTCTCTGGAATAAAACTCTTTTGAGGTTGTCCTGAATTAGCTTGAAACTAATTGTGCCTCTAGGGGGAATGTTTTCCATAAACTAGATATGACCACTAAGAAGGCCCATTTCCTGGCTATGTCCCCATGACCTCTTGACTAGAGAGAGGAAACCTGAAGCAGGTCCTTCTTTGATGCTGGTGGATGGAATCAGGCTTGGCAAGAGGCTCCTTAATATCCTGCTTCTATCTGCTAAACAGTTCCATCTGCTGGGACGTCTGTTGGGAAACACCTTGAGAAGCCTGATTCCACCCACCAGCATCTACGATGCAAACAAAGAAGGAGTTAAGGTTTCTTTTCTCTTGCCAAGAGAGTTCCATCTGACAGGACCAGGTGGTGAGCCTTTTCTCCTGCAGTGCCTATCCTCTGGTCTGGAACATACTCCCCACCCTTAAGGCGAGGTGAGCCCCGAGTCTACTAACTTTAAAACTTCTTAAAACATTATTTTTGCAGCAGGCTTGAGGGCCTCATGGAAATAGGAAATGCATGAGATGGTTATATTGTGAGTAGGATTTTGGTCGGTTTCATTTGAGCTTTTTTTCTCTGCCTTCTCACCAGCTTTCAGAGTATATATATTAGTGGTGGCGAACCTATGGCACAGGTGCCAGAGGTGGCACGCAGTGCCCTCCTTGTGGGCATGTGAGCCGTCGCCTAAGCTGTGCCACACATGCGCGCGTGCCTCCCACTAGCCAGCTGGTCTTCGGGTGTCTGCCGTGCATGCACGGGGGCGGGGTGCATGTGTGGGGCCACATGCACATGCATGGGGGGCAAGGCGCATGCGTGGGGCCACGCACGCACACACGGGCGCATGCAGGGATGCATGCGCATGCGTGGGAAGTGGAGCGCATGTGGGGGCCATGCGCGCATACACAGTGGGTGGGCACATGCAGGGGGCTGCACGTGAATGTGGTGGGGTGGGCGCATGTGTGGTGCGCACACATATTGCGTTTTGGGGGTTCACGCACTTTGGGCACTCGGTCCAGAAAAGGTTAGCCATCACTGATGCAGTACAGATTCATTGAAAATGAATGGTATACAAGTGCATTAGATACGTTTGGATTCTTGGGCCTTTGACCCACTTTTGAGATCTGTTAGAACAGCAGCCCCCAACTTTTGGGCACCAGGGATCAGTTCCATGGAGAGAGGTTTTTCCGTGAACCGGAAGAGGCGTGGTTTCATGTGCTGCCTGCATCCTGTAGATGGGGCTTCACTTGTTTGTGCGGATCAGTTTCTGGCATGCCATGGCCAAGTGCCAATCCACGATCATGGGTTGGGGACCCCCGTGTTAGATTACTTATATTTATTCATTTAGCACAACTCCAACAGTTGTTCTACAACTACCAAGAAAGAGCGCCACAATAATGTTGCATGTAATACCTAATGTAACATGCTTCCACATAATGAAAATACTTTATGCAATCTTTATTCAAATAAATCCAGTTCAACAAACTTTTGTAAAGTCTGTTCTTTTGTTATTTACTGTTCTGCATTGCTAAGGCAATTTCTAGGAAACGGTAGTTCCTGTTTCACAATGTTTTTGCAATATTCATATAATTTTAATCTACACTCTTTTTTACAGTAAGACCAAATGCATTATAATGAATGAAGGCGAATGTAGAGGTCCCAGGATAATGTTGTAGGATCCAACTTGGGTCAGTCACCAGGACCAGAGGTTTTGTCTTCTGAGCTTTTGGACTCGTGCTGGAGCCCATCCTACTATATGTATTACACTATAATATATTATAGTATATTTTGCACTATAGATATTTGACTATTGCCTTAATCGCGTGATTCCACTGTAACGCATGTCCAACTTTCTTCCCAAATCCTTTAAACCTGCAGAAGTGATGGATTTGGGTCAATACTAGGTACATTCTGCTCCATCTCTGACTCAAAAGGCCTGCTATTTTGAACCCAGAATGAAATGGCCAAGGCTAGCTTATATGGACCACTTGAAATGTCCTGGATTGTGATGTCAATAAGCCCAATTTATACCCATAATGAAATGAAGTAAAGGAGGGCAAGATGGTAAAGATATCATTATTTGATAATTGCCTAATCATGGACTAAGAAAGCACTGGGATATCTTGTTGAAGTCAATGGCTTAATAACTATACATCTTCAAGGTCTGTTATATAAACCCAAGGATCCAACTTAGAAGATTTTTAAAATGTAGTTACCTTTCCAATACGTTCTGAAGATTATGTCCCATTCATTTGTATGGAATGGACAGAGTCAAAGAAAAGGAAAGATCATTTATTTTTATTTATTAATTTGTCAAGAATGTACTAGGGAATATATATCAGCATGAATTGAATACATAAAATAGATACATATAGAGGAAACATTATCATATGATTATTTGCACATCTAATTTATCTAGGCTTTGTCAAATACAGAGAGCATAATTATGGGGTCCTTCTGGGCTGCTTTTGCCATTGGATCTTCCCTTTGTAGTTTAGGAGCTACAACAGATTAGCAGCAGGTTGTTTTTTCACTGAAAGTAGCTATTTAGAGGGCCCAGTTCCTTTCTCTGTGGAAATGTCTCTTGTCACATCTGCCTGGTGCAAAATTTGGCAAGCTAGCAGCCTCAATAAAGTGTTTTTTGTTTCACTCCTGCCTTTCTAACATTCAAATACAGATAGTAGTATATGGCTCTGGACTGGCCATACATCTCAATAACGTCTCAAAACATTAGTAAATGAGAACAACTCTTCCTGGTTTTGTGCCAAAAAAAAAAAAAAATCTCCCAGCCACAGTCATCAGCAAACACACATGGATCGCAGGAGGAGGACTTTGTTGTGGTCCTGCCTTTCTTGTACATCTCCTGCCCCCTTCCTGCAGTCTCTGAACACTGCTGCTGTGTAACTAGACCCTGCCTGCTTCAAACTGGGCAAGCAACTGCCTGTGAGTATCCCAATCTGCATGCAATCCTTATAAATAGCGTAGACCAGTGGTTCCCAAAGTGTGCGCCGCGGCTCCCTGGGGAGCCGCGCTATCGTCGTAAGGGCGCCGCGAAATATTCCGCCCGCTGGGTCTAACGCTGATGCGCCATTTCTGAAACGTCTAGTGCGCATGCGCAGTTGCAAGTCAGATTGCTATGGGAGCCGCGAACCGAAAAAGATTGGGAACCTCTGGCGTAGACAATGGCGAGCACACCTTGATCAAAGGGGTGGCCCCTTCATGCATAGCAGAGGTGGTATTCAGCAGGTTCTGACCAGTTCTGGAGAACCGGTAGCAGAAATTTTGAGTAGTTCGGAGAACCAGTAAATACCACCTCTGACTGGCCCCGCCCCCATCTATTGTCTGTCTCCCGAGTCCCAGCTGATCGGGAGGAAATGGGGATTTTGCAGTAACCTTTTCCTGCCATGCCCACCATGCCATGCCATGCCATGCCCACCAAGCCACACCCACAGAACCGGTAGTAAAAAAATTTGAATCCCACCACTGATGCATAGGCTGAATGCAACAATCATCTGAAATAGGCTTTCAAGAAAGGAGAATCTTGATTCACTATTGTCTTCTGCCTGTTTACACAGAGGATTGCCTAAGGGTTCCCTTCATCATCCCTGGTACACTTCTACAGTGTGACAGCACAAACTGAGCAATCCCATGGGACCTTCCTACCCTCAGTTCCATTAGCTGGTTGGCCACGGGCCAAAATGTTGCAATAATATATAGCCATGTCTTCTTTCCCTCTGCTGCCATCCAGAGGCTTTCACTATACCGTAGTAAAAATGGGGAAAGGATTCATTTCAGGGGAAGTGATAAAACCAACTACTACCGTTCTGTTAGTATGGAAAGAGTACAGGTAATGTACATCACTTCGTTCTGTGACTTGCCAGTACAAATCCTGCATCTTTGTTCCCTTTCACTGTATCAGTGAATGCGGTGTTTCTGTGCATTCCTGGCTCAGTTTTAGAAGTTCGAATGCTGATTTGTTTGCAATCCCAAATGGATGTAATCCTATTCCCGCCTCTTCCTCCTATACAGATGAATATGTGAATAAATGAATAAGTGAATAAGTGAATGTGATTTGCACCGTTTATAGTGTTGTGTCTTTCATATTAGTTTAACCCAGAATAAAAGGATACTACTGCCTTATTTATTTATTTATTTATTTATTTATTTATTTATTTATTTATTTATTGGTTTGATTTATATGCCGGCCTTCTCCGGACGACTCAGGGTGGCTTACAATAGCCTTCATACTTTTGTATATATCTGCTTAGTAGGGCTTTCGGGGGCCCCTAAACAGTGTTCTTTTTTATACAAAGTCAGCTTATTGCCCCCACAATCTGGGTCTTCGTTTTACCTACCTCGAAAGGTTGGAAGGCTGAGTCAACCTTGAGCCTGGTGACATTCGAACTTGCAGTAATTGCAGGCAGCTGGTGTTACTTAACAGCACTTTAATCTGCTGCGCCACCAAGGCTCTTTGGCTTGTTTGTTTTGCACACGCCCTTCCGGGGCAATCACCCAGATTTGTAGAGAGGGAATCACTGAAGAGGAGCACAGAAATTAAAAGATGGGGAAATGAATATTTCATCTTTCCATCCAGTTATTCTTTTTTCCTTGCTATGATGGGTCAGCTGGAAGGAGCGTTGATTGGCTCATGACAGTCAATAGTGAAGATGAAGGCCAGTCAACTTCAAATTGTTTCTGAGGAACTGAAGCATCAAAGTAAATGGATGAGAATTTTGGTAAAATAAACGTATCATATTTAGGACTAATATGGCAGATAAAGTAAAAGTGTCTCCTCTTGCAACATCCAAAGGAGAAGATACACATTAACACATGAAAGTGATACCCTCATTCAATGTACTAGCGCTTTCTCCATCCTCTGATCAGAATAAGGACATTTTCTAGCATCCCTTGTAAAATCTAGGAGGCAGCAAGGGCTCTACTTCATGGACCATGTCAGGATGTTTTAAAAATCCAGAGTCCAATTCATGGCTTCTGAAAAATGCCCTTTCCCTTGTTTCCACATCCATCTTGCTTACACAGTTAATATTCTGCCTTATCCCGGAGGGTGGGGGGGTGGGGGGTGTTAGAAAATAAGGGAGGTTATTTCCCCCTCACTCCATTCATGTAATTAATTAAGATGCAGTAATTGTTCATTTAGAGAGCAAAATGTATCTTGCCCTTTTTATCTTGCCCACTTGGTCCTTTTCAGATTCACCTCCAGCCCATCTCTGGTGCCATCTCCTGGCTAATCACAGCTCTTTGGGTAAAGTGAAGTGCTACACAAATGCAAAAATAGGAGTTGTACTATTCTAATTGCAATCTTGTTGATGAGTGAGGTGAATGTAATTACTGCTTGCATGTAAGCAGAGCCTTTCAGTTGGCATCTCCTTCCTGTTACCTGAAACAGACAGCCACATCAATGCATTGTAATATATTCACTCTTAGCTTGCTGGAAAACCTATCTAGAATCCTCTCCATTTGGTATACATTCATATCTCATCTGTTCACTTGTTTAGAACTGGTGCCCCTTCAGTTTTCACTTTGTGCTTTGTACGGATACTGTATTTGCACAGTAAGGAAGGGAAGGGAAGGGAAGGGAAGGGAAGGGAAGGGAAGGGAAGGGAAGGGAAAGAAGGAAAAGAAAGGGAAGGGAAGGAAGGGAAGGAAGGGAAGGAAAGGAAAGGGAAGGGAAGGGAAGGGAAGGAGGGAAGGAAGGGAAGGGAAGGGAAGGGAAGGAAGGGAGGGAAGGAAGGGAAGGAAAGGAAAGGAAGGGAAGGGAAAGAAGGAAAAGAAAGGGAAGGGAAGGGAAGGGAAGGGAAGGGAAGGGAAAGGAAAGGAAAGGAAAGGAAAGGAAAGGAAAGGAAAGGAAAGG
>WNWU01000040.1:1685835-1803222 GCA_012654045.1 Ptyas mucosa | reverse complement strand
GGAAAGGAAAGGAAAGGAAAGGAAAGGAAAGGAAAGGAAAGGAAAGGAAAGGAAAGGAAAGGAAAGGAAAGGAAAGGAAAGGAAAGGAAGCTTCAGTATTTCACTGGTTCTGTGGGGTTCTTGATGCTCTCTGAATTTGGTTATTTCCTTGCATATGTTACATTACCACATTAGATAACATCATCAATGCTAGTAGGGTGGGGAGTTTTCATTTTCTATCCTAGTGGCTTGCTCTATTGGTGTTGAGGGGAGTGATCTTGGTGGTTCCTTGATTAGGCTCTTGTTTTCTTTTAGATTGTTTGTCTGAATTAGGGGTTCCTTGATTGGGGCATTGTTTACCTCTTGATTGTTGGTCTAGTATTAATATTGATGTTAATCTTTGCTCATCTGGATGTTAATTGCTGGTGAAGAAGTGTTTTGGTCTTTTTGTTTCCTTTGTGGCTTTTTGAATACCTCTTTTGAATGGCATATATTTATTTATTTTTATTTATTAAATTTCTATACCGCCCTTTTCCTTTCAGACTCAGGGCGGTGAACAGCCAACTAAAAACACAATATACAAAAGTTAAAAATAGTTAAAATGATTTAAATAAATTTGGCCCAAATTCGAATTAAAATCAATAACAAAAACTTTAAAACCAGCATGGGGTCAGGCCAGCCCAGCTAACCAAAAGAGATGAGTTTTAAGGGCCCGATGAAAAGTATATAGATGTGGTTTATACACATCTATATAGATGTGGTTTATTTCTATGTGCCCGTTGATGACTGTTCCAGGCTTCTAGGAACTCTCTAGGATTTTTGGGGTTGGCTTAGTTTAGGGTGCTTACATTTTCCCAGTCAAAACTATGGTTAAGTTAGTCTATGTGCTGTGAAATTATGGCATTTACATCATGTCTTCTGACTGCTAGTTGGTGTTGCACTCTGCTAATTTTCTGCTTGTTTCACTGGTTCACCAATGGACTTATGAATTGGGGGGGGGGGGGAAGCCTAGTGGAAAAATGAGTAGCCCAGGAAAATAAAGAAAAGGGATACTATTAGGATTCAAACTAGCAATGCTCTAATAACTCAAGAAAAAATTCTAACCATTGTGCTACTTGAATACTACTGCTAATAGTAATTGCAAAAGAAGTCAACTACTGAGATTTACAGAGCAGATCTAGGGAAATGCAGTAAAGGATTTATTTTTTTCTTACTTGGGCTGCAACAATGGGTGACAAGGGAGTCAGGTGAGGAGTAGCAAATGAACGTGCAGAAATTCACCTAGAAGAACAAAAAAGTGCAGCAAGCAGACCAAACTTAATAATAATCATCCTTGTCTCCTTGTAAATTTTTATACACACTTTTATATTTCAATTTTTTATTGTACACTCAGAGTCACCTTTCCACAGTTCAAAAATGTGAAAAATAAATTGCACCTTGAGTTGCCGTAAACCAGAAAAATCTCATCATGGACCGGGAAAATAATGCTGGTGCAGGGGTGAAATTCACTTACCTTCCTTACTGGTTCGCAAATGTGCACACACTGCAATGTCTGCACATTCGCAGAGGCTGAAAATCATTGCAAAAAAGACATGCCATGATGTCCGCGTGGGTGGGCGGGGCTTCACGCAGTCGACCCTACCGGATCGCACGATCCTGATAGAACCAGCTGAATTTCACCCCTGGGCTAGTGGCCATGTTTGCAATAGGCTGAGGGCAAGTAGAGACCGATGTTGCCCATACAGTATTTGTGTGGCTGGAATGTTCTTGGGATTCACAACTTGGCAGTGTGGAAATGTTCCTACAGCTGGAGTTTCCTTCAAAAAGCAATCTTTTTGCTGAGTAATGGCTTTGCAAGAAATAAGGGGGAGTCAGAAGCCTCAGGCAGGATCCCTCCTAACAATTTATAGCATCTTCTAGAATCATCCAACCATCATTGTGCTGACATATAATAATAATGAGAACAGGTTTTATATTGCTCCAGTGATAGATGGATGACATTAAGAGATGCTGTAGACGCTGGTGAGGAAATGTCTTCCCTTCCAAAACAGCTGACCTAATCAGAGACTCCTTGTCTAAAGAGGCCTCTTCACACACAGGTTAAGGACAATGTTAAAGAGAAGAGCCCTGTCTTCAGATTTTACATCCAGACAGTGATACTTCAGTGTCTGAATTCAGTTTCTCTTCAGCCCTTAAATGCGGCTTCCAGCAGCCACCAATGCTTCTTGACAGCACACTTTTAGCAAAATGTGGAAAGAAATCCTATGTAGAAAATAGGCATTTCCATTTGTTCATCATAATTGGATTTACTACTTCATTCCCATTAAAGTTTTGGTCTTTCCACGAAGGCCAATTTAAAAGGAAGACTGACAAAGTCTTATTGTTCGCTTGATGCTTTGCTTTTTAATGCACATTCATGCATTATGACTCTATGGCTGTTTTCAGGTCCTCGGAAAATCAACTTGACACGCTCATTACGAGCAAGCTGTAAAACAGTGAAAATCTGCCCAATTTGTCTTTTGATGTGCCACTAAGTTTGGCACGCTAAACATAACTGTCTCTCCACACTCTGAGGATGTTTTAAGATAATGAAGCACATTTTCTTTGAGGCCGGAAAAAATAGGGAATCTCTTAAATGCAAACATAAGGTTTCCAATCCACCCCCAAGTCTTCTGGCACGCTCCCTCTTGAAATGATTGAGAATTGTATTGAATATAAATCTTCTTTTTTTCTTTACTGACAAATCTCTTTCTTTCTGCTACCTTGGCCCTTGGCAACATATCTCAATGTCTGCGGAACAAATGATTTGCTGCAAGGATAAACTAGGCCAAATAGAACCAAATGCAGCTTTCCCTACATAGAATACAGACCCAGGAACAGAGCTACAGATGTGGTGTGGAGTAGTGATGTATACTCTCCTCCTATCGTTCAAAACCGACCCTTCAGAGATCAGGAAACATCTGCTAGTTCAACAGAGAAATGACCGAAAGAACTAGTGGAGCTCATCCTGGCCTTATAAATCATCCAGCTCTCGCAATTAAGGTTTCCTGTTTCTCGGACCAATTTTGCTTTTGGGAATCCCATTGGCAATACTGAATAGGCTTAGTAAAGCAACTTAGTTTATTGTACTTGGAGTGTGTGTGTGTTTGTGTGTGTGTGTGAGAGAGAGAGAGAGAGGGAGAGGGAGAGGGGAGAGAGAGAGAGAGAGAGACAAGGGGAGAGAGAGCGAGAGACACACACACACAGAGGGAGAGAGAGAGACACAAAGAGAGAGAGGGAGGGAGGGAGGGAGGGAAAGAGAGAGAGAGAGAGGGAGGGAGAGACAGACAGACAGAGGGGGAGAGAGAGAGAGAGAAACAGACAGAGACAGAGAGAGAGAGAGACAGACAGACAGACAGAGACAGAGAGAGAGAGAAAGAAAGAAAGAAAGGGAGAGAGACGGAGAGAGAGGGAGAGAGAGGGAGAGAAAGAAAGAGAAATATCTTTGTGCCAAAGCAAAACATAAATCCTTTAAGTGCTCATATCCTAATATACATTTTCTGGGCTGTTTAAAACAGCACCTCCTTCCTTCCCTTCAGTGCCCAGACAAGTGATAAAACCAATGGGAAAAGGATGCAATTCTGCTGAAGAAGATGCTGATCGCTAGAGGGCAACACAGTAATGAACTAAAGGGAGACTTTTGATGGAATCATACTTCTGCTTTCCTAGATCTACCTAAGTAGATTATCCTTCCACTGATTCCCTCAGCCCTTTATTTAAACGTTCTGACCATCAAATGCTCTGATATTTGAGCCTGATGGGACTATCTAAGTCCCTTTTGCGCTTGATAAAATGTGGGCAATCCAGTCGTTTTGGATGCATACAAAGCAAATTAAATTATGTTAACACAACAGTTCCAGAGCAATTGTACTGCCTTATTGCCAAAGTCAATGTACACTGTAATTTGCAACCATTCTGAGGGTAGGAGTAGAATACATTTTGTTAACTAACTCCATACGTTGTATAATACAATAAAAAAAATCCCCCTGGAGCTACAGTAGAAGAATGCAGGGTTTTAAAAGGGGGCTGTTTAATTAGTTAGTGTGTTTTCAATTGCTTTGTGCCGCTATAATGCAGAGAGGTTTTTTTAAAAAAAGATTTTCTACAGTATACTGAGAAGTGCTAATATTACCTAAATCAGAAATCATATCAGAATATATTATTGCAACGAACAGGGAAAAATGTCTGTGCGTTTTAAGGTGAACATCATGGCATCTGTTTTGGACCTAGCTCTTTAAGCTATTCTTCCACAGTAAATTGCTCTAGAAAGAAAGATTTTCTACAGATCTGCTGGCCAACGAATCTAGAAGTCACTAGATTGAGAAAAGCAACCTAGAACAAACGGATATATCCGAAACCATCATCTACACATGCTTATTTCAGTTGCATGACTGACTTCTTCCAACTGGATCTTTTCATGTGCAGGGATCAGTACAGTGATAAATACTGATGTCACAACTGGAGATGCTTTGTTTAGATAACAAGACCTGGAACAGAGGACTGAATCTCTAAAGGTAAAGGATGTTCCAAAACATCCTTATGCTTTAACTATAGCTTTAACAAATTATTTTGATTCCTCTGTTCTTCTGCTCTCTCTCTCTGTTGAACAGCCAGGTGAGTCTACATCTGTATGCCTATTGTATTATTTAAGAATGATTTGCATTTCTCAGGAATTCCATTCCATTTACTTACGAAGTTTTACATCCCTCCTTTCCTCCAGAAGCTCAAAGTAAAATAAATAGAACTTCAAAATATTATAGCTTTGCTATTTTGAAATTGGCCTTTCACCCTTTTTCTTCCTCTTTTTTTCAGATTTCATAACACCATGGAAAGAATATTTTTTCTATTTATAATAAGTACAGAGATAGGCGATTCAGGTGTCTTGTTCGAGATGAAACTGGCCACTACCCAGGGCCCCTCCAGGATCAATGGATTGGTTAAGATAGCATGCCCCAGATAACTTATGGACCAGTGGTGAAATCCAAATTTTTTTACTACGGGTTCTGTGGGTGTGACTTGGTGGGCGTGGCTTGGTGAGTGTGGCTTGGTGGGTGTGGCAGAGGAAGGATACTGCAAAATCCCCATTCCCTCCCCACTCCTGGGGGAAGGATATTTCAAAATGTCCATTCCCACCTCACTCTGGGACCAGCTAGAGGTGATATTTGCCGGTTCTCCAAACTACTCCAAACTTCCACTACCAGTTCTCCAGAATCTGTCAGAACCTGCTGGATTTCACCCCTGTTATAGACCCAGATAAATACCAGCAGGCACTTAGGGAATTTCCCAACAATCTAGTAAGCAGCTCTATTGACTGCCTGATTGGCCACTGGCAGCAGGTGGCAACTCAAGCACTTGAGGGAACCGCTCCCCAGTAGATGTCTATGGAGATTCTCAGTCATCCAAGTCATGGTTGTCCAATTTTGAAAAAGGCGCTTTTTTCAAAAAGCAACAGAGGTTTCTTTTTTTCCTTGAAGACGTTTTGCTTCTCATCCAAGAAGCTTCTTCAGTTCTATCCTGAAGGAACTTCTTGGATGAGAAGCCTCTTTCTCAACAAAGTCTTGGTGAAGTGAGATGAAGCAGCAGAAATGATGCCGAGAGCACCTTGGAGGAGGATCAAAAGCACACCTACCCAAATACAAGTACAAGCTCAAGTTCTGGCCTACATCATGAGGGATGTAAGGGAGGAAAATCATAAGTACATTTCCTCCCTTACAGTGCTAGCCAGCAGACTTGTTTAGAATTCTAAACTCCCATGGAAACTTGTGTGGAGAGATGAATAAATAGACATGACCAGGTTGCCACAAAGATGCTCAGGTATCCCTTACCTTTGACTCAACATGGGCAGAATTTAAAATGCTGAGTAAAATGATGTTTTGCAATGTTAATTGGGACTGCTTTTGGCCTGTGGTGGATGAGGTGGATAGGCTGCTCCATAGGATGTCCTCTCCCAGTTGTGGGCTTGATCTGTGTCCCACCTGGCTTCTTCAGGGGAAGATAAGAATGTGACAAACTAGACCTGAGAGGGGATGCTTCCTGAAGCCTGAAGGAAACTGCCGTGCACAGTGTTAAAAGTCTCCAACCTGCCAGTTCAAGGAAGGTTTTGAGAGGGTAGTGGGAAGGCAACTATAGAGCAACTTAGGAGAAATGGGTCATTTGGATCCTTTTAAGTCAGTGTTGCACATGAGATGCACTGGTTACACTGGTTGATTGCTTTTATCCATACTTAGATTTAAGGGTACCCACTTCCTTGTCCTGTGAGATGTCTTAGCCATCCTCCTTAACTTTGATATACATCTTGACCATGTGGGAGAGTTAGGGAGAGATAGTGGGACAGCACTATTCTGCAGTAGTTCCATTCCTTCTTTTTTAATTTGATTTATATGCCGCCCTTCTCCAGAGACTCAGGGCGGCTTACAATGCGTTAAGCAATAGCCTTCATACTTTTTGTATATATTCATACAACGTTAGCTTATTGCCCCCCACAATCTGGGTCCTCATTTTACCTACCTTTGAAAGGATGGAAGGCTGAGTCAACCTTGAGCCTGGTGAGATTTGAACTTGCAGTAATTGCAGGCAGTAGATGTTAATAACAGTGCTTTAGTCTGCTGCGCCACCAGGGCTCTTTTAACGACAGCATCAGTTGATAGTTATAGGGATGAGAGTTTGGCCTGGTGGCCACTTCCACGTTGCAGATTTAATCCTCTCTCCTTCATTTTTTAATATATTCATGAAGCCACTGAAAGAAGTCATGAACCAGATCAGGGTTTGATAAGCTGAAGACAACCAGCTTTGCAGTGAACTGGTGATGCTGTGAAAATCTTGTCCCAGGGTCTGGAAGCTGTGAGGATAGAACAGACTGAAAATGAAACAGGGCGAGATGGAATTGCTATCTATTCATTGAAGTTCCTGGTTGTCTCTCATATGGTAAGCACTACCCCCCAATGTAAAAGGTCTGTGACTTGGGGTTCTCCTGGATGGGCAGACAGACATTGTAGCCAGAAGGGCCTTTGCCCAGCTTGTAGCCTTACAGTAAGTTTTGCGCTTATCATCATGGTCGCAGATATTGCAATGCCCTCTTCACAATGCTCCCTCTGGAAGTCACCCATAAGCTACCACTAGTACAGGATAATGCAGCCTGATTGCTGGCTGACTGGTATTCATTGCCAGGATCAAATACTCAAGTATGTAAGATGTGTCCAGGTTGCCAATACGTTTACAAGTGCAAATCAAGTTTCTGGTTTGATCTATAAAGCCCACTGTAGTTTAGCACTAAGATACCTTCAGGATCATGTCCTGCAACCAGAACATGTCCATCATCATGGAAAATACTCCTAATCATTGTAGGCATCTTAGATAGATGATGGACAAGGAGATGGTGCTCTTTTTCCATACAGCACTGATGTTGTGGAACAGCTCCTCTCCCCTCCCCTCTCCCCCAAGAAATAGATATTACTTTTGTCCTTTGCAGTGATGGCCACCCAGACAGCAATTAGATCATCATATTACTGCCGTGGTATTAAATGTTAGTTTGTGCCATCATATGATTATTATAATACGACATATTCATCTATGATAGCTGGATTGGGATGTGATCATTGTTGCTGCAATGTTTTGCATTTGCTTAAAAGTTTATATGTATTGGATGTTTAATTTATGTCCATCGTGGATGTTTTAACTACTGTCATTGTAAAGAGATTGGCAGAATAAAAGTGATAAATACATTTAAAAGCAATCCATCGAAAGCTATGTAACCTTATCATCATCTGTGTTCGGCAAATCTTGCTGAGATTCTTGCTTAATCCCACAAGCTTTAGCAGCCGTCTTTCTTAAAAGCACTTTGTAGCATGCATCTTCTTTTCCTTTTGTAATGGTAGGAAATGTTGGAGCTCCAGGTATAGCAATTGCAGAAGGTGGTGGCTATTTATTGCAGCTTCCAATCACCTGTCAGCTTCAAAATATTTAATAGAGATTTTTCCTGGTAGTGTGGAAGTACCCTGAGGAGTTCAAGAGGTATGTAAAACAATTCACACTCTTTCCAGCACAGTCTGATTGTTGTTCTCCAGAGAGGCTAATCTGCACATTAATCTGCCGTCTTTCTCTCCCCATGAATACTATTAAAAGATTAATTATAAGTAATCGCTCTTTTCTTTGTTACCAAACACAAGAATATAGATATTATGATAGGAGAAGGGAATTATGGCTTCCTTTTTTTTTCAAGGCATTCAAGGGATGCATGAATTATCTGAGCTGTTCCTGGTTACAATATCTGGTACTTTCTGGAGAGGAAACAAAACAGAGTATGTCGGGAGAGAGACCAAACTGATTGAGTAGGATATGTATCAAGGAGGTCCAAATTCATATCCCAACATAATTTGGAGATCTTGGCCTCAAAATGATGTGGCATAGTGCCAGATTTGTTTACAATAAGGTTTGATAGGGGACAAAGCAGCAGAGCTACCAAAACTTGGCTATCTTCTATTACTCCATTGCTATTGTCAGATCATGCCCTGATCCAGTTGAGAATAAGAGCCACTCATAACATCTGCAGGGTGGTAGGGCTGATTACTTGGAATCATTAAACCCCCAATGCACAGACTCTGTAAGCATGACTGGAACAATGTATTTGCCTGCTATCTGGACATCTTTTGGGCCTGTAAACTCTGAGGAAGTGGATAATACGTTGTCTAGACTATTCTCTGCCAGGTATAGATTGGATTTCTATTTATCCTGGCTGATGTGAGGAGTGGGTGGAGGAACGACCACATGGATCCATGAAGCTGTCAATAGCTCCTTTTATGAGAGGCAGCTGCTGGCAGCCCTTGGTGAAGAGGCTATCTCTTCATCCTGTGGTCTTGGATGATTGCCAATTGGCCTCCAATCTTCACTTTTTGTGAAAGATTGTTGAGACAGTGGCAACAATGGCAACAGATCAGTGATGAAGCCAATTATCTGTATCCTTTTCATTCTGGGTTCAGGCTTGGACATAGGACTAGGGGAGCAAAGATCACCCTCCTGAAAGGGAGGGGACAATGCACCTCTTCTTGCCCTTTTGGACCTCTCAGCAACTTTTGAGCCATGGCATCCCTTCTGGATTATCTGCAGACAGTGGGGTCTCAAAGCATTTGGTTTGCGGTGGTTCCATTCCTTCCTCTATAGATGCTTTCAGTGGGAAGAAGAAGCCATCTTAGGGCCTCCTCATTTTGGGAGGTTCTGCAGGGGTCAGTTCTTGTCCCATTCCTTTTTAACAGGTGTGAAAACAGTGGAGGAAGTCATCCAACAATCAGACACAGTATCATGTGTCTCATTGCACCCAACTTCTGTATATGTTGCAACCCCAATTTGTGGGGAGATCTTGTTGATGTTGAGATTGTGGCAGGATAAAAACAATAAGTTACTTATTTATTGTTTTTACCCTGCCACAATCTCAACATCAACAAGATGTTTGCCCTCCTGTGTGAAGACTAGAAGATGGTTCATGCCTCTGAAGTGATTGTTGTGCTGCATTTCAGGAAAAAATAGGAAAGCAATTATATTCTGCAAAAAGGGAGTTGAGCCTCATGCTATCCAAGTGATGCTCCTAGATATTCAAATCTCTCTTCTGAAATCCTGGAAAAACATCAGAAACCTTGGAAAGAACTTCAACTACCGTGTTTCCCCGAAAATAAGACCCTGTCTTATATTTCTTTGAACCCTGAAATAAGTGTTGGCCTTATTGCCATGTGCTCAAAAGCCCGATTGGGCTTATTATCAGGGGATATCTTATTTTGGGGGAAACAGGGTAGCTGTCACCCATGACGCTGAAGTTTGTTACTTAATCCTACTTTTTGTGCTGTAAAGCAGGCAGGAGCGCCTTCTCACTTTGAGTCACAAGAAGCTTCCTCCCAGCTGGTCCAAAATCTGTCATGTTTTAAATTTAACATAAACAACAAAATCAAGATTTCACTTCCTTTTAATAAAGGAAACAGCTGCACTTGAATTATCCTGGTCTTCTCTATGGAGACTGAATGCCTGAATTCTGCCACCGGCTACTGAGGAAGGGACTGTTATTTCCAGAAATGTCTCCCGAATAGTTTAATAATTTACTTCTCAGTCAGGTCATTCTTTTAGCTAACCTTCTGAGACATGAGTCAGAAACTAAAAAGGACTTTCAAGACCTTTAAGTGCCATTCCTTTTTGCTTGCTTGCTAAAGTTAGTGCATCTGAAAAGTTTAGTGGAAGGCTTAATGGTAGCTTTCTCTAGTTGAACATTTTGTAGGAACAGGAACTAGGGCAAGGGTGTCAAACTCGCAGCATTGTGGCAGCGTCACATGACGTATCGGGACTTTTCCCCCTTTGCTAAACTGGGTGTGGGCGTGGCCAGCACATGATGCATCCGGCCTGCAGGCCACAAGTTTGACAACCCTGAACTAAGGATTTAGTAGAAGACTAACTGCATTCTTCCATGTAAAAGAGAGACAAAGTCCTATACCCGTGATGGCGAACCTATGGCACGGGTGCCACAGGTGGCACATGGAGCCATATCGCTGGGCACGCAAGCTCAGCTCCGGCACACATGCGTGCACCAGCCAGCTGATTTTTGGGCCTTCTGGGCCCACCAGAAGTCAGGAAACACACTGTTTCTGGCCTCCGGAAGGCCTCTGGGAAGGGGGGGAAGCCATTTTTTGCCCTCCCCAGGCTCCTAGAAAGGCTCTGGAGCCTGGGGAGAGCAAAAAACGGGCCTACCAGACCCACCGTGCCATCACGTGCCAAAAGCGGGGGGAGCACCGGGGGGCGGGGCGTATAGAATTATGGGTGTGGGCACGCGTGCATGTGACCCACCACACTCCCCCCGCTTTTGGCACGCGATGGCAAAAAGGTTAGCCATCACTTCTCCTATACAGATAGTTCTCAGCTTGTGATCCATTAGCAACTGTTCCGAGTTACAACAGCATTAAAAAAAAAGTTTAGAACCGGTCCTTAAACTTATTGATCAATGTAGTGTCCCTGCAGTCAGGTGCTTGCAATTCAGGCTCACAATAACTGGCTTGCATTTACAACAGTTGCAGTGTCGTATGATCGCCATTCGTGACCTTCCCAGGTTGCAAGTTGCAGCCTTATGATGTCTCACTTAACAACTGTGGTGATTTGCTTAATGACCACAGCAGAAAAAAAGGGGCATAAAATCATGTGCAATCACACGATGCCTGACTTAATGACTACCATGCTTAACAATAAAGTTTGTGGAGGCAGTTGTGGTTGTGAGCCACTAACTACTTGGAGCAGCCTTATGGGAACTTTATGCTCTACCACTGCACTGAGGAGAGGGGAGAAAAGAGTCCAACGGGAGGGGCAGTGGGAGCCCTCTGATTTAACTCAGAAGGTCAAGAGGAGAAAGCTTACAATTTAAACGGAAATGCGGATAGGCAAATAGGCAAGCCCTGAAAGCTTGGCATTACAATGGGCAATAATCCACTATTGTTTTTTAAACTTCATTGTTGTCTGCAGTAAAATTCTTACACAGCTAAATTATCTTTAGGAGACATCTGCCACGTCAAGCCAAGTACTGAAGAGATTAAGAGTGAGGAGAACTGTGATTTACTGCTGAGCCTTGTTGTGAAGTCTAGCCTCAATTGTACCAATGCAGATTTTTTCCCCCTCAAAAATTGGAGGTTTGGGGGCATTTAAAAGACAGGGTACTTTTATGGTGGGTGGGAGGACTTAGGAAATGACTATGTTCCCCCCCGCCACACACACATCCAGTTAACTGGGTCACTATTAATCAGGTTGCTGGATTCTCCTGGTGAGCCAGTTAACGGAGAGAATCAGCGGTGATGTGCAAATAGACCCACTGAGTTCTTCCATCAGTCTAAGCAGGTGGGCATCTGCAGGAATTTATTTTGATTTATGGAGGGGAGAACTTGCAATACAGGATGTTACGGTAATTACATATTTGAGATACATTGTTGCCACACAGCTGCCTATTTTTCTTGTAGGGGCGCTTTATAGTTTCTATACTGTGACAGAATTACAATGCAGCAGTCTCGGGGATATATATTGGATATTTTTGGACAACTTCTCATAAATGTGATAATTTACATTGTGATGTATTCTGAAAATGGTCTAATGCTCCCATACAGGGATAACGGAAGCTTCTTGTATCAAGTTTATATTACATTTAGTTTATGTTGTTAGTTTATATTTGGTGTGCTCTGCGAAACTGAAAACAATAAACTGAGAAAATTATCTTTGCATTAAGTATACCCACTGTGTGAACACTGCTTGTGGGATAGCACTGCAGTTTTCTATTGTACTACAGGTAGTGCTTGACCCACAGCCATAATTGGGCCCAAAATTTATGCTGCTAAGCAAGTTAAATGAGCTTTGCCACAATTTATGACCTTTCATGTCACTGTTGTTAAATGAATCACTGCAGTTGTTAAGTTAGTAACATGGTTGTTAAGTGAATCTGGCTTCCCTGTTGATTTTGTTTGTCAGACGGTCACAAAAGGGGATCGCATGATCCTGGGACATTGCAACCATCATAAATATGAGCCGGTTGTCAAGCATCCAAATTGTGATCACATGTCCATGGGGAATGCTGCAATGGTTGCAAGTGTGAAAATCAATCGTAAGTCACTTTTTTCAGTGAAGTTGTAACTTTGGTCACTAAATGAATGGTTGTAAGTGGAGGACTTCCTGTATTAGGCTGCTAATGAAATCAATTCTGGCCAGGCAGCTGGGCAAACAGAAATCAAACCTGCCCTTCTAGGTTGGTGTAACTGAGATGCCTTTCACAGATGAAATGAAGGAACCCTTTCAAACATGCAGAAGTGATCTGCTCTATTGGCTTACAATTGCTCGCTCATCCAATTAATCTCCTTTCCCAGAAGCAAGAACCACTACAGACCCAAGGTATGCTGTACTTGCTGTGAGTTTAATTAACCTCTTACGACAGTTGCAACAAGAAAGCAATTAATCTATCAAGCGACAGTGAGACTGGCAATTCCTTATTCAAGGATTTGGTCAGGTTTTCTCTTTGCAGATGGTGCTTAAGTCTCTTTGGAAGCAGCTGCTTAAACCAGAGCCCTAGTGCAATTAGTGAGGGTTTTTTAAATTATTATTTACCGATGCCCCGATAGGAAGTTTAAATGGAGATAGGCTTTTGGAAACCTCAAACACCAAAGATGCACATTGGAATGTGTTCCTATGCTTGGAACATTTTTAAGACTCTAAGAGGTTTGGCAGTTCAATAGTTATCTGAGCCTTCCAATTTTTTCATACATCAGATGCATGCATAAAACATAAAACATGCATAAAACATGCATAAAACAACAGTCACCATTTCTGCCTGGAAATTAGGTTTACTTCTTCCAGGGCTTGCATTACTGAAGACCACCTCTAAAATTGCTCAGCACAATAAGGCAATAGCCTTATTTCCAACTGTCAAGCACAGATATAGCCTTCACACAGGTTAAACAAGTCCATTGCCAAACTTATGTGTTCAAAAATGGCTTTTTCTAAGCTGACGCTCACCAAACTGTCATTCTCATTCATTCTTGAGTCTCCAGACAGCCTTGGAGTTTTTTTCTGAACATTTGGGTTTTGTTCCTGCTCTTCCATTTTAAATCATGCCCATTCATAAAACGGCTCGATTATCTCGAGTGGTGAAAGTATTATCAAACGTTCACCAGAATGTAACATGCAACCACCGTCCTATGGAATTGTCAGATGCAGGGGTGGGCTTCAAAAATTTTAGCAAGGGGTTCGCTACCCGGTTGCTGGGTGGGTGTGGCCTAGTCAGCCTCCTACACCACGGCAACGGAGGGGGGGCATTTTTGCCTTTCCCAGGCTCTGGGGCCTTTCCAGGAGGGTGAAAATGGCCTCCCCAGGCTCCGAAGGCCCTCTTCCCAAACTTCCCAAATTTTCAGTAGGTCCGTTTTTTGCCCCGCCCCCCGAGTCTCTGTCCATGCCCTGCACTTACCTGCATCCAAAATGGGCCATGTGGGGACTCCTGGGAGGGGTGAGGCAGGGTGGGCAGGGCCAGCCAGGAGTGGGATTTGGGGGTTCTCCAAACTGCACAGAATTTTAGCTAGAGGTTCTCCCAAACCCCTGCGAACCCCCAGCAGCCCACCCCTGGTCAGATGACTAAACAGTAATCCTAAATAACACAGGGTTTGGACTCTTTTCACTGCTTTGAGGCTACTGTCAGCCTTATCAGGTAGGCCTGACAGACCAAATTATCTAATTCTGCTTCAACGTAAGGCTACACTAACAGAATCTTGCAAGTCTGAAAGGACAGTTCTCTCCCCCCCACCACCACTCCATCTCCTATAGAGCCTGAAAAACTAGGGTCTCTTCTGAGCATCTTGCCACCACCCAATAGCCAGCTGCAGGCTATACTGTCTTTTATCTGACTGTTCCCTAGGTAAATCTCTTTTGTCCTGTCTCCCAAGGATTTTCCTGCATATCATCATAGCTACAAACTGTTTGCAACAAGCAGCTCAGCCCTATAGGAAAAAGCAGTACCTCTCTGTGCTTGAAAGAGGCTGGCACAAGAAGTCAGGAACCAGGGTTGTTCAAATAAGTACAAGTTTATTCCATGCCATCTCTAAACAAGAATCTGAATGACTAAAGGTCAAGGCAAATTGGCAACAGGTAAGAGTCAATAGAATTGGGGGGGAGGGGCTAGACATAAATACCATTTGGGCATGAAAGTCTCCAGATTGATGAAGTGCTTGACCCACTCCTTTGGGCTCAGTCTGGTCGTCTCTTACATCTGCCAAGCACAGAAAAAGAAATGTCCTGAGAACTCACTTTTTTTTCTTCTCTTTTTTTTCCCACACAGCAAACTTCTGACAGCAATAAGGAGGATATGACTAAGACTGTACAAACAGCTCTTCCTTATTGTTAGTAACATAGTAACAGAAGCTGTCTTACATAAACCTGTGACATCTTTTTGGCTAAAAAGGGGGAAGAAGCCTAAAAAATCCTACTAACACTATCAATTTCTTGGCAATCTTTGTCACACCAGAAAAAAAAAATCAACCAAAACAGACAATGAACTATTCATTTTCCCCATGATCAAAGCTTTCCACTCCAACCTTTCCTTATGCTTTAATCCAGCGTGTCCAACCTTGGCAACTTTAAGACTTGTGGATTTCATCTCCCATAGTTGGCTGGGAATTCTGGGAGCTGAAATTCCATAGGTCTTAAAGTTGCCAAGGTTGGACGTCCCTGCTTTAATCTTTCTCATCCTTAAAAATATTTTCTTTCATTAAGAAAAGTAAGAATTAGAAATATTAGAAACTGATCCTGCCAATCAAGTCTCCAATCAATCATATTTTTAGCTAAGTAGAAACAGTTGCCAGAGCCTTTTTAGAAAAATATATTTATTGCCTGGAATTAAACAGCCTGATTTTTCTTTATTGCACTTCATCTCACTGTGGTCATATTGCCTATGCAAGTGGTCATAGGTGGAGGTATTGAATCTTACAGCAGGATGTCAGTGTCCCAGCAACAAGGAGGATAATTAGGAAGCTGCTGCCCCTTGTTGTGCCATTGATAACCTGCCGTTGAAAGGAGAAGCTACTCTTACCTTAGCAAAAGCACTATTTTGAAACTTAGCAAAGCAACCGGTGCCAGGAATAGATCTCTGGTCAGCTCTGAAGAAGGTAATTAACATTGCCCCTCCTCTGTTAATATTTGTAAACTGCAAACATTGTTTAAGGGATAAAGGCAAACAAATAGTCACCAAATAAGATCTGTGCTAAACAGGTTTAAATTTCCCTATTTAAAACAAAAGGGATGAATTATACTGTATATACATGTGTACACAGACACATCCTTTGTTCCACACTTCCCTTTTTTCAGCATTGAATGCCAAAGAGAAGGAGTCATCTTGAGATACTTATCATTCCAGTATTAAAGGCTTATCAGGTTCTCATGAAATAAAGCCTTTCACCATAGAGTAATAATTTACAGGACTTGCCTTTCACTGACGGCACCAATTGTGCTAAAGAATCTTTGTGTTTCCTTTTCTCATCCTAGGAAAAAGAAAGAAAACATACTGTTCCCTTTCTTCTTTCTTTATAACAACTTACAAATGATTCCCAAACAGTAAAAACTTGGTTTTGGTTTTCTTATTTGCTAAATTTCCCAAGGAAGATATAAAAATGGCCCTCAACCAGGGGTGCTATTCAGGAAGTTTCTGACAGGTTGTGGAGAACCAGTAGCGGAAATTTTGAGTAGTTTGGAGAACTGGCAAAAAGCACCTCTGGCTGGCCCCAGAGTGGGGTGGGAATGGAGATTTTGAAATATCCTTCCCCTGCCACGCCCCCAAAGCCACACCACACCTCGCCCACAAAGCCACGCCCACAGAACTGGTAGTAAAAAAAATTGAATTCCACCACTGCCCTCAACATAGAAATCTCTCTTTTTCATACAGAGAAAACTGTGGCAACCAACACCTCTCCTCGTTCTCTCTCATTTCTTCTTATTCAGAGAAAAACTAGGATCCTTGCTTCCTTTAGGCTCTCTCTCTCTCTTATTTTTATCCCGAAGAGAAGATATTCTTGTTCAAATAAGCACCTCTTCTCTCTCCCTCACTTCTACAATCCCACAGAAGCTACTTCAGATTCCGTTCAAACCAAACCAACAGCCAAGGACAGGTAAGCTCCTTTCCCCCACTTTCCAAAATGATCTAGAAACTAAGCAATCACCTCTCTGTACACATTCTTTTCTTGAATTTTCTTTATGAACTGAAAAACATTGATTTCCTTCTTTGAAAGCTTATTTTGGGCACTTGCCTTGCTACTTTCAGTCAGTTTAATGCAACTAATCATTGTTGCTTAATCTCTCTATTAATCTCTATTACCAAGATTTCTACCTTAGCCTTGAAACCACTAGCAAAGGTCTCTGGGTTAGATTGCAAAATATTAACTCAAACCATTCAATAAGTGATAATTTGATTGCCTTGTACAGCCTTAAACTGTATTGATTGGTTATTAATTATACCTTTATTTTTGGACTTCTTAATCTGTACCTTTGTTTAATTACCATTGTCAGCAGTGGTGAAATCCAATTTTTTTTACTACTGGTTCTGTGGGCGTGGCTTGGTGGGCGTGGCAGGGGAAGGATACTGCAAAATCTCCATTCCCACCCCACTCCTGGGGGAAGGATATTGCAAAATCCCCATTCCCATCCAACTCTGGGGCCAGCCAGAGGTGGTATTTGCTGGTTCTCTGAACTGCTCAAAATTTCCGCTACCGGTTCTCCAGAACCTGTCAGAACCTGCTGGATTTCACCCGATTGTCAGCCCTTTAAGGTAGGCTACATCAGGAAATACACCAGAACTACTTGAACTTCATTTTATGTGTAGAGTACAAGGTTACCTTGAAAGCCGTCCTGAGTTTCCCTGTTAAACTTTACAGAATCCAGGAGGGGTTACCTTATCTTTCAACTGCAAACACCTCCTGCATATCATTGCCAGCCTTATCTCTGTTTTTCTGTATATTTATAGTGTTAAGGTCCCAAAAGTACTGATTCTGTGGGGAACATCAGTTCATTGCACTACCATCATGTCTACCCAAAATAAAACAGATGACACAAGTATATATTATTCAACCTACATTTTAGTCCTTCCTTGTTTCCTAGAATTTATAACTCTTCGGGGTTGTTGTTTTTTTGCTTATGTTCCACAACTCCAGTCCAAAAGATCAGCCACCTGGAAAGGCAGAAGTTTAAGAGAAGAGATGCCATCCCAGCTGTAGCTGCACTGAAGTTAGCTCCTGAAGTTTCCTCTCACTGAAGTCACCTGGGGAAATATGCTTCAGTCTGAACCACGTGGAAGGCTACTGCCAGCCTGGAACACCTGGCCTCATTAACCTAGCAGGAGAAAAAAAAATAAAAGATCAACCTGAGCAACTAGAAACTGCTCACCAGCACAGTTGCCACTCACAGCAGAACAGACACTCCATTCAACTGCCTTTTATTTTATTTAATTATTAATCAAATTTACACACCCTTCTCAATGAACCAACTTTGGGTGGTACACAACAATAGACCTTTTCATGACAGCTGGCATCTGGAACAGGATATGCAACCTACTTGCAATGGTGAAGCCATTAATACAAACAAACTCTTTACTAAATATTGAGGAACAGAATCGTGACTAGATCTGATACCTCATAGTACAAACTCTGATAACACCACGCAGAGGGAGATATTTGCTCTCCACACATTTGGGACTTCTGCCAATTTCACCTGTTCATTGGCAAGGGATAGTGGGTACCAATCATTAAGCAGACTAAGCATGTGCTTAGGGCATCAGGCCCAAAGGGGGCACCACAAAATTGAGAAAGAAAAAACCCCCAATGAAGATTTGTTCCAAAAAAACCCCAGTATATACAAAGGAGGGGGCACCAAGATTTGTGAGCCTTAATCTGCCACCGGTGGGTATTGTGGTCCATAACTTCTGGAGAGGCTTACAAAAGACATAATACTGTATGAACATTTGTGAATGTTGTTCAGAGTTTAACGTTCACCAGCTACAAAATCACCACACTTCTCTAAGACAATGGGTAGAAATTGTTTGGACTGCCAAAAACATTAACTTTGACCTACTACCTTTGTTTCAGCTTCCTATTTCTGCAGCAAGATTGTTCACATTTACTACATTTACAAGTAGTGCAAAGTCTGATAGCCAGACTGACTTGGGATTTGAACTAGAATTTAGAACTTTTAGAAGGCACAAAAGAGAGAAAGCTGTTTTTGTGAGATATTATATGAAAAGAAATATACATCAGCCTCTGGTATTCTTTGGGGCAGGAGACTGAGGAGACCATGAAATCAAAGAGAGTTTGATTATTCTTTAAACAAACTTTTTTTTAGTCTTCTTGAAGCAAAGTATCCAAGGTAAAAATTATACTCAGATTGATTGGCTACATAAGCTACATTTCTATTTTTCAGGTTAATAATAAAACAGCCACACAGAGCTGTCCAAACAGTAGTTTCAGCAAACATTTACATCAAGATAACTCTTGTTTCACCTTTACCTCAAAAAACTTAAGTATGCAATGTGTATCACCAGGTGTTTTCTGGGCATGGACATTTCTAAGTAAGTGCTGAAAGATGGAATCACTTTTGAACTACAGCTCTCTCAGGGAATACATAGTTGGTTGTAAGATACTCCAAGGCTCTGTTTTAGGCCCACTACTCTTCAACATCTCCATCAATGATTTGGATGAGGGGATAGGTGGGAAACTCATCAAATTTGCAGATGACACTAAGCTGGCAGGAATAGCCAACACTCCAGAAGACAGGTTTAAGATACAGAAGGATCTTGACAGACTTGAACATTGGGCACTATCTAACAAAATGAAATTCAATGGTGAAAAAAGTAAGGTTCTACATTTAGGCAAGAAAAACCAAATGCACAGGTACAGTATATGTCAGTGATGGCTAACCTTTTTGCCATCGTGTGCCAAAAGCAGGGGGAGCGCGGTGGGGTCACACGCACGCATGCCCACATCCATAATTCTATGCATCTTGCCCCCCCGTGCTCCCCTCGTTTTTGGCACATGATGGCACGGTGGGCCCGGTAGGCCCATTTTTTGCTCTCCCCAGGCTCCAGAGCCTTTCTAGGAGCCTGGGGAGGGCAAAAACGGCCTTCCTCACCCCACCCCCAGAGGCCCTCCGAAGGCCGGAAACAGTGTGTTTCCTGACTTCTGGTGGGCCCAGAAGGCCTGAAAATCAGCTGGCTGGCGCATGCATGAGTGCCAGAGCTGAGCTTGCATGCCCACCGATATGGCTCCGCATGCCACCTGTGGCACCCGTGCCGTAGGTTCGCCATCACGGGTATATGTGGTACCTGGCTCAATAGTAGTAACTATAAGAGGGATTTTGAAGTCACTTAAATATCAGCCAGCAGTGGGCTGCAGCTGCCAAAAAAGCCAACATAGTTCTAGGCTGCATTAATTAATATGCCTTGATAAGACCACACTTGGGTGGTTGCTGTGGAAAAATAGGAGGCAGAGGAAGAAGCATTAGGTATCTTCATCTTCTTGATATTTTATTTTATATTATATCATATTATTTTATATTATATTATTTTTATTTTATTATTATTATTTTATTATTATTTTATTATTTTATTTTTATTAAATTTATTTGCCATCTATCTCACCACAAGGTGACCAGAAATAATAAAGACATATAAAAATATTGTTAAAAAGGCTTCTGGAGATCTGTATGTCATAGATGAAGCATTCAGAACCAACTTGTTATGAAAATGATAGATGTGGTGGAATATAGTTCAGTCGCAAGCGGGAGGGGCTATTTCTCAGAGGGCAAAGACACAGTGGAGCTTGGAAAATGTGGTAGGCAGGAAGAGGAAAAGGCGCAACCACCCTAGCAATTCACAGAGTGTATCAATTGTTATGCAGACAGTTGCTTTCGTCTGGCAAGATTCTGTTTGTAAGATAACAATTAAAAAAAAACTACTGAGAAGTAACTCCATATGTTGTTCTTGGTTCTTTGGGCCTGACATTAGTTTTTAATGGCTTTTTCTCAAGTAACATGTTTAGTTTTTCAGAACAGTGACAGTTTTTCAGAAGAGTGAAATTAATTTCTGTAAAATGCTACATTGGTTGCTAGCTTGCTAGATGCAAGTTTTATGCAATTGTTTCAAAACTATATGTACCGGTACTCTCAGATGGTATTTCTCATTCTAGTTAGTCCTGATTTACAGCAGGTGGCACCACCTAGCTGATCTTGGCCCATCCTGAAGTAAATTCAGGGTCACTGAATTAAGCATTTGAATGGGAGGCCACTAGAAAATCCAAGGGCTCTAGCTCAGGGGTCTCCAACCTTGGCAACTTTAAACCTGGAAGACTTCAACTCCCAGAATTCTGAATCCAGACTTAAAGTTGCCAAGGTTGTGGACCCCTGCAAGTTAAACTGAGACATCTCCCCTTTCTCCCAAGGGACCTGGAAGAAGACATTGGCAACCACCTTCCATATCCTTGACAGAATTGTGCCCATAAAGTTACTGCGGTAATAAACTCAAGGAATTTTTAGTTTTAATCTAGCTCTGAAACTTAGGGCAAGGGTAAAGATGGCTGGAAATTTTTTAATTAAAAAATGATTCTTCAGGTAATTCCAGCCTGATATTTTACACAGACTTTTGTTTTGGAATGTATACCAGCAGGAACTTGCCTTATGTTTTTTCACAATGAATTTAGTGTATTTTCCATTTAGGTACACACAACTTCCTGGATAAAAATGTGTATTAAATCCCTCCAATGTTAGGTCCCCAATCTACTCATCAAATCATACAACAGGACCTGTATACAAATTTCAGTGGCAGAAATAGAAGATAAATACTAGAGTAATTTGAGAGGGCAAAGTGACTGCATATATACAGTCCTATTTGCAATTTTCCTTTGATGTTTTTTATGTTCTTGAACTCTTGAACTGATTTCATTGGAATTTTCCTGCTGTATCTATGAATGAGCAATTTTTTTAAAGAAATGTCTTTAAATATCTTTAGAGAGAAAGAATATCTCTAAAGCTATCATCTTATGCAGTATCTCTGAAGATACAGTCTAACATGTTCCAGAAACCTGCCCTGGAGCTAATGCCTCTTATTAGTTGGGTTCGTATGTTTTCCTTATAGAGAAAATATTCTGGTCTGCAATCAGGCTACTTAGCTAACAGTGGTTTTTAAACCACTCTCAAGCCAGAAATATACAAAACATGATTTGATAACTTTAAAATGCATGTACTATTAATTAGAAGTCTGTTATACTTTGGGGGAAAAACATTGATTTTATTTATTATGTCCCAGAGTTTAACATGAATTGCCTTTCTCTAAATATAAAAGTATTACACCTTCTTTCTTTTTTTTTTATTGAAAAAGTTTTACAAATACAAATTTTCCCCTTTTCCCCCCCACCCTAACCCAGCATTATAAAATACATATAAAGACAATATATAATTCCATCCCAACCCCGCCCTAACCCTCCCCCTCCACCCTCTTCCCTCCCCCCCTTGACTTCCATTATATGCAATACTAATATTCCCAAACAATATATGTTATTCAACCTTCCATATCTTTTTTTTCTATATTTACTAACATAATCATCAATCCTTCTCAGCTAAAAGCGACATAATATTTTCTAGTCTGATACTTATTCTGTACATAGTCAATCCATAATTTCCATTCCTGTATATATTTCTCATGCGTCTGATCTTTTAAAAAAGCTGAAATCTTCGCCACTTCTGCAAATCCAGCCATCTTCTGAGTCCATTGGTCAACAGTCGGTAAGACATCACTCTTCCAATATTGGGCAATCAATATTGGTTGAAGTATTACACCTTCTTGATCTTAATCAAAAGGCTAAGAAACCAAAATTATTGCAATCTGGTGAATCTTGTATTGGAAATCATTTTCATTCTTTTTCCCTTTCCCTGTAGCCCCTATAGCGAAGTCATGTTGCACTAAATGGGAAAAACAGGAAGAAAGGTTGACGCATGTTTAAAAGTGGCTTGTCATTTAGAAAATGCAAAATTAAAACAGGTATTCCTATTATGACTCAGGAGAATATGAATATGGAATATGGACTCTGGTTAGAGGTAAACCACTTTTTAAATTAAATTAAATTTAAATTTAAATTAAATTTAGCTTCACAATTACATTAAATTTAATTTGCTTTATTTTATTTTTAATGGTGAAATTTCTAAAACCCGCATCACAAACAAAAGAAAGAAAAGCAATTATGCAGTGGAGGAAAAAACTCTAGATACATTATAATAAATAAAAGAAAAGTGACAAAAGAAAAAAGCTAAGAGAAAAAGGATGCCTATAATAACTATAAATAATTTAACAATATAAAGTTAATTCAGTTCTTATGTTTATCATTAAATCTAGAACATGTAGGAACATATTGCATCAACTTATCGTTTTGACAGTAAAACACAGACTTTTTCAAAAAATAGATATCCACATCCTGCAGTCAATCCTTAAAATCAAAAGAATAAATTTATTTCCATTTACATAAAATTATCGTTTGTCATGAAAATGAAAACATGAAAAACATTTTAGGATTATCTACATATTTTCTCCAGTAACATAAGGGAGCTGCTAGATATCATGTTACAGTACAGTAGCATCTTAGGTGAAAACTGTCCCGATTCATTACATTTGAATTTGTTCAATGAATGTGTATCGTTGTTGGCTTTCAATATCCACATTTGACTTTATAATAAATAGGTACCAACAGGACAATGGCTTCAACAGGAAATGGAACAAATAACTGCGTACAAAAATACACACTTTATCTTAGTTGGAATTTGTATTAGTCCTATGCTAGTTTAAAAGCTTCAACAATGTCATTCTTTTACTTCAAGTAAAAGACTTCTATTTTTCCAGTCTTTCCGTAAGAATATCAAATGAAAAAACTCATCAACTTTCCCAGCTAAATCCCAGATGTTCATATAATTTGGTTGTGTTCATGTCAAGGCATCAATTGCTTAACCAAAGTTTACTGCACAAACTGCAGCTGGCTTCAATATTTTAAAATTTATAAACCATAATTTACAAACACACCAACTAATTTCTTACTACATGCTAAATTCAAACTAGCAAATCCTATTTTATCTTAGCACATTCTGTGAACCCATCAATAGAATCCTGTCTGCAATTGTCCCTAAATTTAATGCTTCCAGTTATTCACAAAACTATGAGAGTGAGATACAACAACAGCCAAAGCCACTCAGCTAAATTTTACACTGGGATGTTATACAACCTTCACTATTTGGCTACTTGGTTCATTGTATTGCGAAAATACAATGAATACTTGGTTCATTGTATTGTGAAAACATAGTTAATTCTGGAACAAGATTAGGCATACTGTGTGAACACAGCAATAAAGGACTGTGCTCTTTTACCAAGGATTAATTCAATCATGGTTTACTCAATTAACCCAATATTCTGGTTTCACAAGAAACAATGAACTATGTACTAACCACACAATGCTGTACCCAATCAGTTTTTCTCCCAAACTTGATGGGAAACTTTATTTGAACACAATTGTTTTTCTATCATTAGAGTCTCTGGATCAGAGGACCTTGGATTGTGTGTGTGTGTTTTTTTTTAAGTAACAGGTTCCAGGGCTTGAAAATATTGGGAAATCCTGTAGTTTTCAATTTGGGGGCATAGGATATTTCAAGGAGGCAAGGTGAAAATATATTGATGAAATGGCTGACTATTTTGAAAAACAGTCTCCCAGTTAAATAATTTGCTCTGCAAATGGATGAAACATAATTACCAGATAATGCAATCATGTTGATGGCTTTTGTTAGTAATGGTTTTGTTAATAATATGTAGGAAGTTAGCACCCACCCCTTTCCTGGAAGAAATATTTTGGGAAATATTAAAAAGGCGGAATATTATATTTCCCTGGATGAGAAATGGAGAAGCATATTTTACAGACAAAGCAGCTCCCACACTTTGTTAATGGGCCAGAGGCAGAAACCCAATCCTTTGGACATTTGCAACACAATAGCAACAGAAACTAACACAATGGGCCCCATCTAGCAACCGAAACGCACCACATGTGACCTGGGAAGCATGTGATCTGGGAAGCACATGTGACCATCAGCAGCAAGGCTAGCTAAGACCCCTACCCCCTGGGAGTCTGACAACCAATCAGGATACTCTTTCGGAGCCCCAGGAAGTTCAGAGCCAGGGAGAGCATAAAACCCCGAGAATTCACTGTATCTGCCCTTTTCTGTTCAGGAACTCAAGCCATGTGATCCTGTCCACCGTTAAACCATCTTTCCAAGCAGTCTCCATGTTTCCAGTGTCTGTTTCCCCACTTGGAGCAGAACCTAGAGCAGTGGTTCTCAACCTGTGGGTCGGGACCCCTTTGGGGGTCGAACGACCCTTTCACAGGAGTCGCCTAAGACCATCCAAAAACACATATTTTCAGTGGTCTTAGGAATAATTTTATGGTTGGGGGTCACCACAACATGAGGAACTGTATTAAAGGGTCGCGGCATTAGGAAGATTGAGACCCACTGACCTAGAGGATGTTTCTTCCAACAAATAAACTCTATTAACTCTTTTAAGTTTAGAAAAGAAATGCTTTTCACTCAAAAGTTTAAAACAGATCTTAAAGGCGAAATTATTTTTGAAGTAGTAGAGTTATTTCAGCGAGAATCTCTCAAAAACATTATGGCTTGTACTACCGGTGGTGCTATTTCCATGACAGGTAGCTACAGAGGATTTATTTTTGAAAGGTGCTGTGTGTCATTAGCACACTGTGTTCACTGTATGGTTCACTAGCAACATTTGATTTTTTAAAAAAATGGCAGGACACTTGCATGAGTCTCTAAGTGTTGTAATAAAAGTAGTCAACTGTATAAAATGGAATCCACTTCAAGATCATGCTTTGACAGCTTTGCAAATGAGGAAGACTTTTAAACTCTTATTCCATGCAAAAGTCTGTTGGTTATCAAAGGGGAACTGCCTTTGTGGTCTTGTTGCTGTTGTTGGTTCCCCCCTGCCCGCACAGTAAACAAAAAGTAGATCACTTCCACTAAGAGTGTCATTTTTACCTCTGGACTACTGTCAAGACGTTTGTTAGATAAGCAATTGAAGGGAAGAAAGTATAACCTTTTATCATGTAAAGAGATCATTATGGGATTTCTTAGAAGGCAGAAGCTGTATGCAAACAGTGTTGGGAATTTGCCCACTTTTCTTTTTTTGGCAGCAACTAAGTCTTGAATTGAAAGATGACAACCTTGTGTATGTGGATCATTTGAAGTAGTTGCACAATGATACAGAAGTTTGCTTCTGTGACCTGTTAAGATATACCGGTAGATATTGCAGCCTGGATTCATTCCAGGTGAATGCTGCTGATATTGCCACTACATTGGGGATGGGGGGGACCACTAGTTGAGTTACAGAGTGATTCAGAAACCCAGACAAGTTTTAAAAGAGACCAGCATTTTGGGGGCAAACGAACAATTTCTGAAAAGTTTCCATACCTTTGGAAGAAGAGAAGCCTGTTTTTCATGACATTTCCCACATTATACTTGGTGGGTGAGTTGTTAACAGAAGTGTGCAGCTGCTTGGACATAGTGAACAGAGGTAGTTTTCACTTACCATTTAATGCAGTGAAACCTGACATATTGTGTGTGACTTGTGGTTTTGATGATTAGAAAGTCATGGAAAGATTAGGATTAAATTAGAGAAAGTGGCTCGATTAGACCTGTATATATAACTGCCTAGAGGGATATCGGAAGTCATTTCTTTATATACTCGTGTGTTGTCTTTTTTTTATCTTTTTCTTATTGTATTGTATTGTATGGTTTATATTTATATACCGCCCTTCTCCTTCCTTCTATAGAAAAGGATTCTTTTCTATATTCTTTTCTACTCTTTTCTCTCTCTTTTTTTGGTATTTATTTATACATTAACAAAAATGTATATAGAATTACATTAAAAGCAAAATTGTGTCTATAATCGCAAATTACATTAGTACCAATATTATAAGCAGGAAAAAAACCCATATATTCCATTTACAAGCCGAGCGTGGGTAAATGTGGATTCCCCCGCCCCCCCCCCAACAGTAATGGGACCCTAAGGAGCCTTAACTAAAGCAGCGGAGGCAGCAGAGGCCTCTCTCGCATAGACGCTCCTCCCGCTTCCTCTTGTGGCGCTCAGCCAGGCAAAACAAACCCAGCCGGGGGGTGCCGCTGGCTGCCGCCCTTTCAAGTCAAGAGGGAAAGACCAGGACGATGTACGCGTCTTCGTAGGTGGCGGCCGAGAAGAGCCGGTATCGGGGAAAAGGCCCGCAGCATCTACGAGGAGCCAACTCTCAACGACCGGCCACCGCACACACAGACCCTCCACACAGGAAATCGTGGCCTATGCAAAGCAGGACCTCAGGTTTTCCCGGTGGCTGCAAACGCGGGCGCCGCCTGGGCAAAGCCATTCCCGCCCACCTACCCGCGTGAAGCGAATATCCGCCCACCCGTGACGAAAGGAAAGCGGTGGCATCAGGGATTCCGGGCGAGTCCGGAGACAAGCGGTTCGAGAAAAGGAGAGAGAGGGGTCGCTGAGCGGCTCAACCCGGCGCGATTATGGAGACTTTCTGCGGCTCGAGCTTTTGGGTAAGGGGGGGGGGGGGCTCTCTTCAAGCAAAAGCGCTTTTTCCTCATCCCGGATATTTAGACCTTTTCGGGCGCGCCTTGGAGACGAGCGCGTGCTGAAGTCCGGGTTCCCCCGGTGTGGGAAGGGAGTTTCCGGAATGCCCCAAAGAGGAAAGCGCGGCTCTTTCGAGGGGGAGGAATTGCTAAACAGCCGGATCGCGTCTCCCAGCCCTAGCCGGATGGCAACACACCGCCGCTGAAATTGAGTTTAAAAGGGGAGGAATGGGATGGAATGGAATGGAAAGGAAAGGAGTCCGGGTTTCAAACGTTTGCTAAACTCTCCTTTAGCCAAGCTTTGGATGAGCTGCACTTCGATTGTGGGGGATGGAGAAAAAGAAGCGTGTAGCTCGGAGGTTGGCAACCCGGTCTGCTCCAGGTGTTGCGTGGTATTTTTGCTGGGTGTTAGACTAGAGTTCTGTGGCACCTTTCTTCCTAGAGTTCAAGGGATTTCGCCTGGGATCTCCCCTCGTTTTATCTCCAGAACAGCAACCGGGAGAATTCCCTGGGGCTGAGAGGGAATAACTGACCCGGTCCTTGAGGTTTCTTTCCTGGTTGAAGGTGGCCTCACATCTTTTATTTCGCTGGTAGTTTAACCTCTTAATTGTTACTCCATCCTGGCGCTCATCTCACACAATTCCTAGTTGCTGGCCATGCTGTCTAGGGTAGATGGGAACTGAAGTCTGAAACTCTTCTATATTGCTACCTCTGGATACATGCCAGGCATACAGACCTTTCCGCTGGAGGAAGGAGGGGTGTTGTAGCGCTGCTTAAAAGTAAAGTTGAAGGTACATCTGGAGAATTCTTGTGATGCATTGATTTCAGCCTTCTTATTTTAACTCCACAATAATCCTGTAAAGTAGGTGTGTGTGCTCAACCCAAAGTCACCAGCTAAGCTTCTGTGAGAGGTTGGGTGTCCCTGGTCCTTCGGTGCAGTAAAATAATCTTTCAGCTACGGGTAGAATAAATAGAATAGAATTCTTTATTGGCCAAGTGTGATTGGACACACAAGGAATTTGTCTTTGATGCATATGCTCTCGGAGTACATAAAAAGATAAGATACATTCATCAAGAATCACAAGGCACAACGCCCAGTGACAGTCATACAGTACATGAAAAATGAGACATTGTACTGTTAGTGTGTCTTGTATTACAGAAGTGAAATGTGATGGGAAAATAATACATTCTTGTTCTTTGTTCTTTGAAAAATAAGTTTCACCGTGGGTGTTGTAGTGCATATGCCATGTACTGGAAAGGATGTTAGAAGATTAAGAAAATGTATCTATCCAAAACTTGTAACACTTCTCACAGATATGTATATGCCTCTCTTCCAAATGATGTAACAAAGCACGTGCAAACCTGTTCAGATTCCAGAAACATCGAACTGCATTTTAAGATAAATAGAAACATGACTCCTTTACCTGTTGATTATCTTTATAAAGGCAAATGAGGTTACTCCCTAGCGCTGCAGATTAACTATAGGATACCTGACTAAACAGGTATTTTTACTCTCATTACTACAATTCTATTTTATTGCAGTGCTGTGTAGAACCAATACAAGTTTGAACAAGAGACTTGGCATCTATTCACCGATGATTACAAATGACTCATCGTTATTATTGGAATTTCACTCAGTCCTACATTGGATGGATAGACACAGGTGGTCCTTGATTTATGACTGTAATGGAGCCTACCTAAGATATAAGTCATAACAGTTGTAAAGAAGGTCACCCACATGACTGACCTGATTTTATGATCTTTTTCCAGTCATAAAGCAAACACTGCAATCTTAAAGTGAACTTATTGTTCACTATGGGCCAGTTTTTTCCAAAAACTGGAAGTAAATGTTGGTTTTCAGCAAAACCATCATAAAACGCAGTCATGTAAGAATAGGAGTCTGCAAATAGCCCTAAATATCAGCTGGGTGCCAGGTGTCTGACATGCAGTCACACAAACATGGTGGGGTGTGTGTGAAAACTTCAGAACTGGATCGTTGGTATCCCCCAGGGAGGTCCATCATAACTTTGAATAGTCACTAAGCAACTGGCTGTAAGTCAGGGACTGCCTGTACATTTTGCCGACCAAAGTTGTACTGGTTTGTTTGTGTGTGCACGGTAACAATATATCCTTGAGAGAACTGATTCTTGACAATAGTCCATGCAGTTTTCTAACCAGTAGTTTGGAAGTGTTTGCCATCGTTGCTTCTTCGGAGCTGAAGAGGGGAGTAACTGGCCCAAAGTCACCCAGTTGGCTTTTGTAAATAAGGCAAGATGAAACTCATGTTTAGTGGCAATAATGAGGTTGACTCTTTAATAAACAGACAGCTGCATTCTATTACCAGTTGAACTCAACAAAACCATTAATAACCAGAGGGTTCCAAGAAAAACTGAAATGGGTACATATGATGAGACTGACCAAAAGTCTTCCTGGCCACAGCCTCTACCTGTTCTACTAGTGGGAGCCATGAGATCAGTTCTATTTCCAGATTATGAGCCTACATCAGACCTGGGCAGTCTGGCTCACAGCATCAGCGGCATTAGTGGTGGAGGGCAGGAGATTGGCAGTGGGGGTTATGGAGCATCATTGGAGGGGGTGGGATAGTGGGGTAGGGTGGCAGTGACTGAGGGCAGGTGGTGGGATGGTGACAGGAAGGGCGGGGTGACAAAATGGCAGGATGGAGGCAGAGTGAGGAGAGCGGCAGCCTTCTGCAAGAGTCCCAGTTTTTCATGTGGTCCCTTGGGAGAAATTAATTGCCCACCCTGGCCTACACTTTTATTCTAGGAGCATAACCCCATATGAGATAAAATTGGAAACAACTATTGAGCTTCTGAAGCCATAGCTACTCCATTCTACTTGGACTAAACTTGATCTTGATTTTCCTATCTAGATCCCAACACTATTGCTTTGCTTCTAATAGGCTTCCAGGTGCAATTCGAGGTCTTAGGTATCCCCTTTCATGAAACAAGGCTAGGATTACCTGTCTCCAATTGTTTGTTTCTGCTTACCCCACAAAATTTGGCAAAGCGTGCATGCATTGAGTCCCAAATAAGAGGCAGCATCATCTAAGAAACCCAGAAGTTGTGCCATCTCCATCTTGCTACCTGCCCTATGAAACAATGTTCCCTCTGAGAGGCAAGTAACCTTAATCCTGCCACATCTTCCATGAGCATAGACAGTTTGGTTTCCATCCCATATATAGGCCTGACTCTTGTCTGAAATGGATCTTAGGTAATCTGTTTTCTTCTTTTTAATTGTCACCACAACACCTCTACTACCACAGTCATGTCAGGAGTGCCAAAGCTCTTACGGGTTTAAAGGATTGAATGGTGACATCACTGTTGCCCAGGGCATGCTCATTTGGGGGCTCTTTTCATGTCCCCGTTAAGTTGCCCACCAAAGTGGTACCCATTTATCTACTTGCAGTTGCCTGCATTTGAACTGCTGGGTCAGCTGGAGCGCATGGTGAGAGCTTACCCTGTCCCATGGCAGCAGCAGGTCTCAAATGTGAGCCTGCTGATCGTCAGCCCAGCATCCTAACCTTGTGAGCCACACGCTCCACAAATCACTTCTACTAAAAAGGGAACAGTGTAGGTGTGAAATCTACTTACCTTCCTTACTGATTTGGAAGCACACGTGCCGCATGCGCACAGACCTGCGCACGCACAAAACCTTCTGCGCATGCGCAGAAGGTAAAAAACACATTACTTTGGATGGGCAGAGCTATGCTCCACCGTCACTACCAGATCGCCAAACCACCAGCCAAGATTGCTACCAGATTGGGCGATCTGGTCCGATCCGGGAGCATTTCACCCCTGGAACAGTGAAGACTGAGCACTCGTCATCTAATACAATGAGATTCAAGGATGCCTTCTTGAGCAAGGGGCATACCAGTATATCTTTGGAATAAAGCTCACATGTGGCAGAGGTGGACTCACAAGAAATACTATCCACTTCCTTAAGCTCCACAGGCTCAGACACTTTTAGCAGATTAACAGAGTTGGAAGGCACCTTGTAGGTCATCTAGTCCAACCCCCCTGCCCAAGCAGGAGCCCGCACACCATTTCTGACAGATAGCAGTCCAGTCTCTTCTTGAAAGCTTCCAGTGATGAAGCTCCCACAGCTTCTGAAGGCAAGCTGTTCCATTAGTTGATTGCTCTCACTGTCAGAAAATTTCTCCTTATTTCCAAGTTGAATCTCTCCTTGATCATTATTCCTTGTCTGGCCTTCAGGTGTTTTGGAAAATAGCTTGACCTCTTCCTTTCTGTGGCAGCCCCTCAAGTATTGGAACACTGATATCATGTCTCCCCTGGTCCTTCTCTTCACTAGATTATAGTATCACCCAATGTCACCCCTGTTACCTATTCAGAGTACCGTATTTTCCGGCATATAAGATGACTGGGCGTATAAGACAACCCACTACTTTTCCTTGTTAAAATATAGGGTTTGGGCCATACTCCCCATATAAGACTACCTCTCTTCCACTCTTCAGTTGGCCAACTGATAGCTGCTTAAATAGCAGCCTGTCAGGTGGAGGGAAACCAATAGGAGAACTGTGTTTTTTCCTGTGAAGAGCCTGCTCCCGTCTTAGCCAATTAGAGTAGGGCGGCAACAGTGATGACTGTGGGTAGGACATAACCCTGAGGACTTAACAGAACCGGTACAGATACCTACGAGCCAGGCTGCCCATCTGTCAAGGTAATGGACACGTGTAGTGGCAAGAGGGCTATTTCGTACCAGGTTTTTTTCCTGTCACCCTGTCCTGTCACCCATGCAGCCTTGACGAGATCGGCACAGCTTCCCCTCAATGTTGTCGGCACTCCCGTAGCGTCATTGGTCAGCGCCAGCAACTCAGATTCGGGAAGCTGTGCCGATCTCGTCAAGGCTGCACGTCGCTGAATGCTGGACCCAGCTGGTTGCTGCATGGAGCTTCCCCCACCGTCCCAGGCATCCAGGTGGATATTACCGACTTCCCCAGCTGACCCCCAGTGATGGCGAGCCCCAGCTGTCTGCGGAAGTTGGAGCATCAGTAATATCCACCTGGATGCCTGGGACGGTGGGGGAAGCTCCGTGCAGCGACCAGCTGGGTCAAGCATTCAGCGGCATGCAGCCTTGACAAGATTGGCACAGCTTCCCCTCAATGTTGTCGGCGCTCCCGTAGCGTCATTGGTCAGCGCCGGCAACTCAGATTCAGGTTAGAAATCTCTAGCAATGACTAGAGATGGTAGTAGCCACTCTTACCACTTCCATCAGTCTGTCAAGGTAGATATCGTAGGCTTATACCCGGCATATAAGACGACCCCCGACTTTTAAGAAGATTTTCCTGTATTAAAAAGTCGTCTTATACGCCGGAAAATACGGTAAGTTTCCACCTCTCAGCAAATATGAGTGATTTTATCTGCAAAATGTCCTGCTGACTCATCACAGTGCTCTGCTATAGAGTCTTCCAGCGGATCATTCACAATAGGGGGAAAAGTACCACCAGATGGCAATATGTAGTAAATGCAATAAGGGTTGAGTTTAGGCAGTGTCTGTATCCAGTAATATATTTTTTTTCTTCTTCTGCCAATGTGCTATAAATCACTCCATTTCATGCAGCTCTTTAGGATATTAACTTAACTTCCAAGATTTGGTAAGCAGGAAAAGCCCACTCAAGAGCAAACCTAACAACTTTCATGAGTTAAAATAGGTGCTCAATAGAGTTTTCCACCAGATCATTAGGAAAATTTATACAAATGTTTTTGAAAGCCCATAAGTAAATATTTAGCTGCCTATGGTGGGCCATCTTTATAAGTCCATTCTTCCAGTTGAGACTGAGGTGCCAGTTAACTTCACAGATAAGAGAAAGTGATGGGGGTTGATACAAATTTCTCCTGCCCCAACAGCTTATGTTGGCAGATTGTTAGTCATGAGCTCAGCACCATAAAGGTTAAAAGTTGCTATTGGGCTGTACATAAGGATGAGGTTCACTTTTTCTCCTATCATACTAAGCCAGAAATTCCCAAACATTCTTGGTTCATGACACCCTTAGAGTCTTTTATGGTAATCTTTTCTGGTGCGCTAGGCCAAAAGACCACTCCAAACTCAGTTTAACAACAAAAATTTAAAATATTCTGCAGCACCCTTATGAATTTATTACAGGCTATGGCACACAGTCTGAAAACCATGGGGCTAAACTTCAACTTGATTTGGTTGTCATTTTGCATGATATGTGAACTGTCCCAAGGAAGAATTATGGTGTCTAAATCAAAGAGAATTGATTCAAATATGCTGAGCTAAAAATAAACAAGCCATGATATTAGCATAAGGGTGTATAATCTGAGGCCTCCTGAAGCTCTTGCAGCTTTGGATGCAGCTGCCCAGAGCTCTTCTAAATGTAGCTACTATATACTTACCCATTATGCTGTTTCCTTTCAGGACTACACCTGGAAGGAGTAAGCCAAAGAAATTAAAGGCTTGAAATGAGAAAAGGAAACAGCCAAAACTAGTTTACCATTTGCTAAACCATATATTTCAGTGCTTACAAACCACCCTTGTTTTTACTTCATTCACCTGGTACCTTTATTTATTTTTTTTTAATTGAAAAGTTTTACACAAAAAATGTTTTCCCCCCCCCCAATATTCCCCCCACCCTTTTTCCCTCCCCCCACCTCCCCAACACCCCTTCCCACCTTCCTCCCCCAGACTTCCCAGAGCAAAATACAGGGTATTTCAATTAGCAATCATAAGCTAAATTAAGCTAACTATCCTTAAACTGACAAAGCCCCCCCTAGGACCTTAACTCCACTATGAATAACATAATACATGTACAGTTTAACATTCATTCATAAGCTATTTGGTATTTTCTTGTCTGATACTTATTTTGAATATAATCAATCCATCTTCTCCATTCCGATATATATCTTTCTTGTGAATAGTCCTTCAAGTATGCTGAAATTTTCACCATTTCCACTAAGTTCGCTACTTTCAGTATCCACTTTTCAATAGTAGGCAGAGTCCTTCTTCCAATATTGTGCAACCAGCAGCCTAGCTGCCGATATTAAATTTAGGATCAATTTAGTCTCTGATGATGTACAGTCCATTGTTATGCCCAATAAAAACAATTGCGGAGTTTACCTTTACTTGTTTTAACTTCTCATGTCTTCTTGATGATTTCATCAAATCCATCCAGTCACATCCTACCCCAAATATGTTCACGCTATTCCATCAAGCTAGGATTCCTTGCTAGGTTATCTTGGAAACTGATCATTTACCAGTTAGTGGGTATATGCGGTGCACTAAGGGGCTTTTAAAGTGATGCTTACTAAAATCTAATGGAAGCAGTGCTAAATTAATAAAATCTAAAATATTTGTAGGAGTGAAATATTCTGTTAGATGAACAAATTTGTTCCAATGTAAAATGACCGACACTCGAAATTTTAGTCACCTATTCAATAACTTATGAAACAGCCCAATTCCTTTTGATCAGAGTTTTGGGCTCCCAATCCCCCCCATCATCTCCATCTTGATGTTGATTTATCAGTGAAAATTAATAAGCAGATATATGGCTGTGACAAGTAGAAAAATGGATTGGAGATAACACCTTAATGGATATTAAGCCTTCCTAAGTCTGATAAATAGATATCGGGCAGGGGTATCAAACTCATCATGACATGTTGTCATCATGTGACATATTGCAACTTTTCCCCCCTTCGCTAAAAGAGGAGTAGGGGTGGCCAGCATTTGACGCATCTAGCCCGCGGGCCGCAAGTTTGACACCCCTGATGTAGGAGTGTAGTTTTTATCCTTTGCTTTGTTTTGACTAAGCATTTATTTATTTGAAAGGAAAAAAGTTTTAGTTTTCTGGCAGAATTTGATGAAATATGTAATTTAGTTGGTACTGCTGTGGAGGTTACAGCCATCATGTTTCAGATGCATGTCTTTAATGCAATGTGTTTGAATTACGTTCAAACAAATGTACCACAACATGTGTTTGAACATAATTATGAAAAATCAACAACATGGCTCTATAAACCCTGCAAGTTTTCCCGAAGGATAGCAGCACTGGTATGACATGAGTCTTTACATTTAGGGGTGGGGGGATGATTCTGCACTCATCTGTATGTATAGTTTGCAGTTTGTATTGCATCAGAGCAGTGTTTCTCAATCTCAGCAATTTTAAAATATGTGGGTTTCCATTCCCAGCGTACTAGCTGAGGAATTCTGGGAATTGAAGTCTATGCTTCTTGAACTTGCTGTGGTTGAGGAACACACTGCATTAGAAGCATGTGTAGGCGGCAGGGACCTTTGACCAAATAAAGGCAGATGCAGAAGAACTTGATTATCCAGATTTTTCAAGCGAATACTCCAAAGTTAAGTGTTTTAGATCCCACAGGCTTCAACCAACTTTTATAGCTGTTTGTGGTCCTGGGACTGGTTCTATTAATTATTTCTGGATCATTTAAAACTGTGACTTAGAGTGTGGATCTGTGCGGAAGACTTCCTCGTGCATCTCCACTGACTCAAAGTTTGTCATGCCATCTTTCATAGAGCTGTGGTGTTATATCAGGACAAGTGATAGCTGCAACCATTGCTTCATGACTAAGCATTTCTCTCACACTATATTTCCCATCCGTCCAGTTTGTCTTCCTTACTCAACTATTGTAAAACTGAAAGGAGGATATTACTAGTGGAATCAACAGTTGGTTGCAGGCAATTTTATTATACTGGTATGTTTAGATTCTGATGACTCAAAGAAGATATGCATCTATCTTGTGGTGCCTATTTGGTTTAAGCCAAGGGCTGCATCACTCTTGGCCAATAGTGATTATTTATTGTTTTGTATCAGCTCTGTGAAAATACAGTACTGTGTTTGCTTATTTATGTAAGCTACTTACATAGCTGAGCGCTTGGCATGAAAGTGAAGTTAGCTAAAACAACAAATAAGACTACAAAATAGAACAATTATATAAAGTATAATGGGACATAATCTTGCCAGAGGCAGGATTAACACCAAAGACAATTAATCTGGATAGGCTCAGAAGATCACCTAACCCTCTGCCTTGGGACAAAAATCAGAGGTTCAAAGCCCTCAGGAAAGGTAGGCAGGATCAGGGCCAACCAGATCTTGGAAAGAATGCAAATTCACTAGGCAAATACAACAACAACAGAGAACACACTCTTTTGAGTGCTTAAGTGATAGAACTATTTTGCTGTGTTGATAAAAGATGATAATGCTTAAGTGCTGGGACCAGAGCATGGTGACTCTGTCAGAACTTATCAGACATCAGAGATAATGAGAAACAGGTGGTAATTTGCAGGTGGTTCTGCAAATAACCAGGACATGAAGGACTTTAAAGGTGATATCCAGCACCTTAAGGTACAGCAGGGAGCCCTCTGGCAAGCTTATGAAATATTAGTCTTAGACAGATGTAATTAGTGGGTGTACCCCTGAGTGTATCTTCTATCAGTACATTCTAGACAGTTGTATTTATTTTATTTATTTTATTTATTTATTTATTCAGCTTATATGCCGCCCTATCTCACAATGGACTCAGGGCGGCTCACAACAATAAAACAAAGCCACAATATAAAATGAAGTCTAAAAATTTAAAATTAACCCTTAAAACCCCATCATCAGTCCAGGTCGAGGGATTTAAACAGCCAAATTTTTAATTCACTGCGGAAGGTGCGAAGGTCAGGCGCTAATCGGAGTTCCAAGGGAAGTTGATTCCATAGGGTGGGTGCACCCACCAAGAAGGCTCTACCCCTGGAAGTCGCCAGCCGCCACTGTCTAGCTGACGGCACCCTGTGTAGGCCCTCTCTATGGGCATGAACCGGGCGATGGGATATCGTTGATGGCTGTAAGTGGTCCACCAAATATCCTGGTCCTAAGCCATATAGGGCTTTATAGGTCATCACCAGCACCTTGAATCTCACCTGGAGGGCAACCGGCAACCAATGCAAACCGCGCAGGAGAGGTGTAACATGGGAGTATCGGGATTCTCCCATCACAACCCGCGCAGCTGCATTTTGCACCAGCTGAAGCCTCCAAGTGGTCCTCAAGGGCAGCCCCATGTAGACAGCGTTGCAGTAGTCAATCCATGAGGTGACCATGAGGTGTAATGCCTGAATTGTCTTCAAGGGCAGCTCCATGTGGAATACATTACTATAATCCAGATAAGTGATATCCAAGGTGCGGGTGATTGTAAGCAAGGCCTCCCAATTCAGGAATGGACTAAACACAAAAAATGGATTCATGCTTTGAGCTGCAGCAGTTACTTGCTCTTCAAGCAGCAGCTGTGAAAATCTAGGAAGATCCCCACTTATGCGCAGGCAGTCCTTGTTCAGCAATCACTTGTTCAACAACCATTTCAAGTTACACTGCCACTGAGCGAGGGGACTTCCAACTGTTCCTTGTAGTTGTGACTGTTGTATGTTCCCTTAGTCACATGGTTATGGTTCTAGTCCTTGGCAATGGGTTTGCAGTTACAATGGTCACAGCATCCTGTGGTCGTTTATTTGCCATTTGCAACCTTCACTGCCAACTTCAGAGAAACAATGTGTAATAGGAAAGCTATCAGGAGGCTGCAAATCCAAGAATTTCAGCTCTGAAATTCTTTTTTTTTTATAAGAAAAGTTTTTATTGGTTAAAAATATACAATATTATAGTTTACAATATGTTGAATTTTCAATATCTTTATAAAAAAGATATTTAAATTATTATTTTCTCTTTTTTAAATTCTCACACAACAGACGTTATTATGTTAAGTCAAAACAAACAACCGGATTATATAAAAGTTATATAAACAAAGAAAGCCAATAGCCAAAATATTATACAAAGTACAATGAAAAGGAAGAGTAAAAAGAGATATCAAAAAAAAACATTAGATAATAGATTCCCCTCCTTTCTTCATTTCCTAGCTCTAGCTCTTAGAACCATGGCCTGGCCTCCCCCCTCCTCCCGGGCCGCCACAGCCCCGCCCGCCCCCGCTCCTTGTTCATCTAATACTTCCCCCTCTTCAGCTCCTGTATCTTCTCCCTCTAGGAAGGACTTATGCTGCTCAAAAAAGGCCTTAGCCTCCGCTACGTTATTAATTTTCTTCCTACTGTCCTTCCAGAAAATCATCAAACCCTCCGGAATCAACCACCTAAAGCCTACTCCCTTAAGGTACAACTTGTTTGATAAAAAATAATATTTTCTCCTTAATTCTCGTACCTGTCTGGGAATCTGCTTTAGGATGGTGACCTCCTTGCCCCTGTACACCAGCGCCCCCAGTCTTTGTTTTCTCAATATCTCATCTCTCAGTTCCCTTCTTACAAATTTAATATGGACCTCTCTTGGGACACCATGTAAAATTGCAAATTGTGAGTTTACTCTATACACCAGATCCACATCCCTTCCAGTAGACTCCAAATCTCTTTCAAGAAATTCACCCAACATTTTGACCATCACTTCTCTCAAGTTTCCTGGTCGAGTTGTTCCACGTTTTGAAACCTGAGAAAATAAGACATCTTATCCAATTGTAAAGTTAGCATTGCATTTCCTCTCCCTTCTTCCACCCGCTGGAGTGCCCGTACCTCCCCCTCCAGACCCCCCATCTTCTTCTTGTTTTGCTCTGCCAGCTGTTGAACATCATTTAAATCTTTTTTCATAAGTGTCATTTCAGATTTGATTTCAGATAATCCTTTTTGTAAATCATCCAATTTATCCAATTTCTGATCCAATTTTGCCAGTCTTTCCAAAATTTTTTCCATGTCAGCTGCTGTTGTTTTGTGGCCCTTGGCCATCTTGCAATGATAGAAGATGAAAAATCCCAAAAAACAAGCCTCCAGGAAAGAAAGAGGGATTGACAGTCGGTATAATTTTTCCAACAACCACCAGTGGGCGCTCACAGGAGCAACGAGTCCGGAGTACAGAGTAAGTCAAACAGGAAGCTAGAGGTGGGTAATGTCTTCAGTCGTAAATAAAGAAGCAGGAAGTCGGACCGCCGCCATAGCTCTCCACCGGGAAGAGAGGCCACCAGACCTCTTTAACAAATTCTGATTCAGCCATCCTCAAGAAAAAGTCAGCAAAGGAAGGGGTTTTTTTCCATTTCTTTCCCTCTACTTCTCAGTCAGGGCACCTTTCCAGCTACAAGGGGGGGGGACTCCAACCCCCCCCCCTCACCTCCAGGATGCCTTGTCAGCTCTCTGCTCCTTGCAGTTAAAACTCCGTCATGCCTCCTCAACTCTCCGGTCGACCAACTCCCAGTCCGCTGTGTCTTGCAGGTAAGCGCCGGTCCCCTTAGGCGCTGTGGCGCCTCAGCGGCCCCAGAAAAGGCCACCGATCGCCTCCCTCCCCCGCTGGAGCCTCGGGCGCACCAGCATCGGCCTCCCGGCCCCTGGATGTGAGGCAGGGGACCCCTGGCGAGCCGCCCTCAAACGGCAAATGCCCCAATATTAGGGCGTTTGGCCCATAGGGCCTCCAGATGGGGGGGATCGGACACTGGGGCCAGAGCTAGCCCGATCAGTGTCCGTCGCCTCCGAGACCGGAACCGGAACTCTGAATTTCAACTCTGAAATTCTTCAGCTCTGACTCCATTCCCCACCATCTAGTCAGAGCTAAAGAAGCTTCTTTAATGAGAAGTGAAACATCTTCAAAGAAAAATGAGAAAGTCCAGTTGCCTCTTGAAAAAGCATCTTTGGGACCAGCAGCTTAAAGTTCACTTCATCACTATCCCTACAGCACAATGTGAAGGAAACAAAATGACCACTGTGCTGGATGATGCACTCCATAGAAGCCACCGGACTCCGACAAGCGTCTAACTCTGCCAGTATCTAACTAATCCTGCTCTCCACCACCACTGAAGCATCTAGGTCACCACCACCATTAAGCACTCAGGAGAAGGGATTGTTGCCACTTACAAACACAAAAGAACCCACTGCCACTTCTGTAGCAAAATGTCAATCAGTTGATTGGTGGCATGCCCACTACAAGCATGTAGTAGATTGCCAGGTTGCTATTTCTGTCATTCAGTAGTTGATCCCATCTCCAGTATTTTTTTCAGCCCCTGAAACAATTTTGGTGATATCAGACACGGTTAGAGGCTACAGGGCCTCTGAGAGCCATCCTCTGCAGAATAACTGATAGTTATTCTGTGGTTTTGAGAACTTTCTACTAAAATTCTCACTGAGAGATCCGACAATACCAGAAGAGTTTCTGCACCATCCCTTAGCCTTGTACTGTTGCCTGCTATGCAATTTCAGGGATACTTAGAGCTTTGTAAGAGAAATGAATGCTGAATCCTGTTATTGTTAGCCCAACTCCAATAGATTCTGAGCAGTGTACTATCCCCTTCCCCAAAAATCCTAAAATAGATAAACTTAAAACCATGTAGAAAGCCCCAACTAAAGCAGTCTAAAAGCAACATGCATACAACAAAACAAAACATTGCATTTATTAAAAAGAGTTTATGCTGTGTGAGAACTACCATACCTGGACCGAAAATCTGGATGACTATCATATGTAGTACAGAAAATTCTAACCCTTTGTTGTCACTTAACAAATATCTAGACTTTTGCAGCCCAGATTGTTACCTGTGAAATCCCTGGTGCTAAGCTTGGTTGTTTGCTTGTAGATGTTTTCATTACCTGACTATGTTATATCTTCAGTGTTAGAAGGACGTGGAGTTTGCTCTCTATTTATATGCAGTAGCTTGCCTTGTCAGTATTGATGGTGGTATTGCTTTCTCCTTGATTGTTCTTTGATTAGGCTGTTGTTGTCTCAGTTGGTAGTTCCGTGATTAGAGTATTGTTTACTGCTTGATTATCTAATACTATTTTAGCTACTGCATATAAAGAGAGAGCAAACCCCACTCCCTTGTAGCACTGAAGGTGTTACCTAGTCAGGTAACAAAAATGTCTGCAAGCAAATAATCAAGCTCAGAGAACACATATGAATCCATCATGGATATGTTTACACAGCATGCTAAGTCAAAAATCAACCTATCTGTGAACCACCGGGTCCCAGGGCATTTTCAATTCTACACAAATTAGTTTAGCTTTCCCTCTACTGTGACCTCCAAGTTGTGACATGTATGGAGAACTACCAGCTTGAGGGAAACTGAAGGACATGCATACACTGTCCAGTGAATAAGGGTTTCAAAATATTCTTTTGGACAAAAAGAGTTTTTGTTGAAAGCAGTAAATCCCAGTAAACCAACTCGTGTGACAAGAACATTGATAGTATGAGTTATAAAACAAAAGAGGAATAATGTGTAAGGTGTATTAAAACTGAGTATGGAATACAGTATTCTATATTACCATTTATCTATAATATTCTGTATACGACTAAAAGTATCATTGCCATAACCTTTAACTGGATGGAACGATGCATCATAAGGCAAAATTTTTTGAACCAAGGTATCTCAATATGAGCTAATTTATAGAATGTGTCCAAAATCTGGGACCAGGACTCCTGTATAATTGAAACATTTTATGACATAAAAATGATCATAAAACAATTTATGACATAATGCAAAACGTCATAAAACATTTCCTGTGCTGATGCCTGGCTGTGCCATATAGGTCAGTATGGGCTACCTTCAAGGCAAATACATTTCTGATTGTACCCCAGCTTTTCCAGTGAAGGCAGTACATTAGAAGCTCTTTCATTTTGTTGTGCTGTGACCAAGAGGTCACAGTTTGTCTACTAAATCATAAAGATATCATTAGATATTTATCCTGCAACTATGTTTTTCTAATTTTTATGGAAGCTTAAAAAAGAAACTCTTGGCACTGGAAAAGTTGAAAGAAATTTTGATTTCATGCGCAGAGCATGCTGTAAATTTACTAGGATCTTCTAGTGCCATGATGGCAAACCTATGGCACAGGTGCCACAGGTGGCACGCAGAGCCATATTGATGGGCACACAAGTGTTGCCCTAGCTCAGCTCCAGCACACATGCACATCCTGGCCAACTGATTTTCAGGCCTTCCGGTCTCACCAGAAGTTGGGAAGCTGGCTGTTTCCGGCCTCCGGGGGGGATGGGGAAGGCTGTTTTTGCCCTCCCCAGGCTCCTAGAAAGCCTCTGGAGCCTGGGGAGGGGGGAAAACAGGTCTACCAAGCCCACCGTGCCATCGCGTGCCAAAAGCAGGGGGAAGTGTGTGGGGGTCACATGCGCATATGCAGGAGGGCAGGGCGCATTGAATTATGGATGTGGGCACACGCACCCGTGACCCCCCACGCGACCCCCGCTTTTGGCATGCGACGGCAAAAAGGTTAGCCATCACTGTTCTAGTGAGTAAGCCGAGGTGAACAAACTCAGTTGTGCTTTTTACTACAGAATGTCACTACACATTGTGTGCTTTGTGGTTCTACACAGAATATCATTCATTCATTGGCATCCTTCAGTCTCAAGAGACTATGGTATCATGCTCTGGAAAGAGATCCTAAAACAGCATCTAGTGTGACTAAAAAGGCCAATTCGACAGTGGCAATCTCTTCCACTGAGGGCAGATACATTCTGTCCTCTGTCCAGCCCAGATATTTCAACAGAATATCACACCATTTATTTTTATTTGCCGACATTCAATATGCTGAAAAACTTGACTTTTTTTTATTTGTTTGTTTTAAAAAAGAAATTGGAGAGAGAAGCCCTGTAGGATAGAAAACAGCATAGACATAAAGCCGAAAAGCTTGTCATTATTTTCATGCCTGTGAGAAATAAAGTTTATGAAATAAAGAAATGGAACCAATGAAAAATAACCTGAACTGCAAAATTTACGAAAAAATGCAATACTCAGGTTTTCATGATATAAAATCGGGGTTCTATTGATGTTGGTTTTCTGTGTTGCAACATCCTGGTAGCAATTTGCTAACAAATTGAACTGCTCCTTCAAGACGCTAATGTTGGAGCTGATTTTGTTCCCTTCCAATATCTTTTTGAGATTTAGTACAAAGTTTGTTTAACAACAGCATTTGGTGCTGAATTTAAAGTCAAAAATGGCCATTTGATCACTAACAATTCCATGCATTTTTTGGATACAATGTTGACAGATATAGACAATATCTAGCGGTTTAACTGTTGGCAAGACAAAAGCAGTTCATCTGGTTTGATCAATTATCTGCCAGATAGATTGAAGATCAAAGTTGTGTTTTGGTTGCTGGCAAATTATCCTGGTGGGACAATTGAATGAAATTTTAGGAACATTATTTGGGGACCCAGATTGTTTGGAGCAATATGCTGACTCTGTAAACCTCTTAGAGAGGTCTGTAAAAGCACTATTAAACGGTATATAAGTCTAACTGCTATTGCTATTAGGAATATCTGGATCACTGGAGAGAGTGAAGTGAACAGGCTAACCTTGCTGTCTATGATTCTGTTATCTTCTATCAAAGGGCCAGTTCTTTTTTTAAAAAAATATACACCTTCTATAATATTTCTTTTAAACAATACAGCTTAAACTGAACAAGGAAGCTCTGTGAACAACAGCAGCTTTTCATACTTGTCATCAGCACAATTAGAAATGAATTCTGAAAATACTTCTATACACACTACTCATCCAAAATCTATTGAATTGCCTGGATGCGTCTTTTTATTTTAATGGAGATGTGCACTGCCTCTGGAGTTCTCATTCATTATACATTCTCATATTCCATTCTTGCTCAAATTCACAGTATCATATCGACCTAAAAATAAGATAAAATCAATTTTGGTGAGAAGAATTTCTCATTCAACAACATAGAAACCAAGCTGTTTAGATGTGATAGAACTCTTCGTAAAAACCCAGGCTTGGTAATATTGAGGAAGGGGACTTAGATATCTGGCTGACCATGTTAGAATCCTTTGTTCAGTTTAAATTGTTATTTATATCCATTTCTCTCATTGGCATAACTACCCGTAGTGGGATGTATGAGAAGTTAAAATTAATGGGGAACTTTCAGCTTCTGTCAGCCTGTAAACATAATATGTTATTCTTCTTCTATACCAATTTCCAGAGTATATCTAGACCCAATTAGGTTTCTCAGGGCACATCTTCCTCTCTATCATTTTAAAAATAAATTTAAATTATAATAAAGCTCTCTTAGTCAAGACTAAATTGCAATATGTGTGAACTTTGAGAGGAAATTGCTCTGTACGATTTGTGTTCATCGGTTTTTGAGACTGCCACCTTAACAAAACGGAGCAGCCTTTGTGAAATAAATTGGTCCACTGTATATGGAGAGGTGTTTTTCTTTGTCCGTTTATGATTTAGAGACAAAATGTTTTTCCAAGGCTGTTGGGAACAGAATCTCTTCAGCTGGGTCTCTGGAGAAGATAGTTTCCTTCCACAAATATGGTCACTATACACAATAAATTGGATATTTGATGTTATTACTTAACACTGACCTTTCTACCAGTATATGAAAGTACTTTGAAATATTTGAGTCTGCTGCTAAATTCCAAACAGTTACAGGCCATATCGAGGACACTTATTTTTTTTAAAAAAAGTTAAATACTGACAAATATTTTTAAGTTCCTCTATTTTATACTTTGACTGCTAGTAGACCTGCATTCACAGCTGGCCCTATGGCAGATTTATAGCCGCAGGTTTCCTTTTCATTCTTGTTCATTTCCCTAGCTTTATTTTATCTCGCAATAACTTTTATGGACAGAGCCAATAAAGGCTTACCACAGGTGCTACATGATTTCTTTTTGGTGCAGAAACTAGAAAGTGAGATATTACAAACATGGAAAGCAAAGAATAAAAACTGTAATATTAGACCCAGTTGAAATGAATTTCCTATATTCTGCTAAAATTTTAAAAAAGTGAATACTTTTTGCCAGCCTATCCAAAATACCGTGAAGTATTCTGTGACATTTGCAAATGAAGGCAATGAAAATGGCTTTGAGATAGCTGACTTTCCTGTGAGCTTTATTTTGCCCTCAAATAACTCTTACATGGAACTTGCAGGAAGTAGAAAGAGACTATGAGCGAAACTGACAGATCTACTCATGCCTTTATTAAGGTCCTTATTAAGCTGCAGAGCCTTATCCGCTGTATGTTAGTGCGTTTATATGTATTTTGGTACTACAGTAGTGTATTCTGAAGATATGGAAAGGCAGAAAATAGATTAGATTACAAGGTAGTCCTTGATTTGTCATCAGTTGCTTAGCAACCATTCAAAGTTACAACAGACACCTCCCCCCAATGTACTTACAACTTCATTCTGATGGTTGCACAATCACACGCACCTACAGTCATGTGATCCCATTGTGGTAGTTTGGCAACTGGCTCACCTTTACTGAAGTCTGCAGTGTTCTTGCTAATTAAAATAATCAACCTGTTGTGTATGTATGTAATGGTTAATGTCCTCATTAGCACCTCCCCTTCCAAAGCCCCTCCTTACCGATGCTCCTCCTCCTGTATATAAGTTGATGCTCCTCCTCAGATTCCTTGTTGTCCTGGTATCCTGTATGACAGAAACAAATAAAAGGTGTTAGTCAAATAAAGACTGAATCCTTGGTTCATTTCTGGACCTGAAAAAATAACAGACAAATATGGTAGCAGTCGATGGTTCTGTAGATCCATCCATATAAAGACAATGCAGGACACCACCGACACAAAAAAAGTATCCGTCACCAGATCCATCAAAAGGAAGATGGCAGCGCAAATGACTCCAACAAAAAACAAAAATGAAAAGGTAAAATCATCCACGAGAGAAACCATATCTGAACTAAAGGATGACTACCTAGTTGCTGAAATAAGAAAAGAGAAGAGAGATCTAATTGAAATGATAAAATCAACTCCAGACGACCCAGTACTGCTCGTGAAACTCCACAGTGTGATAAAAAGCCATGGAGCAGCGGCAGACGGAAAAGAAACAACCAAACTCCTACAAAACAAAAATAAATGGGTAAGAGGTCTCTATCCCGAAGGTGAACCCGAAAAAGAGACCGAAAAACCTTTCCCGCCTTTTTCACGGCGGCCATCTTAGGAGATCGACCCGCCAAAAATGGCCGACCACCTGTCAATCAAAGATCTGGATTCGAATCCTGACAAAAGAAACGAGAAACAAAAAAGAGAAAAATATCAAAATTTAACAATTAACAAAGGGCAAGCTTGGCAAGACCCAAATGAGCTGCCCACTGAAAAAGAAATTAAAGAAGCCATGCGATTACTAGAAACAGCCTTCGGAGGAAAACTAAGAATCTCCAAGGCACAACAAGACAAACCCGAAATAACGGCAAACACCGCAATCTGCAAAATACAAAAAAGACTAAGCTACCTGGAAAACCCATCCCTGACTAGCAAAGGAAGGCAATCCACTCCCTGCCACGAAGACTCCGACGAGGAACCGGACGCATCGTTAAGAAGCAACCCAAGCCGGAACGCAAGTGAGCAGAACTACCGGAGCATCGAGAAAGAAAAATATACTCACCAAACAAGTAAAGACTCCCCGACGACTCAGATGGCTTCCAGGTCAACCATCGACTACCGAGAGGCTTCCAGAGCCAACGCCAGAGAGCATCGGGTCAAATGGAACCATCCCCAGGCGGCCGCGAACCAGAGCTCCTACCTCGACGACGGCAAAGGCAAAATGAATCGTGAGCATGCGCAGTACCACCCAGCGCCTGACAGCACAGGAGCCAATCAACACAGACTTGCTTCCAGCGTGCCTATGCCCTATTGTGAATACAGCTATGACAGAAACCATGGACAGCGGCAAGGCATGCATCACACAAATACTCTTGTAACTGATCTAATTAAACTTAAGGCTGATGGGACAAATTTACAAGAATGGGGGCAACAATTAGAGATTATGTAGAGATTATGTATTTTTCTATATGACCCCCCTAGCAAGCCATGGAATTGTGACACTGATTGTCTCCACCACAAAGCATATTATATGATGATAGCTACAATTTCACCATATATCTTCCCTAGCATAGAGCACAATCTTACTGTAACAGAAATATTCCAAAAACTGTACAACCTATTTCAGAGGAATAATGCTGCATCCACTTCCAGAAAATCCAGGGAATTCTATGGGGCCAAATTGAGGGGTGGAATGTCAGTGAGTGAGCATATCCTAAACCTGAATGCAGCCAGGGTGGAACTCATCCAAAGAGGGGAGGTTATTCCAGAAAACAGTCTAAAAAGTGTAATCATTAACTCCCTTGACTCAAGCTGGGACAATTATATCACTGTATTGGATAACTTAAATTTAGAACAGCTCACACTAGATGACTTAACCAGCAGACTTATTGCTGAAGATAAGAACAGGAGGGAAAGATCTTTAGGTCACAGGGATGACAGGTATAGAAGGAGAGCTGAACCTCGAAATAGAGACAAATACACATATGGGTGCCACATCTGTGGGTCAAGCAATCATTATCAAAGGGATTGCCCAAGGAACATCGATTACAAACAACAACACAAGGCTAAGGAAAGGCCAGAAAAGAGGGTGAACTTCTCTGATAGAAACCCCCCTGACTACAGGGGAAAACGTAGTGAGGCCCCTAATTCCAGATATACACCAAGAAGCAGAGATAGTTCAAAGGAAAGCAGACAAGGCTATCAGTATGGTTTGGGAAATAACAACTTAGAAGCACCAAACAATTACTGTAGTTGGCTTATAGATTCTGGGGCCACATGCCACACTACATGCAACAAAGAAATATTAGAAAAGTTCATACCCACAAATTACTGCATTAAAGTAGCAAATCAGAAAAAGGTTTCAGTAAAAGGAACAGGGAATGTCTACATAAAAGGAATAGGACAAATAGAGGGGGTACTCTTCGTACCTGAGATCCCTCAAAACATATTAGCCACAATAAGATTAACAATAGAACACAAAATAACCATATCTTTCAGCAAAGGTAAAGCATACATGTATAAGGACAACAAACCCATGAAAGAAATAACCATAAAAGGAGGTTTAGCTTATCTATGCCCTGAGGAGACAGAATGTAAAACCACATATCAGGAGGTCATTGAGTACATGTCAGAAGAGAAACCCAATGATTGCTCTAATGTATCACAAAAAATCACAAATGGGAAATTATTACATGACAATTGTGCTCACCTATTACATAGGAGATTGGGACATGCAAGTTTCCAAACAATACAAAAAATGTCAGAATGCTCAGAGGATGTTAAAATAAAAAATTGTGACAATTATTTAGATTGTTCTATTTGTAAATTGTCCAAAATAAGGTGCAAAGCCAAACCCCAAAAGGCATCACGCACAAGTCAATCCGTATTCCAATTGATACATATGGACCTTGTTGGCCCACTAAGGCCCTCAATTAAATATAGGAAAAAATATTTTTTAACAATTGTAGACGACTTTAGCAGGTACGGTTTTGTCTATACACTTAACAACAAACACGAAACATTCAGAAAAGTAAAAGAATTCTATAAAAAAATTGAAGTCCAACATGGGGTAAAAATTAAGCAGATCATGACCGACAGAGGTTCTGAATTTTTGTCCAGAGAATTCAGAGACTGGACAAATGACCAAGGCATCAAACACTTCAAATCCTGTCCGTCCTCACCGTTTCAAAACGGGATCGTAGAAAGAAAAAATGGTTTACTGCAAACCATGGTCAGATGCGTGCTGGCGGATGCCGGCTTAGGTCAATCCTTCTGGGCCAAGGCCCTCATGTATTCAAACTATACCTTGAATTGCCTCTGGTCAAGCTCAATTGATAAATCCCCTAATGAGGTCATGTTTGACAGAAAACCTAAGGTGGGCCACTTACACATCTTCGGAGTGACAGCCGATGTTTATATCCCGAAACAGATAAGGTGTAAGGGGGACAAAATATCAAAAAAATTGATCTTTATGGGTTATGAGACAGGTACAAAGGGTTACAGATTTATAGACCAAAGTAACAATTTTGTTATCTCTAGGACCGCTAATTTTCATGAACATAGTAACTGGTCTAAATTACACTTAAATGATTTATGTCACAGCAAAAAAGGTATTGCATTGGAAAACAGCAAACAGGAACAAAAGAACACAAGCTCAACATCCACAAATAAATCTAGGCCGAACCATACAAATATTGCCAAAAGGGAGTGGAAGGAAGGACATCCAGTAATACATATAGACAAACTATCAAATAAGGAAACCAGATTCTTACACACTGATGAGACACCACAAAATAGACCAGTCAGATCAACTAGGGACACTAAACCAAAAAAATTACAAGATTATGTACTCTCCTTAGACACCCCAAGAATAACACCAAAGAATTACCATGACATACCTGTAGAAGAAAGACAAAAATGGGAGGAGGCTATCAAAAAAGAAATGGATAGTTTGAAAGAGTTAAAAGTCTACACACCAGTCTCCTCACCTTTAGAAAAATCACCTATAGGCACCAAATGGGTATTTAAAATAAAAGAATTGGAGGATAACAAACTATTGTATAAAGCCAGATTAGTCACTCAGGGTTTTGCTCAAAGGTTTCCGGACGATTACAAGGATACTTATTCCCCAACTGTTAGGTCGGAAAGTGTAAAAATTGCCTTCACCTTAACTTCCATCCTAGATTTAGATGTCCATCAATTTGATGTTCAAACGGCCTACCTACATGCTAACCTAGATAAAAGGATATACGTAAAGGCACTACCCAATGAAAATTCTCAACCCAACAATTTCTGGTTATTAAACAAAAGCCTTTACAGCCTGCGACAATCAGGAAAGCGCTGGTACGATTGCTTGTCAAAAATCCTCACTGATTTGGGATTCAATGCCACCTCTGCGGACTTACGTTTTTTTGTCAAATCTACTGATTCTTCAAAAGAATTTGTACTCGTCTATGTTGATGATATCTTGTATTTTGGTAAAGAAAGAGCTAAATGTGATGAATTCGCAAAAGAATTGAGTAATCATTTTAATTTGAAAATATTGGGCAAAGTAAATAAATATCTAGGAGTACAAATAGAAAAAACACCAAAGGGTTTTAAATTATCCCAAAAAGAAAAAATCATAGAACTGATTCAAATATGTTATATGTGTAATTCTAAGACATCAGACACATCCATGTCAGTTGACTTTGTGAAAAATATGAACAGGGAACACGAGCCTTTCACTGACAATACCTTGTATAGGTCTGTTATAGGATCCTTATTGTATATATCTAACTGGACTCATCCAGATATCACCCTAGCTGTTAATCTTCTATCCAGAAATGTAAGTGAACCCACTTCTTTCCATTGGGAAAGTGTAAAAAGGGTTTTGAAATACTTAAATTCTACTATTGACTTTTGCTTATATTTGGAACCATCTTTAACCAAGAAACCTATTTTGTCTTGTTTTGCGGATGCCGACTGGGCCGGAGACTCAAAGAGCCGTAAAAGTACATCAGATTATGTTTTCTTTGTGAATAATTCTCCTGTATATTGGTTTACCGGAAAGCAAAGTCTCATTGCAACCTCAACGGCTGAAGCCGAATATATATGTCTCTCGAAGGCCACTAACAATCTGACATGGTTTGATGATCTCCTAGCTGAAATATGGACTGAACCCGACTACCTGATATACATCAAGGAAGATAATCAAGCAGCCATAGACATCTCCGCTGCTGAAGCTGTCAGAAAGAGATCTCGACACATTGACATTAAATTTAAGCATGTGAGACAGATGTCAGACATTGGTTTTGTAAAATTGATCCACTGTGAAAACTCTGAACAAACCGCTGATATATTAACAAAACCATTATTATCAAGACAACACATATATTTAACTTCAAAGTTATGTGTAAGGTTATAAACGGTTGAATATTTTAAGAGGGGGATTTGTTAAGTAAAATAATCAACCTGTTGTGTATGTATGTAATGGTTAATGTCCTCATTAGCACCTCCTCTTCCAAAGCACCTCCTTACCGATGCTCCTCCTCCTGTATATAAGTTGATGCTCCTCCTCAGATTCCTTGTTGTCCTGGTATCCTGTATGACAGAAACAAATAAAAGGTGTTAGTCAAATAAAGACTGAATCCTTGGTTCATTTCTGGACCTGAAAAAATAACAGACAGTTCTGCAGACACATAACAACAATTTTCAATGTCTTGTTCCAGTTTCCAGCATTTACTTCTGGTTTCTGGCAAAAGGCACCTATTGGATAAAACAGATTTGCTTACAACCATCATGTTTGTTAATGGCTGCCATTTTCGCTTAACAACTGCCACAAAAAAGGTCTTAAATCAGGCACTGTCATATGGTGATCCACTTAATGACCAGTTCAGGCTCAATAATGTCCTAAGTTGAGAACTACTTATATTGTACTTTACTAAACAAATGTGCACCCTCTGATGAGTTCTTGTATTATGTATAATTTTCATTAAAAGTTTGAAGAACAATAATAAAAAATACAACTAACTAAATCAGAAAAAGTGGAAGAGAGAGAAATAACATAAAAGGCTAAAATGCAATAAGAAACAGAAATAAAAGAAAATAGAAAAGAGCAAGAGCAAGATATAAAGACATAAAGAAGTGGCTTCCAATATTCTTCACAACAGTTATAAGTAAAATTATATTTTAACCTCTCTAATGTTACACCATGACTTTCTTCTTTCTATAATCGGTAATGTTTCTTGTCTAACCATCAGAACCAAAAATCACAAATCCATTGTTTCTTTGTTTTTACTCAAAAAGTCCACAAGGAGATTACAATAAATACACTGAGGTCTTGCATAAGGATCAAAGGGGTAGCAAACAGAAATTGGTGGGTTTCATGTCCTTTTAAAAATATATTACAGCGCATCCAAGTCTTTGATGATTTGTGTGAAAATTTTGGAGCAGTCCATATTTCCCAAGTTATTTATTAACACTTTTCTACTTGTGTTTTTCCCCCCACAGGATTCGAATCTTACACTGTATGCTGAAAATCCAGACTTAACGTTGTGTTTCCAGAACACTGTCTTGGCTTGGATCCCATGCATCTACCTTGGGTGCATCTTGCCATTTTACCTCCTTTATCTAAAATACAATAACCGAGGCTACATTGTATTGTCTATGCTGAACAGGTTCAAAACGGTAAGATCTTTACTTCCCCAAGGCACTATATAGACAGTGGCAGATGTGGCAATCTTTTAAACAATTAACTTACAAGAATAGATAAAGATAAAGTACTGTGCCAAATGAGTTAAGATGAACAGAATTCAATTGTATCTTCTATTTTGAAGCTTATGATTCAGCATGACAGCGATTGAGCAAGTAGATGAACTGGGAAACACTGAAATAGAGCTTGATTTTATTAAACAGTATTCCAAAATGGCTGCCATGTTTTTAATACTCCTGCCACTAATGAGTCAGACAGTTTCTGAAGAATGAAAGACCTTAGAATTCTTTTGCACGCTGCATAATGAATTGAACATGTATGACATCACACAATCGTGACTTGCGATTTTATTTCGACAATCTCTATTAACTCTGCTTGTTGGAAGCTGGTTGGGAAGCATGCAAATGGTGGTTGCATGACCGTGAGGAGTTGCAATAATCATAAATGGGTGCCAATTATGGGCAAATGGTGATCACATGACTAAGAGACACTGTAACAGATGTAAATATGAGGATTGGTTACAAAACTGGTTTTTTTTAAAAGCAGTTCATTCATTATAATTTTCAATAATACTTAAATGAGGTAGTCCGTAAGGTACAGGTTGTCCTCCATTAATGATGGTAATTGGGATGAGAATTTCTGTTGCTAAACAATGCAAAGCACAGTGTCACATGGCCACATCACTTAACAATAACAATCCTGGCAGTCCCGGTTGCTGCTACGGTATTAACCAAATCCCACCCAGTCATTATCTAAGACCTACCCTGATCTACACATCTCCTAACTTGGTCTCTCCCAGCCTCAAACCTTGGTAAGATAAGGGACTGCCTCCTCCAACTCCCTCTGCTCACCTATCTCCCCCTTCCATCTGTGCTCTTTTAACCATTCTGCACTCCACTGGCCCTGTTTGCATTCTAATGTGTGACACAAGTGTGGAGGTTGTTGTTTTTTTTCACCATGATGTCATAAGACACATTTTGTCATTTGGTTCCCCTTGCCCACTCCTCACAGGTGTTCATGTTCTTCTTCACCTCCGTGGCTATTCATAAAAAGCCACCTTACAAGTACTTCAGGAGAATTCTGAGTGTTTAATGTAAATGCTCCATTTAGCTATCAAATTTGTTGTTGTTGTTAGTTGCGAAGTCGTGTCCGACCCATTGCGACCGCATGGACAATGTTCCTTGAGGCTTTCCTGTCCTCTACCATCCTCTGGAGTCCATTTAAGCTCATGCCTACTGCTTCAGTGACTCCATCCAGCCACCTCATTCTCTGTCGTCCCGTTCTTCTTTTGCCCTCAATTGTTTCCAGCATGAGGCTCTTCTCCAGTGAGTCCTCCCTTCTCATTAGGTGGCCAAGTTTATTTGAGTTTCATCTTCAGGACCTGGCCTTCTAAAGAGCAGTCAGGGTTGATCTCCTCTAGGACTGACCGGTTTGATCGCCTTGCAGTCCAAGGGACTCGCAGGAGTCTTCTCCAGCACCATAGTTCAAAGGCCTCAATTCTTTGTTGCTCAGCCTTTCTTATGGTTCAACTTTCACAGCTATACATTGCAACTGGGAAAACCATCAAATATATCAAATATCAAATATAAGTGGCTAAACATTCCTTATCTCTTTATTCACAGATTAAGGAACTGAATTTTGAATTAGACTTTGGTCTTGCCTGCCCTCTTTCATTGCTCTCTTTCTGTGACATTCTTAGAAATTAAGAATCTCTCAGGTAGTTGTTTATATTTCTAAAAACTTACTAGGATTCATCCAGGACAATAGTCAAAAGAGAAGGGGAAGCTTAACTCCCACTCATAGGTTTTTTTGTGATATTTTTGTGATATTTCTGTACTGCAATATCCAAACAGTTTTTTAAATCACTTCAGTAATTATCAAAGAAGTGAGCACCACTCCAATATTTTACAGCAATAATCTAAATATATTCATCATCTAATACAGACACTTATGGTGATATATTTAACCCATTGAAGTAAGAAACTACATTTACATTTTAAAAAAAAAGCTTATTGAGACTATTTCCTTTGAGTTCATGTACTATTTTTGAAAAGTAGGTTCAAGAAAAGTGGTTTGCGATGTGTAGCCTTTTTCAGCCCAAAGTGTTTTCTCAGTTTTCTAGTCTAACCTATAGTTATGGTTTTGTGGTTTATTCTTAGTACTGTAGTCTCCCACTAGCTCCACTATTGCTAGGTACTCCAAAGTCTGCTAGATACTGGACTGCTCCATATGAACCATGAGCAAGAATTCTGATCTTTGACCTTTGGGCTCTAAATGATAATGATAACATTCAGACCTACCCATTGCTAAGCAGATCAAGACCAGAGTGTTCTGCTCATTTGCAAATTAGAACTAACTTTTCCTCACAGCCCTTTTTTCTCTTGTTCTTTTATCCCCTTTATTTAAAACACTGTTATGGGATGATGTAAAGCTCTAATCTTTGGGCTGAGCAGGTTTAAAGTGGAGTCCAGCATAACTAAGCCTCCTCCGTGCCATTTGTACAGCTTGATTGTTAGTTCACGGCTCCTGAGAATGCTTTTTCAGGCTTTTTTGCTTATGTACGTAGGTATGCATATATGTGTCTAACAAATTTGTAAGGCTGCCCAACTTGTGCATGTTGATTTCAGGCAGCTTACAGCGTTAAAGTATCACAGTGTAAAATACACATGGATAAGTAGGAACCTCTGAACATGTTAGCCCTGATTTACCAGTTTATTTGATTTGGGTGAGTTCACCAAGGAGGTAAGGTGAATGGCATCAAAACAGTATCCCATTGTAGAAAGATTTTGGTTTGCCATAGGTAGCTATTAAACAGTGAAACAGTTTGTGTTTGTCATGAGTATATCTGATTGCCTTAAGGGTTGATTTGCTGAATGATAAAGATTCGGGACTCCCTTAGGTTAACTGCAAGCTTTCTTCCTAATGATGATCTCAGGAAGGTTGCTAGAAAATAAAAGAGGAGTCTTCACCCTCAAGTACACGCTATTATATGGGTTCTCACTAGAAAATAGTGTAACCTCAACCCTTCCATCTCAATAACCTTGCTAAGGATAATTCTGTGATAATCATGCTTGGAAAGAATCACTTCCTGTTTTTAGCCAGCTGCCAAAGAGCCTGATGATCCACCTATGGCTTGTTCAGGATTTGTTTCATGGTTCTTGTGCTATTCGACAGCAGTATAACTTTGTCTCCAATTGTGTGTGTGTGTGTGTGTGTGTGTGTAGAGGGAGGGAGGGAGAGAGGGAGGGGGAGAGAAAGAGAATATAATTCTTTTACAGAATTGCATAACAAAACAAGAAATCCAGAATCTGAAAGAAAATTGTATCCAAATAAATATGGTGGTTCAGGGACTGTAAATTAATTCTATTAAATCTGCAGACCAAATGAAATTGCCTAACAGCTCCCGCATGCACACAAATTGTGATGTTTGCTTGTTATTGCTTATGATGTAATTGATAATAAGGGACCAAGCTCCCCTTGCAGATTTATACCACTACATCTGCATTTTAAAATTTAGGAGATGTGTCTATCCTTCTCAGTCTATTTTAGCATCAGAGGACTTGCATATTGATTGTTGATAGTAACATCAATAACATTAATTCTTCCAGCAACATGTTATTTTGCCCTCTTCTTTTACTTAAGCAATTATTTACTTTCTATGACCATCTGCTGAGATTCTTTTTCTCACATTAGAAGGCACACATGAGCAGCAATACAGTTTCCTTAGTAAGGTATACCGACTAGATGCCGTAGCACTACCCTCAAATGTGCAAGAATATTGCAGGAAAATTTCAATAAAATTACCAAATTATTCTCACTGCTCCTTTGACACCATAACAAGTATCATTATTTTAAAACAGGGGTGTCAAACTCGCATCTTCATGTGACATATCGTGACTTTTCCACCTTCGCTAAACCGGGGGTGGGCGTGGCCAGCACATGACCCACCCGGCCCACGGGCTGTGAGTTTGACACTCCTGTTTTAAGATAAGCTAAGTAGATCAACTTTATTGGAACCCTTAGCTGGCAAAAGATAAGCTAGGAATGGCAAGTGAGTATAAGCTCTGGATTGCTAGCAAAGAAAGACTTTTAAACTAAAATAAAATGTGTGTTACAGGCTACTAGTGTTGTAAATATTTGCAAATATGCTGAAATATAATTACTTTTGATATTTTTTGTGCCTTTGGAGCCTTAACTGTGACTGTCTTTCTCTCTTCTTATTACAGGCCTTTGCTTTTGTGCTTTGGGGGGTTTGCTGGTCCAATCTTTTCTATGCCTTCCATGAAATCACTCAGAACAGAACTCCATCACCTGTGTATTTTGTAACGCCTTTAATTGCTGGCATCACAATGGTAGGTGTGCCTTTCTCTTTTTACTGTTATTATTTGCACGTTGAAAAGAAATGTGATGATGGGAAATATTTTGCGTAGCTCAAGAACTGCAGAGCCACGGAAAACTAGGGGATAGTTCCATTTTAACAGCCCATTCATTTCCTTAGTAGCAGAAGTGTTTGTGCTGCTGTTCAGTGATATCAGCAAAAAGGGAAGCATTCTGGAGAATAGAACAAAGAAGGTTTTGGATCTGGTAACCCCCTTCCATCTTCCAAACAGGAAGCTGGATGTGGGGGTGGGAAGAGCAGTGAAAGCATTTGAAAGAGATAGATTGCAAAGTTTGATGGCACGAGCAAAGGGTCTTTCTGTGGCTCATTAAAGCACCTGCAACTTTTGGAACACTGGGGAAGATGTTTTGAAGGCTGTCCCCAGCTGTCTGCACATATATGTGCACATATAGCCATTGTATTTCATTGGCAGTTTCAGTGAAAATGTACTATGTGTATGCACACATATAGAAAACACATGTGGGAAAGCCAACAAGCTTTTGTAAACTGTATTGTTAGTACAGCTCTAATGCACAGAGAATAAATTCTCAATCCTTGGAATGTGTCTTCCTTTCCCCAGTTGGATTTGAGATTTGACCGTTCTCTACTGTCCAATAAAAAGAAGGCGGGATATTGAAGATCTGCCTTGTGTGCGCATGCTTTATTTAAAAGGAGAAAAGACAAATAGATCTTGGCAAGAGTGGAAGATGTGAGATGCAAACTGCTGATTTTGAGCTGCTCATTTGCTTTTTGTCTGCAGCTCTGAGATTCTCTTAAGGTGTACCACTTAAAAAAGAAAAAAAATCAGTTTCTTGGATCTGTAGATCAACATCTACAGTACTGAAATATTATTTTAGTTCTGTAGAGAAGGAAGAAATTTGGCAATATATTGAAGTGGAATTAAATTAAAAATATTATGATTTCTGCTTTGGGTAAGCCAAAATGTTGAATAACATAACTGTTCCTTCATCCTTTAATATTGTCTATTCTTCTGCCTAAAAACCATGTGAATGTGGGGAAAAATCTTTTCTTTCCTTAGGCTCTAGAGAATGTTTCCATTCTCTACTTTATTCTCTGAAAATTCAAATAATTTTTTGAGAAAAAATATTAAAAATCCAACACTAATATAATAAAGATTGAGTTAAGCATAGGAATGTGATATATGAATACCAGGACAGAGGAAGAAAAGCAATGTTCTTATTTGCACAAATGAAGATAACATTCACCATCACTGGGCCAAATTGTTTTTCATGAAGGAGACAAAAACAGTGGCTGCCTAGTCCTAGCAAAAAAATAATAACACCTCACACCATATAAAAACAGACTATTTCAGCTAACCGCTCTTCTATTTTTTGTCGATAACATGATATGGAGGTATCCATCAGGTCACTGGGAATTAATCTTGAAAAAAAACTTTAGGGAATTTAATCCTATTCTTATCATTCCATTTCACTGGATCTCCACTGACTTTCTTTTGCAGTTGGCAGCCATGTTGCTCATCCAGTATGAAAGACTTCATGGTGTCCAGTCCTCAGGGATCCTAATCATCTTCTGGTTCTTGTGTGTGCTGTGTGCTGTTGGTCCTTTGAGATCCAAAATCCTTGGTTCTCAAGCTCAGGTAAATTAGGTGTGCTTGTGTTGAATCATGCCATATTTCCACAGAGTTAATGCTGGAAGGAAGATGCTTGACGGTCCATTTGTGGGAGTTATGAGTGAAGGGCTACTTATAGGCTGAGTATGTGGCAGATGAATAATCTATCCAACTACCTAGATTAGCAGGCGGTGTTTCAGACTGAGATGAGGACACACTACTAGATTTTGATTGTGGTAGTGATACGGGAATAACAAGAGATTCTTCTTCCTAGGATCATGAAGGGAAAGTCATTTTGAAGCTTAAATACCTAGAAATCTTTGAGAACTATTAAACCATGGAGGGAGAGGTAGCTCATAGTAGGCTTTTCAAAACTTTGCACTAAAGCAACAGTGCTGTAAGGGAAAGCTTCTCACCAAATGCTTGAAAAAAATAAAACTGGTTCCTGGGAGTTTTCCTTGGAAAGGGCATTTCCGCGCAGAGTGGATGCTGTGATGCAGCTGCCTACTGTATCTGATATAACGGTAACAGTGGGTATAATGTTCGAGGGTAGGACATGGGAAGTCACCTTTGTGATGGGAGTGCCTCTAGCAATATTTAATTATTCATCCTAAGTTTTCTTATTTAGTTACACGATCTTCTATCACCCGTCGTGTATTAATTAGACGAAACGTGAAAGTAGATAAAGGTAGTCCTTGAATTACAGTGGTAATTGGGACCAGAATTTCCATTGCTAACCAATGTGGCCATGAAACGTGACATCATGTGACCATGTTACTCAGCCACAGCAATCCTGGCATTCTCTGTTGCCGTCGTTAACCAAATCCTGTCAGTTGCTAGGTAAGGACTCCTTACGCACAGTCACTCAGGTACTCGTCACTTCCCAGCTGGACTACTGTAATGCTGTCTACATGGGGCTCCCCTTGAGGTGCACCCAGAGGCTCCAACTGGTGCAGAATGCGGCCGCGCGGGGGATTATGGGAGCGACGGGGCGCTCCCATGTGACACCTCTCCTGTGTGAGCTGCATTGGCTCCCGGTGGACTTCCGGGTGCGCTTCAAGGTGTTGGTTACCACCTTTAAAGCGCTCCATGGTATCGGACCTGGGTATTTGTGGGACCGCCTTCTGCCGCCAATAGCCTCCCACCAGCCAGTACGCTCCCACAGAGAGGGCCTCCTCAGGGTACCATCGGCCAGGCAGTGTCAGCTGGCGACCCCCAGGGGGAGGGCCTTCTCTGTGGCAGTACCTGCCCTCTGGAACAACCTGCCTCCGGAGATACGCAGGATATCAGATCTCCGGGTTTTTCGCCGTGCCCTAAAAACTTTTCCAACAAGCAGGGCTGGCATAACCCCCCCCCTTTTTTTAAGATTTTAGATTTTTAAATTGTCCAAATTGGGTTTTAGTTATGAGGTTTTTAAATTTATGGCCAAAATTTATAATTCTTTTAAATTTTAAATTTTGTATTGACTGTTTTTTTTATTTCTGGCTGTACACCACCCTGAGTCTAGCAAGAGAAGGGCGGTTTATAAATTGAATAAAATAAATAAATAAATAAAATAAATAAATAAATAAAATAAGGACCCACCCTGATCCAAGCCACTCCCAGCTTGCTCTCTCACAGGCCTGAGTGGCGTAGCAGGCTAATGCCTCCTATTAAGGCAGCATTTAACATCCAGCTGCCTGCAATTACTGCAAGTTCTAATCTCACCAGGCTCAAGGTTGACTCAGCCTTCCATCCTTTCTAAGGTGGGTAAAATGAGGACCCGGTTTGTGGGGGCAATAAGCTGACTTTGTATAAATATACAAAAGTATGAAGGCTATTGCTTAACGCATTGTAAGCCGCCCTGAGTCTCCGGAGAAGGGCGGCATATAAATATAAAAATATAAAAAAATAAAAATAAAATAAAATAAATAAGTGAGGGTGACTGCCAAGACTCTGAATTTTGATCATGTGACCATGAGGATGCTGTAATGGCCATAACTTTTGGACCTGGCATAAATACCATTTGTTCAGCAGCACTATAACCTCAAATGGTGACTGAACAAATATTGTAACTCAAGGGACTGCCTGTAATCCAAAAGACAAAATCCTCCTTTCTGTCTTGCAAATCTCTTTATTGATTATATAAGATGTTAATATGTCAAATCAGAATAGTCATGTTTTACCTTTCATGGTGTTATTTACCATCTTAATGAAATTCATCTATTAATTTTTTTAGGGTAACATTCTATTGTTCTAGTTCATTCTCATTGTTGCCTCAAATGTACAATTTTGATATGCACTGAGAAAGCAACATTATATTAGTTTGTTATTTTACTTTTCCCTTGCCGACTGCCACTGTCTCTTTTTTAGGACCAAATGGAAAGCAGATTTAGAAAGATCATGTTTTATATCTACTTTGCATTGATCCTTATTGAATTTATTCTTTCGTGTTTCAAAGAAAAGCCTCCGTTCTTTTCTCCTGTGAATTTAGATCCGGTAAGTAAATTTTTAGGTTTTTTTCCCCTAGAGTTTCATGAGTGCTGAATAGTTGATTTGTTTATGCCAGTTTTGTTTTCCTGAGATGCTCGTCAAAACCCATCTTCCCTCCCAACTTCGTTTAGGCTGCAATTTATACTAATTGGGAGATGGTAGCCTATGATCCTGGCCCCACTTCTTGCTTTTGAAATCTTAGTTTTGCAGCTGCTTGTGCCCCCAGGCAGATTTGCTAAAACTCAGTGCCACAGTTTCCTGCTATTTTTAATTGAAAAATACAATGACAGTGCTGTGTAAACTCTAGAATGAATTAAAATACTTTCATAAAAACAAAGAGCTCCTACCAAATGTCCTCCAAACAGAAAAGACGGGGGGGGGGAACCAGATGAGAGGGTTCCATGCATTTTACACCCTCCCCTTCAGCGTAAGTCATTGCCTGCTAATATGGTTTCATTCTCTGTTCTTGAAAACTGTGAAATGTAGCCTCTGGCTGCCAAAAGATCACACAGCCCAGTCACAGTTTATTGCTCTGTTTTTAGCCAGTGTTAGAGTGAAGTTTGCCTCTCAGCAATCACTAATGAGAACTTCCCTCCCCCCTAATAATAAAACTCACAACATTTATTGTCCTTTGACTACCAATAACCCATTGACCATTCAGATACAAGAAAGGAATGAGGAGTGAAGCTGGGACTAGTTGCCAGCTCATTCTGAGACAGAAGGCAGGTTGTAGAGACTGGCTATCTTCATTTTTATGAGCTTTCTGTGAAGATAGAGTCTGCATCTAATTAAAGATGGATTAATTTCGCAGCAACGCTCCCTGTAAAAGGGAAAAAAAACAACACACACACACCCAACCACAGGGAAACTGGAGCAGGAGTTTGCATAGCTGATCTAGGAGTGAACATGTTTAGTTTCTGCAGAAAGGATAATTAGCAAGGAAAATCAGTAAATAGAAGAGCATCTGTGTAGTTTGTTTACAGAAATGCTTATTCTTGTTTAATGAGATTCACTGCAAACCATATAAAATCCCCAGGGCAGAATGTTGACTTGGAGAACAAAGAGCTAATCCATTTTGGTTCCAGAGGACTTCTACTCACCCACAAGGAATTCCCTTTCCCTTTCACCTTATTATATGTTCTTACATTTTCCCCCCAAGAAATTTTCCATTTCTGGGGAGCAGGTTTTGAAAACACAGGGACTCACAGAGAACAGAGAATCTGATCCATCCCCAGTGTCCATTCTGTTAGTAGTTAGACTTCATGAGATATCATTTAGAAAGCAGCAATAAATCAGGGATATTTTATAGGTCCTCTTTGAATGGTGTATGGGTGTGTGGAAAATATTGGGCTAATCAAAGATTATTTCCATATTCCCTAAAAAGCTGTGCAAGGACTAAGAGCAGAGTGTTTTCTTTTACTCTGTCCTACCTGGCCTTAATAAAGTCTTCTGGAAGCTGGTCAGAGAAGTTCCTTATCCTCAGATACAAGACTCTTCTATGTTTCCTAAAACAGACACAGTAGAAATAGACTTCCACTCTTTGTTTTGAGTGGTTGATAGCAGAAGTTGTGATTTGGAACCCAACCACTGCTCAGGATTCAGGGGGAGGGAATAGGAAGTTGGAGCTGAATCCTTCATTTCATACAAAGATTCATTTCATACATATTTACATTCAAATTATTTTGAACGTGTAATGTGATCTTTCACGACAAGGTTAGCTAAAAAATAACATTGACTTTTTGTTCTTGTTTTGTTTTCCTTTTAATCTCTCCAAAATTTGTCATAGAATCCCTGCCCAGAATTAAATTCTGGTTTTCTTTCAAGGATAACATTTTGGTGGTTCACAAGGTAAGCATGGTTTTTCACATTTTATTATGCTCCTTTGATATTACTGGAGAAGTGCCAGTTGAAAAGCTATCCTTTGTGTTCTTGGTGATTCAGCTACATTCCTATATAGAAGTACTGTTTTGCATGCCATTCATGTACATTTCATGCTCTTTCCTCCTTTTGCTAGAAGTTATATGTTGATAGGGTAGAGGTGAGAGCCAGTTTAGTATTGTAGCCAAGACACCAGGCTGGAAACTGGGAGAGTGTGAATTCTAGTCCTGCCTTAGACATTATTAAAATTGACAACCTTTAAAACAGTTTTTCAGTTTCAAACACAATGGTGCAACCTGGATTAATTTTATAAGCCCCCACAATATCCTAATTTATAGAAAATCACACACACACACACACACACACACACACACACACACTAAAAGAACAAAACATGCAAAACAAGTGATAGACAAACAAAAATAAAGTGGCTTTGGTATGGAGGTGAAGGTATTAGGATTAAGACAAGGGAGACATAAATTCAGGTTTGCCACAAAAATCTCCCAAGTGAATTCAGCCTCTCCACCTCTCTCCCTCCTCCCTCACCAACCTATTTTCAGGAATTGCTATTTTGGGGATAAAATGAAGGGGAATCCCCTTCTTCTGAAGGAATGTGAAAATTAGAAAACATCTAATTTTAAAAAAGTATTTGAAGCACTGTATTTGGGAGATGAGACAGGAGGCTGGCTTTTTTTTTTAGATTGTTTTGTATATTACCACTGTGCAAAGCAAACTACAATGCATGAGGGGGTGACTCTTCTGGATCTTGAGGCCAGGAAACAGCTGCTCGAATAAGACTCAGCATGGCTGCTTCAACTGGTGAATTTTTCACCAGTTCTCCCAGTAGAGGTCTGTTCTAGGCATGCCCAGGTTTACCCAGGAGACTTCAGGGGAGTCTTGAAACAGCTTCGATGAGCCTGTTTTGATCAGGGAGCAGATTCAGAATGACACCACATTGGCGAGTGAAATATTTCATGGGACGACTTTCAGAGCCCTATCAAATATTGTTACCGCTGTGGAAGAAGAGAAATGGGTTGTTATGCTGGACAAAGCCCTGAGCTTTTTCTTTGAATATGCCAACTTTGATGGTCTTCCTGTAGTTTATTTTATTTTTTTTTTATTTTTATATGATTTATATGCCGCCCTTCTCCGGAGACTCAGGGCGGCTTACAGTGCGTTAAGCAATAGCCTTCATACTTTTGTATATTTATACAAAGTCAGCTTATTGCCCCCACAATCTGGGTCCTCATTTTACCCACCTTAGAAAGGATGGAAGGCTGAGTCAACCTTGAGCCTGGTGGGATTCGAACTTGCAGTAATTGCAAGCAGCAGATGTTAATAGATGTTAATACCAGGGTGCTTTAAACCACTGTACTACAGGCTTACAACCAATCCATGTTTTATTTGGCTACATGCTTGGTTAAATACATGAACACCCTTGCAAACCATTAGTACGTTGAAAGGTAATCCTCCTCCCTCTTAAATTTACAACATAGTTGATTTGCACTGTGAACTGACCAATGTTCTGCATATTCCTTCCCCATATACTAGAAGCAAATGATCTTGGCCAAGGGCAAGAAAATACGCAGCAGATGGATAAATGATTAGGACCGTGCAAAACATTTGAAAAATGAATTTTGCAATGCTTTTACAACTTTTGAAAGCAGCCGCGTCACCTACAGAGCTCACATATGGCCCATGGGACCTTCTCATTACAGTATTGTGCACACAGAGACAACTAGGATAACTCTGTGAGCCTTGCAAGAGATAAACTGCTTTGGCATTTTGAAGAGAGGGGCTTTGTTGCTTGTTAACATGCATTGTGGAATAGTTCTTTCGAATGCTTTGCATGCTCCGTAGGTTTGCCCTTGGAGTAGTGGAGAGAGAAATTAAGATAAATGCCTGCCGTCAGTGGAGGTATTTGCCCAGTTAATGTACAAAAAGGTTGTTTGTCCAGACTGACTCAAGAGTTATTAATGTGCTTTTGTTACTGTTGTCTAGTTTGGCAATACAAGGCTATAAGAAGCCTCTTGAAGATAAAGATTTATGGTCTCTGAATGCTGATGATAAATCCGACGTGATAGTCCAAAACCTCCAGAAAGAGTGGGACAAACAAAAACAACGTGGGAAATTGTAAGTTGGCTTTATTTTAGTTTGTTTGTTTGTTTTTAAAAAGTCATTTCTGTATTTATGCTTTTATGAATAAAATACAGGGCATTTCTGTATGGTAGCCTAAGCCACTAGTCACTTATGGCTCCCAACGTGCTGTGGGTTGATAGCAGGATTGGGCTGCTGCTCAGTTCATACTCAGGCCAATGCAGGACCCGACAGGTCATTCCCCTGTTTTTGATCCTTCCCATCTATCTTCTCTTCTTCTTGTGCCATATCTGTCATCAGACACTGGCAATCATGTTGGCGATCCTATTTTTATCAACAGCTGCACAAAAAAGTGCTGCTGAGTTTTGTCCAAACCAGTCCCTTAGATTTTGAAGCCATGATGTCCTTCTTCTGCCTGGACCTCGTTTGTCTTTAATCTTTCCCTGGAGGATAAAGTGAAATATGGTGTATTTTTCCAGGTTTTGCCTCACATGTCCAAAATATTCTTTCGCTTTTTAATGGTTTTGATGATTTCCCTTGGCTTTCCCAGGTGGCTTATCATCTCCTCATTATCATCATCTCCTCATTCCCATCTATGCAGGGAAGTTATTAGATGGAATAATAACTCATGGAATGTAGGTGACTAGAGGCTAAACATATGAAGAATAGTTGAAGGAACTGGGTATGTCTAGTTTAATGAAAAGAAGGACTAGGAGTGTTCCAATATCTCAGGAGCTGCCACAAAGAAGAGGGAGTCAAGCTATTCTCCAAAGCACCCGAGGGCAGGAAAAGAAGCAATGGGTGGAAACTAATCAAGGAGAGAAGCAATCTAGAACTAAGAAATTTCCTGACAGAACAATTAATCAGTGGAACAACTTGCCTCCAGAAGTTGTGAATGCTCCAACACTGGAAGTTTTTAAGATGTTAGATAATCATTTGTCTGAAGTGGTGTAGGGTTTCCTTTTTTTTTTTTTTAATTTTAAAAACAAAACTTTATTCATTTATAAAACCATTTAAAACATACAAATTTCTCTTAATCAAGAGACAAACTTACATATACAATACACAATTTCTAACTAATTTCCATTATATATATACATATATACATAAATGCCAACATACTGTGGCATATTTCGTTTTCTATTTCTCTGACAGTGCTGTTTTTAATTACATTGATTTCTTCTAAATTCCATCTCTACCCATTTCCCTTTCTCTGATTTATCCATTGATACCATCTATTCCATATTGTATAATATTTTGAGTCCTCCTTATCCTGTAACTCTAACGTTAGTTTGTCCATTTCTGCGCATGTGTAGATTTTTTGTATTAACTCCTGATCAGTTGGCATTCGATCTATTTTCCAAAATTGTGCTAATACTAATCTTGCCGCCGTAATTATATGGAGTATTAAGTATTTTATATCATTTCTAATATTCTTTTTAATCATGCCTAATAAAAAAATTTCTGGTTCTAATTCAATTTCATAACCTGTTATTTCGATTATCCATGTTCTTATCTTATTCCAATATTTCTTAATTTCTGGGCAGAGCCACCAACCGGACGTGAATTTCTCTGCGGTGCACGACAGTCAGGCTTGGGTGTAGGGTTTCCTACCTAGGCAGGGTGTTGGACTAGAACAGGGGTGGGCAAATATGGCCCCTTTATGACCTGTGGACTTCAACTCCCAGAATTCTTGAGCCAGCTTGGCTGTCTCAGGAATTCTGGGAGTTGAAGTCCACAGGTTGTAAAAGGGCCACATTTGCCCACCCCTGGACTAGAAGACCCCCAAGGTCCCTTCCAACTCTGTTATTCTGTACAAGCCTCCCTGTGCTTGCCTTTTTCATTTAGGGTTTGGTACCCTGTCTCCCTGAAAATAAGACTGGGTCTTATATTAATTTTTCCTCAAAAAGGCGCATTAGAGCTTATTTTCCAGTTGGGTCTTATTTTCAGGAAAAGATGGTAGTCCCTAGTGTTTGCTTTCTTTCATGGATATCCTCCCCCACCTTCCTGCATTTGCCTGTCTTAATTTTATGCACTCCACTTATTTAACCTTTTTATTTAATTTAAAAAAAAAATTAATGGCTTGTTCCATTGAAGAATAGAATGGAATGGAATAGAATTTTTTATTGGCCAAGTGTGATTGAACACACAAGGAATTTGTCTTGGTACATGGTGCATATGCTCTCAGTGTACATAAAAGAAAAGATACGTTCGTCAAGAATCATAAGGTACAACACTTAATGATAGTCATAGGGTACAAATAAGCAATCAAATCATATTAGGAAACAGTCAATATAAATCGTAAGGTTACAAGCAACAAAGTTACAGTCATACAGTCATTAGTGGAAGGAGATGGGTGATAGGAATGATGAGAAGATTAATAGCAGTGCAGACTTAGTAAATAGTTTGGTGAGGGAATTATTTGTTTAGCAGAGTGATGGTGTTCTTGTGTCTAGTTGTTCTGGTGTGCAGTGCTCTATAGCGTCATTTTGAGGGTAGCAGTTGAAACAGTTTATGTCCAGGATGTGAGGGGGTCTGTAAATATTTTCACAGCCCTCTTTTTGACTCGTGCAGTATACAGGTCCTCAGTGGAAGGCAGGTTAGTAGCAATTATTTTTTCTGCAGTTCTTATTATCCCCTGAAGTCTGTGTCTGTCTTGTTAGGTTGCAGAACCAAACCAGACAGTTATAGAGGTGCAGATGACAGACTCAATAATTCCTCTGTAGAACTGGATCAGCAGCTCCTTGGGCAGTTTGAACTTTCTGAGTTGGCGCAGAAAGAACATTCTTTGTTGTGCTTTTTTGAAGAAACTATTATTGTACTTTCTGGAGTGTTTCCTCTTTTCAATTTCCTCAGAGGTAGCAGTTCTCTGATGAGGAATTCAATACAATTTGGTAGAAGAATGTCTTTATAAACCGCAGAACCAAGGGGGAAATTCTGTACACAGCATAAGAACTTCTTGAAAGGGCAGATCGTATGCCATCATAATCCATATTCTTTGTTAAGAAAATACAGAATCTGGATCCTAAAAGTACTGTGCAGATTAATTTACTAGGCGTGTTTGCTTTTCTGCATAATTTACATCACCTTTTCTAGTTGTAGGAGATGCATACTTTTAAAAACTTACTTCTAAAACTTCTTATCCAACTGCATTGTACTTTATCAGATTTTATCTTTTATTAAAGATTCTATCTTCTACAACTCTCAGACTTTGTCTTTTGTGTGGCAAATTGGAGAGAAAATGGATTTTCTCAGCAAAATCATTGAAACAGAACATTCATAGAATGGTTTGAGAATACCAAATGCAATTCTGTATTAAGCTAAATTAAACATGCTGGCTGAGGAATTTTGGGAGGGTCCACACATCTTAAAGTTACCGAATTTGAAAAACACTGAACTAAATGAACAAAATCTGAATTTTCAGGCTGGGTATTTTTTTTTTTTTTGTGTTCATTTTGCATTTATGAAGGTTTGGGAAGATTTAAGGGTCAAATTGGCATCTTAAACCAAATACTATTTCATCCCTTACATTTCTGCCAATGTAATCCCAAAAAGTGACCCTCAGGATAATTGTGGCCATAGCACCTGTGATAGCCCCCAAGCTGAATTATCCTCCTGCCCTGCAGTCTGTGAAAGCATCTCAACATCACATCTCATCAAAAAGGAAGTTAGAAAATCAGGGAATTATCATCTAAATTTCCACAGAGATGGGGAATCTCCCCACAGTTGGAGATAACACGTAAAAGCAAACTTTTTTTCAGTCTCTAGGGAACTAGAGAGGTTTGATGCCATCACCAGAGGAGCAGCCTTAGCATTTTTGCTTCTTTTGGAGAAGTTTCAAATGGATGGTACTAAAATCAATGTATTAAGGTTACTGAGTTCATAAAATGCCTACTTACACTTTTTTTGTATCAAGAAAATTTTTAAAAATTTTCGTTATAAACTGGTGATTTGAATTTCAGAAGAAATTAAGCATTATAGCCATGGGGCTTTGATGCTTAATAAAGAAGAGGAATTACACTGCAGCTCATCAAGTTAGCACCTGGAACTGCCTCTGCATAAGCTTTGGAAAGTTAATTCAATATAGCAAAAAACCAAACAAAAAACAAACCCAAGAATACAGTTGGTACTGAGATTGAGGCTTCTGGATTGGTTGGACATGGAGTATATACCTGGCTGTTTCCTTTTTCTTATCACCCGGTTAAAAGGAACTTTTAAAATATGGTTCAGGCTCTTTTCAACCAAATTCCCTTTCCCCTTTCCATTCCTTCCCTTCCCTTTTTGATATTCAACTTTTCTGACCTCTCCAAGAGATTGGCATTTTGGAATCCAAGCCTATACTATGCTTTTGCATCCCCATTTTATTGATGGGGTTAAAAAAAAACACCCCAAGGTTAAATTCTGTGCTTATTAAAATGAAACAAAGACTCTGAGGAATAGAAGCCACTATCTGGATGAACCTTGCAAAGAAGCTGCAAGAGAGATGACTTTTAATGTTTCCAAGAAGAAGGCCACTGTTTGGTAAGCATACAGACCTTGATTAACCAAGTCTGAGAATAAAATGATCTATCTGTGAAGGCTTGTAATGCAGCAAATCTTCACAGCCAGGATCTCACCCTGATGCCATAATAATGAATGTGCTTTGCTTTAAAAATTCCATGAGACTTCTGAAGGTATAAAATTTGAGCTAGCCGGGCTTATTTTGTGGCATTTTTTTCTGTTTCACAAAACAAAAACTCTTTTGCGACCATGCCTCTTCCAATAATTTTGGAATAACATTATTAAAGTGAAACTGTTTTGAACACAATCGGTTGCTCTATATTTATTTTTATTTTTTTAGGAGCAAACACCTTTTCATTTCTGGACAATATTATGCCATAATAATGGTCTTACTAGAGCTGTTCCAAAGCTACATTTGCAGATTCTAAGACTGCTTGCCCTGCTGTTCAATTTTCTTATTTATAACAGGACTCTTCTTTTCAATTGACTGAAACAATGTCTTTCTTTGTCTTAGGAAGCACGATGTATCTTATACAAAGGACTCTAATCAGGAGATGAATCACATGGATGGAAGTCCAGGAGAAACAGAACTCATGTTAGATATTCCCACTAAGGAGAAAGAACCTTCCTTTTTCAAAGCCTTACTCAGAACTTTTGGCCCTTATTTTTTAATTGGCTCCTTCTTCAAAGTAATACAAGATCTGTTGTCTTTTGTCAATCCCCAGTTGTTAAGGTGAGCTCCATTTTCAACCTTTGTTCTCACGGGCAAGAGAATTTCCACACTCTTTTTAGATTATATATTAGTACAGCCTTCTGCAGTCATTTGGGAAATCTGGGAACATGATCCCCAAGACATGGGGGGAAGGAGGCCAAATTGGAGAAGATTACTTGTGAATAAAAATGATAGATTGAATGGAATATATGGAGGTATCCCCTCTAGGCCTGCTAATAGCATGAGTAAGTGACATAATATTCCCCTTATCCCATGTTTCTCTCCAATTCACTGTTAGACTTGCTCATATTCAAAATGCATTTTCTAAGAGGAAATCAATTCTGTTTGGAATCGCTGTTCAGATTCCCAAGTGTAAGTTGTCAAGTGTAAAGATTACACAGGTGCATACTTCCCTGCAATTGCGATATCGTGAAGCTGTAATTTGCTTCAGTTCTCAGCATCTGCACCGTCCATGTTAATCCAATGAAGCATTATACTTTTGTTATTTTCATATGCTGAAATGGACAAGCTGTAGCTCTCGAGACAGTGCCAAATTGCAGATTCCTGCAACTCCGGCCAGCACAGCGGAGAAGCAAGGGATTTTGAAGATTGAATATTTTGGCAATTGAACAATATTTCGAGAATCTTTTTCACGCATGTCTTTTTCACTTTAAATGCTTTAATGGAAAACAAAATCAACATTACAAAATAAATAAAGCGTTTGAGATTATATTTTGGCCATAATTGGACACATGAATAAAATTTGGTTCTTTCGTAAAGTTTGTTTGTTTGGAGGCTACTCTACCAGCGGGCTAAAAGGAAGTGATGTTTTGGTCTGCCCCATTAATCTTTTTATTTTCTCCTCCCTGTGTTGTCTGTTTATTTCAATCTTCTTTTTAAACAGCATGTTAATTAGCTTTGTGAAGGATAAAGATGCTCCCTTATGGTGGGGATACCTGATTGCGGCGTTGATGTTTCTCTGTGCTGTGCTGCAGACAATAATCCTTCACCACCATTTCCAGTACTGCTTCATTACTGGAATGAGGCTGAGAAGTGGCATCGTAGGGATGGTCTATAGAAAGGTGAGAGCAAGCGTGTATCCTAACATATCAGGAGAGGTTGCAGTCTAGAGCCCAGAGACCTTTGGGTTGTGTTTTCTCTCAAAATAAGAATGAGTAACACTAGAACTGTTGGCTGTAGATCAAATATTTATCTCTGTGTGTATATACGCTCTTGCAGAGTCTGAAGTGGTTTAATATTTAGTTGACTTTCCTGACTCAAGTACAGTCAACAAATGGCAAATGAGTGTTGGGTAACTGTGCATATAAAGTACATCCTGATACTTTTGCTGCTTTTTGATAAATTAATAAGTCAGCCCTAGAGCTAGTTTGCCAAATTAGAGCAATTTTTAGATTTTTAAACTGTGTGTCCTATTCAGCTGTCTATTACTGCAATGTTCTGTGTCAAAATACTCTTCCATCTACCAGCTGCTGCTTAGTACAGAAAAGTGTCGAATAAGGAAGAGCTAATTATGTTATTAATATTAGCTGTGCTCTGGCCTGATATTAATTGCAAATAATTTAAAGATCAATTGTTCACCAAATGCTGCTTCATCAGAATCTACAAATGCCATGCGCCACTATAAAAAGGAATGGAAATAATTAGATTAGGCAGAACAAAGTGCAACTATAATAATAACATAGTTTACAAAATGATGCTTTGCACAATACTCTGACAAGGTAGTCCCCTCCCACAAGACATTTATAATCTTAAATTTCTGTTCCAGGCATGAGAAAACATGAAAAATGGAGATGAGTACCAGGAAGATGCATTCAGTTTAATTATATAAATTCAGTCTTAATTTCAATGGGAAATTAAAATTGCCTTTGTAAGATTGGCCTTGGAAAAGGTTTTGAGGCAAATTTTTGAAGGAAAAAAACTTTTCAAGTTGTAGAATAAAAAAAGGAGATATTTGCAGAGGTTTTAGCAGAAACTTTCTAAGCAAATAAAACCAATCGGGTCATTTAACAGAGTGAAAGGCTTTTGTATAGCCAGACATGGAAAATTGGAAAACTCTCCCTGCTTTGCAGGTATAGATTGAATCTCTGAATAGGGAGCTATTTGGCAGTTCAAATCTCACTGGGCTCAAGGTTGATTCAGCCTTCCATCCTTCTGAGTGGGTAAAATGAGGACCCAAATTGTTGGGGACAATATGCTGACTCTGTAAACCGCTTAGGGAGGGCTGTGAAGTGCTGTGAAGCGGTATATAAGTCTAAGTGCTATTGCTATTGCTGGTATTTGCAGTCTACTCAGAAATACTTTGAAATGCATTCCATGTCTACATGGGTTTCTCCTGATGTAGTCTATTCTTTGTTACTCAAGATTCCTTAATCCATCCTTCAACTGTGGTCTCTGAACCAGTGACACCACTCCAGTCAAGAAGACAGACAGCTCCAGAACTCTGTTCTATCTTGATTTCCTTGATTTTGACATGCACCTTGCTTATCTTTTCATCTTCTTTATCTAATTATCATGTTTTGCCTGGCTGGTATTTTAAAAGCAATTCAGCCAAGTTGCTTTTCTATAACCTCCTGATAAGAGGCTTATGGTAGACCCTCACTTCAAGTCAGATGGAAGTAATACCTTTCACAACATCACTGGATGGGGACACAACAGAATCATGACCTATAGTCTTGCAGCAGTAATTATATATAAAAATGGGTCTTTTCTAATTGACTGTCCATTAATCCCAGCAAGAAAAATTCTGGTTTTAGTTGAATGTTGATCTTTAAAATTCTTTGCTTCTGAACTCAGAAATTTCTGGCTTTTTTTCACAAGTCCACCAGGCATGATAAAATAACCCTTGATCTTATCCATATTTCCAGGATAAATTTGAACAACTTTTATACATTCTAAATAATTTTCTGCAGTCATATACCAGCAGACATCATTTTATAAAAAATCTCTTTCAGATTATAACATAATGTAAATTTCAATATTTTACTTACATATTTTCCCACTGTTCATCAATACATTGTGTCCAAAATTCTTAGCCCATTTTATCATACAGTACAGTCTTTCATTTGTTCTTCCATTTCAAATTTCAATAACAGTTTATAAAGGTAAAGGTAAAGGTAAAGGTTCCCCTTGCACATACATGCTAGTCGTTCCCGACTCTAGGAGACGGTGCTCATCTCCGTTTCAAAGCCGAGGAGCCAGCGCTGTCCGAAGACGTCTCCATTGTCATGTGGCCGGCATGACTAAACGCCAAAGGCACATGGAAAGCTGTTACCTTCCCACCAAAGGTGGTCCCTATTTTTCTACTTGCATTTTTTACGTGCTTTCGAACTGCTAGGTTGGCAGAAGCTGGGACAAGTAACAGGAGCTCATCCCATTACACGACACTAGGGATTCGAACCGCTGAACTGCCAACCTTTCGATCAACAAGCTCAACGTCTTAGCCACTGAGTCTTTTATACATTTTAGCAATTACGTGTTCATTATTCCTACATAGTTCAACGTCAAATTACTTGCAAACTATTGCAAACTACTGCAACGCTCTCTACATGGGGCTCCCCTTGAGGTGCACCTGGAGGCTCCAACTGGTGCAGAATGCAGCCGCGCGGGGGATTTTGGGAGCGATGGGGCGCTCCCATGTGACACCTCTCCTGCGTGAGCTGCATTGGCTCCCGGTGGACTTCCAGGTGCGCTTCAAGGTGTTGGTTACCACCTTTAAAGCGCTCCATGGCATCGGACCTGGGTATTTGCAGGACCGCCTTCTGCCACCAATAGCCTCCCACTGGCCAGTGCGCTCCCACAGAGAGGGACTCCTCAGGGTGCCATCAGCCAGGCAATGTCGGCTGGCGACCCCCAGGGGGAGGGCCTTCTTTGTGGCAGCACCTGCCCTCTGGAACGATTTGCCCTGGAGATTTGGAGGATATCAGATCTCCGAGTTTTTCGCCGTGCCCTAAAAACTCTTCTTTTTCAGCCAGTAGCACTGGCATAACCCCTCCCCCTTTTCTGAGATATTAGATTTTAATTATAAAATGGGTTTTAATTGGTAGATTTTAAAATTTTTGGCCATAATATATAATTCTTTTATATTTCTTTTAAATTTTGTATTGTATGTTTTTACTTGGCTGTGCACCGCCCTGAGTCCAGCAGGAGAAGGGCGGTATACAAATTTAATAAATAAATAAAAATAAATAAATAAATTCTCTCTTGTGTCGCTCAGTTCCAAATGGCCTTAATTCTTTCCCTTAACTGTGCATACAAAAACCATTTAAAACTGAATCCTTCTGCAACCAATTGCTTTCTTGATTTCATCTTATTTTCTCAATGTTTCTGTTCTAATAACTCCTGCTAAGCTAACTACTTTTCTTTATGTACTGTTTCTTTCCTATAAAATGCTTCTTGTGCTGAAATCCATAAAGGCGTTTCAAGGCACCATCTGGGTTTATATCTGTTCCATATTCTCAATATGGTACTTCCAATACAATGATTCTTAAAATTACACTGACTTTAACTTTATCATAATATAGAAAACCATGCTATCCGAACCTCAAATTGTGCTCTTTTAATTCTAAAATTTTATTATTTCCTCAGGAAAACCCACTCTTTCATCCAGACTGACCACACTTCCATCCATTCTTACTACCATTCACACACACATACACATCTATCTAGCTATCATCTAGCTATCTAGCTAGTTATCATCTAGCTATCATCTAGCTAGCTATCTAGCTATCTCAAATTGTATCTAGAAGTTACATAATTTTTTGGCAACTGAAAATCAGTCTTGAATGATTTGTCAGCCCCTCATGAATAAGTGGGCAATGCATGTTTGTAATGAGATTTAACATCAACACATATTCTAAGCTATGTTCATATATGCATGAAGTTCTTAGTAGCCTTCACAGCTGCTTCTGAAAGCTTCATAAATGACGCTCCTTTCAGTAAAACCATTTTATTATTCAGATGTTTTGCATGCTTCCCATTCAATTATTCAGATGTTTTGAATGTCCCCCATTCAATTATTCAGATATTTTGCATGTTCTCCAAGCTATTTGTGTAACTAAGATTGTATTTTAGATATGTGGGCTTATGTTTGTATATATAAATGAATGACTAATGCAGGAAAGAAGCTGGGGGGTTTTTTTCATGATTATTCTAGAGAACAAGTGCCAGATATATCTTAAGCCATGATACTGACTAGAGTTAATGGACTTATGTTTATGCATTCAAATAAATAACTGATGTGGGAGAGAAACTTTACTGCAAACAATATTTGCCCGGTAGTTTATAAGCCACAGATCAGTGGATATTGGATGTGTTTGGAATATCATATTATGGGGATCAATAAGTAGTGTGATAAATATTTTATTATTGCTTTATTTTTACCTATTTTATATCCACCTTTATTATTTTTATACATAATTCAAGACAGCAAACATATTTAATGTTCCTTGCTCCTCCTATTTTCCCCATAACAATAAAAGGTGATTGGGCCGAAAGAGAGTAACTGGCCCAAAGTCACCTAGATGGTTTTCATCACTCTAGAACTCATAGTCTCCCAGTTTCTAGTCTGGTACCTTAACCCACAAGGCCAAATGGTTGCCTTATTATGAAAGTCGTTACATTACCCGCCAATAAGAAAGAAATATGCGTTTCAAATATTATCTTTATCATATTAGATTTATATCCTTTTTTGGGCGGGGTCACATGCTCAAGGCAGCATGTATGTTACGGCCTGCTGCAATTTTACTGCCTAATTTCATCACAGGAAATAATTTGAACTGAGTGAGAGGTGACCAGACCAAATGAGCTTTAATAACTAAAGGCAGACTGAGTGAAACCTCCCTGTTCTAAAGACATATTGTCTTTCGTAGTTCTATATTGTATCTCAGAAGTTCATGCAACAACCCTATATGACAGACACTTTTGTTATTATAGTTGGGGAGATGGAGGGAAATATTTCACCAGATGTAGGTAACTAAGAGATGAGAAATACATATGCAAGTCAGTGAAAAAAAAATCTACCAATACCTCCTTAAGCCATGTTGTAGAAAATGTGCTTCGTGTGTGAGAGTAAAAACATATAGTTAAAATATTTTCCTAAATCAATTGTATTATAGAATACTTTGTCTAAAATATTTGTCACTTGTTTCTGAAAGGCAGAATAGCATTTCAAAAGCATGCAAATGCAAGTAGATAAATAGGTACCACTTTGGTGGGAAGGTAACAGCATTCTGTGTGCCTTAGCATATAATCATGCTGGCAACATGACCACGGAAGTGTCTTCGGACAATGCTGGATCCTTGGCTAAGAAACAAAGATGAGAAGAGTCTCCCTGCAGTTAGACACAACGGGACAGGGGAAAACTTTACCTTTTTTTATAGATAAAACAGAGATTATCAATACCTTAGTGATCGTTAACCATGTTGGCCAATTGCTCCTAAAAGAAATTTTCTGTTTTCTTTCTGATCCTATTAATTAAAAAGCTAAGTCACCCAACTACATTCCAAAACCAGTAACTGGAATATGGCAAAGAGGAAGGAAGAATTGGGAGGAAGGGATCAAAAAAGATAAATTGGGTTTGGTTTACATTTAATAATAAATAATAATTAATTAATTAATAAATTAATAATTTAGACAATAAATATAATTATTTCCCCCATTAATCTTTCCCATTGTAACATTAAAAATTACAATATGTTAAAAGAATTTTGGAATGCTCTGAGGACCACAGTTTTGAGTGGATTGCTTTGGATTAACATAGTGTAAGATTTTGCTGATGGTTGCAGAATATAGCTGAAAACATACTGAACCGCTGTCCCTATCCCTTGACAGGCAAATTATACGAAAGGCATATAAAGTTAGAATGGGCGGTGCTATAATAATTAATGACATGAGGTTCAGTCTGCTGCAGTCTGTTGGAGGGTCAACATAGAGACAAAGCCAGATTCAAATCCCTACATGACCATGAAGTTCACTGGATAAGCCTGGACCAATCATTATTTCTCAGGATTAAACAGTGAAGAAGAGGAACATTTCCACTGTCACGAGTCTTTTGGAAGAAGAAGGGAATGCATAATGGAATTCTTCTCTCTGTCTTCTTAGTCTTTGGTCATCACCAACTCAGCAAAGCGCACTTCCACCGTTGGAGAAATTGTCAACCTGATGTCAGTGGATGCCCAGAGATTCATGGACCTGACTACCTTCCTCAACATGCTGTGGTCTGCACCACTTCAAATCTGCCTTGCTTTATACTTTCTCTGGCAGGTATAGAACTTTCTCTTGGATTTCTTACTATGTAAAGCTATTATATTAAATCTGACCTTGTACTAGAGAAACTCTAGTAGAGGAAGTCGTCTTAAAGACAATTGGTTGTTTCCGGGATAATGCAAAGTATGTGATTTTTGCAACTTTCTTAATAATCAAGTGATTAACTGAGGATACAATAGCCTATGGAGATTTAGTAGCAATAGATATAGATTTCAAGAGCTGCAACTGGAATATGGAAGATATGGTTGTAGTGCTGGTAAAAGAGAAATGGTTTTAGGGATGGGCAGGGGGAATTCTTACCTCATTCTTCCTATTCATTAAAATATTTATACTTTGCTAGTGGTTGACATCCTATCTGTTTTGTAATAATATTATAAAAGTCCCATGCAAATAAAAGGATTCTGTTGAAAAGCTACTAGTGGTGTCTGGAAAAAGCAAGATAAAAAATTACAAATTCTACACAACAGCTAAAAATACACCATTGTTTTGGCACATTCTTGGCACCATTATAATCTCTGGTTTATTCAGTACTGTGAAAGTTATCTCAAACAGAAAAACAGCTTTGTGGGCACATGTTTGTTGTGCTGTCATCTCTGTACGGTACCATGCCTGCCACCAAAGGGTATATTTGTTTGCCGTTATATTTTTAAAAGTGAAAACAACAACATGTTTCTGTCTAGAGTGCCAATGAAAAGCAGCCAAGGACCCATTTTGAAAAAGCAAAACAAAAACACGAAGTTTTAATATTCCTATGTATTCTACACTATGTATTCTACATTGTAGAGAAAAAATGAAAATCCTTTGTGAGAAGGCAAGAGTGTTCATGTCCAACAACATCCCTTGTTGAAGATTTCCTTATGGTTTTAAGCCTACACGTTTTTCTGAAGAGTAGCGAATGATGATTTCTACCATGTTTTAAATTCAAGCGACCAGAATAATAATGGGTGTATTTTACATTCTTTTAAGGCTTTAGGGCCTTCTGTGTTGGCAGGAGTGGCTGTGATGGTTCTACTCATCCCACTGAATGCTGTGATTGCTATGAAAACCAGAACATTCCAGGTAGGTATATGTCCATAGTGATCATTCCTAATGAATCTTATTTTTTAAAAAAAAGGTAGGACAATTGTTTTCATACTGGTCAGAAGAACAACATGCCTTCATCATGAAGAGCTTGTCCATGCATCTCTTCATGGTTTTAGATCTGGGCTTTTCCTTGACTTTAGTAACAAATTAAGCTGTACTTAACTATGAACTTGTTTATTTTCTGCACTGTATACAGTTGGTTTGCCATATCTTTCTTCAGGATATTTTTCAATTTCCCAGTCTAGACTATAGTCGTAGGATTTCCTGGTGATTTGCATAATTTTTCAAGATCAGATGAAATACAATCTTAAAGCAATAAAACCAATATAATATTTCTATGTAAAATCTCTTATCTTCTTTTCAAGGTTTATTGAATTAAAATGATTAGCATACATCTGACAAGGAGAATGAATCAAGCAAGCTTCTCCACTAAGACCATTTTGTAAACTCGAATTGTTAAAGTGGTCAGAGCTAAATAATTGTATCACCCAGTCCACCTATTCTGTGGACCCAATTGGATGCACACTGATAACTAATTGGGTGCATAAATTGTATACAATGTTTCAGGTCAAAAATGGAGAAATGATCTTATAAATAAAAAATATTTAAAAGATAATTTTTAAATTAAATTGAATTTCAATTTAAAAAATAAATTTCAATTTTAAATCTTAAATTTTTCTTACATGGTAATTTGACCATGATAAGTAGGTTCATATTTGTTTGCAAATCTGTAAAGAGAAGCCATACCTTTGGCAGTTATAGTGTGTTAAAAAGTTATCTATGCCAGGGAGGGTACAATTTGATCATATCTCAAATATTAATATTTATAGTCTATAATATATAATTTGTCATTTTCACTACTGTCTGACAGATACATGAAACTATAGTGACAAACTTCATTTAAATCATTGATTGAAATTATCTTTTTTTTCCCCTTGTTAATTCACATCTGAGATTTAAATTGTTTTGATTTAAGTCAGTCTATCCTGCCAAGCACATGTTTTGTCACCAAGATGCCCATTTAGCATGTCAATAAAAAGAAATATTAAACTCTTGTAGAATATAGAATTTGTACTGAAAAGATTGAATGACTTATTGTTCCTGATCTATGAAGCTGTGGTACTCTCCTATGAAAAGTACAGTTTTTACTCAGGGGTCAAATGCTCCCGGTTCGGACCAGATTGCCCGATCTGGTAGCAATGATGGCAGGTGGTTTGGAGAAGCAAAAATCCCTGCCTTCCCCCAAGTCCAGCCTAGCCGCGCAATCATCAGAGGCTTTTTTTAAAAAAAAAATTAAAAACATTTTTTCTACAATCTCTTCGGCCAAAAAAATGCTTTTAAAAGTTAAAAAAAAAGCCTCTGATGATTGCGCAGCTCAGCTGGGATCGTCAGAGGCTTTTAAAAGCATTTTTTTTTACAACCTCTTCGGCCGAAGAGGTTGTAGAAAAAATGTTTTTAAAAGAAAAAAAAGTCTCTGATGATCAGGCAACTCAGCTGGGATCGTCTAAGACCTTTAAAAGCATTTTTTTTTTTTACAACCTCTTCGGCCGAAGAGATTGTAGAAAAAAATGGTTTGAAAAGTAAAAAAGTTGGCCCCGCCCACCCAGTCATATTACCCACCACCACCAAGCCATACCCACAATAATAAATTTTACATTTCACCACTGTTTTTACTTCCTTTCCCTCTATAAAAATGTTTATTTTTCTGGTAACCAATACAGCTGCTTCCAACACTAGGCAAAAATGCCATGCTTGCACAAAACCAGTGGTGATATTTTTAAAGTACCAGTTTCCTCTTCAAGATTCTTTTCTGTCTGAATTTATGGAAATCTCTCTGTAAGAAGCACAGGACAAAGAGGTATAAAAGGCACTGGGTAATGATATTCTTTATATTTGCTTAGGTAGAACAGATGAAGTACAAAGATGCCCGCATTAAGCTAATGAATGAAATTCTAAATGGCATAAAAGTACTCAAGCTCTATGCTTGGGAACCATCCTTTGCAGAAAAAGTACTGGAGATTCGGAAGAATGAACTTCGGGTTTTGAAGAAATCTGCCTATTTAAATTCTATATCAACCTTTGCATGGATCAGTGCGCCATTTCTGGTAGGTCTCGTATGAACAACTATTCTTATGACTTCCTAAATACATGGAAGGTCAGTTATAGAAAGGGTTGCTTAGATAGATCTTGGACAACTCGCCATGGCCAACTCATTGCAGGATAACTTGCCATGGCCAACTTGCTGCTGAATAACTCTTTGTGGGACAGTTCAACACTGTATTAATCATTTCATTCAGTTACTTTTATTATTGGTGACCATATTTTCATCAAAATTATTGTAACTCTTGTATTTCTGGATTGTATTTATTATTATTGGCCACGGTTCCATTGAAATTAATTTAACTTTTATATTTGCTGAATTGTCCTGCGGCGAGTTGGCCTATGGTGAGTTGTCCTGTGGCAAGTTAGCCATGGCAAGTTGACTCATCCATCCTTAGATACTCTTTATGGAAGGCAGGGAATATTTGAAGATTGATTCCATCTTTGAAGGGACTACAAGAAGAAAATTCTGAGCTACCTAAAAATAATTGCACTTGGACAGAAACAGAAGATGGCTGGACTTAAGTAGGTCTCTTAGCAGAGCAATCTATCATTATAGATAATTTTTTGTTAGAACTGAAATATAATCTCTGTCTCATGAGGGATAAACATTATCTGGCTAGCCTTTTTCTTCTGCCAAATTCTGACACTATTTATAAGATAATCAAAATAGAATAGCATTGCTAATAGACCCCAGATAAATTGTTTGAAAATCCCGGGAAGCTCACAAACAAAGAGTACACATTAATCCTGAAGAAATTTAGATTTGGAAATGAAATAAATGAATTAGCAGTAGCCATAATCTACCTCTTGCAATGGCCAGCCAATGCTCCCCCAAAACCATACAGGACATGTTCTGCCTTGTTTGCCCAGTTTTCTTCTCTTGAAGATCCTGGTCAGAAAGAAATGTATGTTTGTTTTAAGCAAACTGTTGAAAAGTTAACTAAATGCTAAAACATTTCTAAAATTCAATGTTAATTTAAGTTTATTCATCGGTTTTATATTTAAACTAGCAAAAACAAATTTTCAGTTCTTTTTTTGTCTTTATTATGGTATGGTTTCATGATACTGCTGGTGTCTTTATTGCTATATAGTTTCATGATACTGCTGGTGGCTAAAGTTGGTGGGAAGCTAACCAGCTTCCCACCAACTTTAGCCAACAGCAGTATCATGAAAATTTAGGTGTCGAATTAGAAAGAATCTTCAGGGATTGTACCCAGCCTTTAAGAAGGCATCAGCTTGCTTAACAGATATAAGTAGAAACTGTAAACTAAGATGTCTGTTGTTGCATCCATTTGATGGAATAAAAAAGTTACACCAATATAATTCAATGCCAAGCCTCTATTTTGTGCGAGCTGATCATCCCAATTGCCTATTTTAAGGTTTACTTATCTAGTGAGAAAATTGTAACAGGGAAAACATTCCTAGATAAATCATAACAATCCTGCTTCACTTTACATTCTCCAGCTTTTGGAGAAGTTCTCTTAAGTTTTTTTGAGGTGGTCCCATCTTTCTTCCTTTATAATAAAGACACATAAGACAGGTGGTTAATTTTCATTCTTACATTTCCAGTCTAAGAAGTAAAAAATTCAAAGCCAGGGGTGGTTGATTTGCTGTTAAACCAGTCTGTGCTTTCTGGTTTCCAGGTTGCCTTGACCACCTTTGCTGTCTATGTCAGTGTGAGTGAGAAGAATGTTCTTGATGCAGAGAAAGCCTTTGTGTCACTCTCCCTATTTAATCTCTTAAGGTTCCCACTCAACATGCTTCCTCAGGTCATTAGTAATATTGTACAGGTAAGAATGGACTTTGTCTTTTCTTTAAAAAATTGCACTGAATGCAAAGAGGACTGTAAGACTGACTATCTCGTCCCCTATAAATAAGACCAATGGCTGGCTTATGTGTAACGCCACTATCACATATGGGCTATAACAGGGGTCTGCAATCTTAAACACTCAAAGAGCCATTTGGACCCGTTTCCCACAGAAAAGAAAACACTGAGAGCCACAAAGCCCTTCCCGTACCTGACTATTTCTTGAGCGGCCACAAAACTAGCCTATGTAGTTGAATTAAACGTTCTGTTTTCTTCTGAAACTTTTCTTTTCTTGAATTTATCCATGGTTGGCCTATCAGGGGTTGAAAAGCTCAGTACATCGCATGCTGGTGGGTGTTGCACATTGGCGGTTGCGATGCATCTTTTGAGTGACAGGGAGTCGCAGCAGAGGGGTGAAAGAGCCACATATGGCTCCAGAGCCGCAGGTTGCTGATCCCTGGGCTATAACAATATATGTCTTGAACATACCCAAATTTAACTCCAGTTACAGTTCTTACTTTCTACACAGCTTCTTCTAGGAACTATTTTTTTTAAAAAAATTCAGGCAATATGCTCACTGATTGATAACTGGACTGGGTTACTTGGAGAATATTAGCTCAGTTTTACTAATAATGCAACCACTGAGCTCCTTTCTGGATCTAACTCAGAGTGCTAATTTTAACTTGGAAAGGCCATCACTTTTCAGTAGCTAACTTGCTACCTTAAGAACTTCTCAGAGATTCTGAAGCATGACTGACTCCCACTAGTATATGACAGGCAGCCACCTGTAACAAGATCTTTACATCCATGGCCCCAATGTTTTAAACTTCCTCAGAATATCTCACTTTCTCTTTTGGTAGGTTGGTATTGCAGTATTGTTGTGGGAAACTTGGAAATCTATAGGGAAACTGGTCTGGAGGGTTATTATTCTTGATATTCATCATTTGTGGAGAAATATGGAGGGGATTAGTTTGCTGATATTGAAATTTATGTATTCTATATTTCATTGTCTTTTAGCCAGCTAATATTTAATGGGAAGTTGAAAGCAAATGTTAATACACAAATGTAAAATAGGGATAAAGAATCCAATTTTACACCAACAGCCTAGTAGTAAGATAATTCGTCCCTCTGCTTCCTTTGTTTGTGCTTTATTCCCCTTTCTAATCTCAGTTATGTTCACTTGTGTTGTTGCAATTCTAGCTGAAAGAGAAAAGGACTGTGGGAGGGATCCAAACTCTGATGGACAAATTTGCAAATGGTTATAAAATCAGCAAATTATTATAAAACATACATCGAACTCCTGCCAAATGAATCTGCCACTGTAGTGTGTCTCCTTTAGCTTGGATCTAGTCTGGATCATACGCAGATATATTCTGCTGAATTGAGATAAATTACGACAAACATTGCAGCAGCAAATTTCACATATTAAATTTATAATCTGCCCATCTCTCCAATTTTTTAAAATATATTTATATACCTCCAAATGTATAAGTTGTTTTTCTTTCCAATTCCCTCCTCAATTTTGATGGTGGCTGGTTCAGAGTCCTCCAGTAAGTCATCCCATGAACTTCCATGGCTGATGTTGGCCTTGAATGTAGGTCTCCCCAGGCCTAGTCTAATATCTTCAACAACCTAACAGTTTGAGACATAGACTAAGAACCGTCGTGACTATGAGCTGCTGTTTCCCCTTGGGAGGATTCTCAGAATATCCCATCTCATATTAAACCAGTCAGTTTTCCCATGTATTCCCCAGACAAATGTTTCACTGCAAAGGATTCAACACTTCTTGTCACATGATGAACTTGATCCAAACTGTGTGGAAACCAAGTCAATTACTCCAGGTAACACTCTACTTTGGTTGATATAGAAGCATGGAAGGTGAATTTGGGTTTGTTTACATGGGAGGAGCGAGGATTTGTTTGTAACTTTTACACAGAGAACCCTTACCACAAATTGACAGGTGCATTAGGATTGCAATTCCCATAATTTGCAAGCAATTCTGGCATGGGAATTCTCATCCTATCCAAAGAGTACCAGGTTGAGGAGGCTTTCATAAATGCTTTTCTGATAAAGTGTGCAGAGTTTCTAAGATATACTTCATAAGTGCATGGAAAGGTTGCAGCACCTAGTGAGAATTCATGTTAGTTCATCTATCATATTCTCAACAGAATCTGCAGGCTGTACACACACATATTTTTAGTGAAATCAGTTGACATTTTCAGCTTTAAAAAGAAAACACTGCTCCTTGGGCAGTTTAAAAATATAATTAGATAAATTCACAGTTTAGGCCTTGTGTATAGATGCTTCTCACTTTGAGGTATGGTAATGTATAAAATAGATAATCTGGTTCATTTTGCTTGCCAAATGATATCATTAAACTTTTACACATTTCTTCTGTAAACTGCAAAACTGTCACCTGAGTTATTTCTAATAGAATAAGAATAATTATTCTTAATTAATAATTATTCAGAATAAGGATTATTCTTATTCTGAATAATTATTAATTAAGAATAATTATTCTGCAATCTTTTCTCATATGACATATGGATTTCTCTACTAACAAATCCTATTGTTGGATAGTTTATATGTATGAGCTTAACAACAGTATTTTTTTATGTGTCTGAAATCTTAATTGATTCATCTCTATTGCACTTTGATATCACAAGCCATAATTTTGTGTGACAGGAAGGATGTCTTCTGGGCTCATCATTCACTCCTTCCTCTTCCAGTTCTGCTGGCAGAAGTAGATGAGATTTTGGTTTGTGTGAATGTAATCATAGTTTAAAGCTGATTTGTTTCAAACAAACTATAGTTCAGATTAATCACTTTTTCCCAGTCTTGGATGAGATGACAAACCCAGAGATTAATAAAAATGAGGTTTCTGGGAGAGAGGGTAGAAAGCTGGGAGTAAACTGAAGGCCGAGGAAGTCCAAGAGCATTTGGTAAACCTTGGCTTTGCTGTGATATCCAAACACAGACTGAAAGACAAGTGGTGGCTGTCCCAGGTTCTTTTCTGCCCAGAGTGTTTTTAATTTGAAGGATTGAAAAAGAAGCCAAAACGAGAAAGAAGGTTTCAGGTGGCTCACTGGATTGATTGTAGCTCTATGGAAAAGCCTCCAGGCCCAATTAGATATGCAGACAGATTCTAGTTGCTTCCCTTTTGTGATATCTAGCTTCCATGGTGTGTGTCTGAATAAAAGAAGCAGAAGTGAATAAAGGGTTACTGTATTGCGTACAGCTCCACAGACGAAGCCTGCATCTTTCCCTTGGTTTAACTTGAAAGCTTGTCAGAGTTTCCACTGATGCCTTGCTACCCCGATGACTCTTCCTTAGTCTTCATTTTTGAGAGACTTTTCCATTTGCAGGAAAAGGAAAGGTGGTGGTGGGGGAAGTATTGAGCATAGTCTCTAGGGAGCAACTATAACTGGCTGATAAACAAGCCTGAGTTTTAGTCATTGCTAGTGGATAAATATTTAAGCTAAGGTTGCTTATTATAAAAATATTTATCCGTATCTCATAAACAGTGTGGCTTCAGAGAGCAACTTGGAAGAGGCTACAGAAGCTTTTGACATTCTATAACATTTTAGAGAATGACCCTCAACTTTTCAAAATCTGCTTTCTGTTGATCTGACCCCAGCATCATGACTTGTGATTGCTTATGTAACAAGACATTGCTTAAAGAGTTGGGGGAAATAAGAGTAAACTGTTCATGGTAGTTCCTCAAATCTCTTTAGCAAACGCATCCAATCAGTCTACTACTTCTTTGGCATTAAACATCTATACTCTTTCCAGTATAATTCTGTGCATGTCTATTCTGAAATAAATCATACTGCCTTCGACCAGGATGCATGCATAGGACTCTTCCCAGATGTTGCTCTCCAAATGTTGCTGGACTTGCTGGCTTTGGGTGAAGTTACATTTCAACATACCTGGAGGGCTCCATATTGGGAAAAGTTGATGGATAGAATTGCAGCTTCATTTTGGTCCTTTATGTTTTGTTGTGTTTATAGGATATGCAGTTACCATAAGGCAAGGAACATTCAGCTGGGCAAAGGATCTTGGCCTAGCTCTGAAGGAGTAAGGAAACTTTTTTCAATTATATTTGTTGACATTTTCTGGCATCTTATCTCTCTGGGAGTGAGCAGCTTTTGCAGTTTTTAAATGTTATTTGAAAGCGCCCCCCCTTCCCAATTTATATTTTTTTTATTTGGAACTGATGGCTTATGTAAGTGAAAATTAGTCCTTTCAAACTTTGCAGAGTTTCTACTGTTTTTCAATCTCAAGTAATTCTTGAATGGTTACTGAGGTAAGAGCAAGATCTTTAAATGTCACTAAACAGCTTGCTATTTTCCTTGCACAACGTGTGACATAATTCTCAGTGAACTGCAGTTGAGATTTTGCAAAATGGAAATGTCCTGAAGGCTGTTGCTGTGCCTTCTCCCATTGCTTATTAAGAGAATGCAGACTTTACAATGGTGGCTCTACCATTTCAGTAGATTATCTCAGGCCAGAATGTATTCTGCAATTTTACATCCCTTTCATAAATGGCACAGTGGTTTTGTATATTCATCAGTTATGTAGAACAATTCTAGATGTTCACTGTGAACAACAGTAATATTAGGAGCCAATCTGCAACTTTCTTCTTCAGTTCAATCCCATGCCTTGTTGGATGGCAATACTTAAGTAGCAAACTGCTATTAATGCTTAAGGCTTTCTTGCTCAATTCATATCTAGGATCAAACTGACTTATCTTCATGGGGGAGTCAGAAGATTCAGGCATGTACATTCTTTACAAAGCCCTTATACGCTCAGAGATCTGTTTCATGTATTAATTCTGACTCTGTAGGCATCAACAAATATACGCAATCCACTAAAGAGATTTTACTTCTGACAAATGCTGCATGCATACAATATATTACAATAAAGCAGCGGCAAATAAACTAAACAAATCCAGCTCTGCTAAGCTTTTCTTCTAACAAAACTGTGAAAGCAAAAGCATGAGGATAAATGATTAGCAAGATACAAAGCCAGCCTGATCACTGCCCCATGAGATATTTTCCTATGCAACTGAGACGAAGAACACCATCAAACAGGGAGTGGAGAATGTAAGCCCAAATTTAATAAGGTCTTCCCCCCTGTATCAGGACTTTAGGGTTCTTTTATGTTCTAGGTCTAAATTCTTTCTTTAAATCTTTCCTTTCTGACTGATCCAAGTCCAAAGAATCTGATTTTGGGCTTTCAAATATCCTTTTCCTTCTCTCAGGATTTCAAATGTTCTTGATAACTGTCTCACCCAGCAGTATAAAATTACTTCAAATATCTCTCCTTCTCTGGTGTTCTGTGGCCCAGAGCAACTCTGATTTATTGCCTATGCCTCCTTAAATAGGCTGATTTTGCAATTAAGTAGGCCAGTGCCTCAGTATATTCTTTCTTAAAAACCCTCATATTCCAGCGTATAGTGATTATAACAGTTATCCCATTATATCTAGTATAATATTCTTAATCAAAATATAATTTCTTAGCAGTATTTCAATATACAGAGCATATGCATTGATGACTTGTAAGAGCAGAAGAAAAATTCTTAAAGATTAAAAAAACAAATAACATTGGACTAGCTCACAGGATGTTCCAAATGATGCTGGACACAGTAGGGGAGTAATTGTATCTTCCAGATGCATTCTCGGAAAAGAACAGAAGTCACCATGAGCAGCAGAAGAGTTGGGACTTACCCTGACCAGCTCATGACAAATCTACTTATTTTTGTTCCCCTTTCTTGTGTTCAACGGAGTGTCCTTTCTGTCTTCATCACCCTCCAGGGTGACTTGAGTCCCTCGGAAGCTCCTGGCAGGTTGAATTTGGCGTGATTCCACGGAGCCCTGTGGAGATGTGTCATATCACTGTAATGTCAGCCCCTCCCTCAGTTCCCCTTCCTATACAGCTTATAGGAGACATGTAGAGATGGGGTTCTGGTGATCACTTACAAAAAATATACCATGTTTGCCTCTGAGGAATCTAAAACCCACACAGGTGAGATATAAAAGATTCCACAGTTGAAACTCTGCCATCTGATTCAAGTGGAAATGATCCATCACCAGTCACTAAGAGACAGAAAAAGAAGGTTGTGATACTACATAATACTCTTTTCTCTTGGATGGTACAGTGGCTTCCCATTTTATTGTCCAGATTTTTCACATCAATATACATGCTGTTTCCCAGCTGCCCAAAATCCAAGATGTGAAAAAAAAAAGACTGAAAATTCTCATTAGACCTCCCAATCATAGGCCCTTCTTACTCATCCCTGTTGGCACAAATTACTTCAAGGAATATTTTGAGTGACTTTTCAAATCTATATTAATCCTTAAATTTTACTCGTCTTCTATAGCAGGGGTCTCCAAACTTGGCAACTTTAAGACTTGAGGACTTCAACTCCCAGAATTCCTCAGCCAGCAAAGCAAAGCTGGCTGAGGAACTTGGGAGTTGAGGTCCACAAGTCTTAAAGTTGCCAAGTTTGGAGATCCCTGTTCTATAAGGTTCTTTTTTAACATTTCCAAAATAGCTTTTTATTTCCTTAAAAACTAGTCTGCATTTTCTCTTCCTCTTTTAATTTTAACCATTTCTTCCTCTCTTTGACATTGTTCTTTGTAACTAGAACCATTTTTTATATAGCCCTTTTACAATGCTTTTTTTTCCAAAAATCATTTTATGAGTTACCTTTCCACCCTCATTCTCAGGCTCTTTCACTTCTTCATTCTATCAAGCTTTTTTTTGGCTGGGGGTTTTCCATCAGTGTAAATTCACTTATTTTGATGGCACTGTGTAACTTCAGAGATCTTCTTTTCACTCTGTTGTAAGCAGCTTCCACAACCTATACCTTATATCTATTTATTCATTCCTGGAGGTGATTAATCTGGCTTTTAATACCTTTTCTACAGAATTTGTACTTTTCTTCCTGTAGTCATTCTACTTTTACTCTTATTTATTTTATTCCTCTTTCTTCCATATCCATTTTTTTCCTCAAGATCCACTCTTGACTGTGTCAAAAAATGGTCTCTCCCAAAGTCATAGCCTCTCGTTTCATTGATTGCCAGTTGCTTCCAGGTACAATTCAAGGTGAATGATCATAAAGGCCTTCATGACACAGAGCCTAGTTATTTGATAGGCCACATGTCCAGTACTTTCTGCCAGTCTAGTAAGATTAGGCAGTATGGATACATTCCATGTCCCTTCTATTAAATTTACTTTTATTTATTTTTATTTTATATCAAATTTATATACCGCCCGTCTCCCGAGGGACTCAGGGCGATGTACAGCCAAAATAAAAACATCAGGTACAAACGTTAAAATACAATTAAAAGGATATATATCTATTTGGCCCCAATTAAAAGAATGACAAACCGATTAAAAAACATTTAAAAAATTGTTAAGCCAGCCCGGCTTGCTGGAAAAAGAAGGTTTTAAGGGCACGGCGGAAGGCACCTAGGTCTTGAATTCTCCTTATCTCTGGGGGCAGCTGATTCCAGAGGGTAGGTGCCCCCACAGAGAAGGCCCTCCCCCTGTGGGTCACCAGCCTACATTGTTTAGCTGTTGGCACCCCAAGGAGGCCCTCTCTGTGGGAGCGCACAGGTCGATGGGAGGCCGTCGGTAGCAGCAGGCGGTCTCGAAGATAACTAGGTCCAATGCCATGGAGCGCTTTAAAGGTGATAACCAACACCTTGAAGCGCACCCGGAAGACCACTGGGAGCCAGCGCAGCTCACGCAGGAGAGGTGTTGTGTGGGAGTGCCATGCAGCTCCTGTAACTACCCGCACGGCCCCATTCTGGACCAGTTGGAGCCTCCGGGTGCCCTTCAAGGGGAGCCCCATGTAGAGAGCATTACAATAGTCTAGGCGAGAGATGACGAGGGCGTGAGTGACTGTGCACAGGGAATCCCGATCAAGAAAGGGCCGCAACTGGCGGATCAGGCGAACCTGACAAAAAGTCCCCCTGGCTACAGCTGTCAGATGTTCCTCTAAGGACAGCTGCGTATCCAGGAGGACTCCCAGATTGCGAGCCCTCTCCGCGGGGGCCAGAGACTCGCCCCCAATAGTCAGTGATGGAGTCAACTGACTATATCGGGATGCCAGGAACCACAGCCACTCAGTCTTGGAAGGGTTGAGCTTGAGCCTGTTTCTCCCTATCCAGATCCGCACAGCCTCCAGGCACTGGGACATCACTTCAAGGGCATCGTTGGGGTGGCCTGGGGTGGAGATGTACAGCTGGGTGTCATCAGCGTACTGGCGGTACTTCACCCCAAAGCCACGGATGATCTCACCCAGCGGCTTCACATAAATGTTGAACAGAAGGGGCGAGAGGACCGACCCCTGAGGCACTTCACATATGAGAGGCCTCAAGGTTGACCTCTGCCCCCCTGGCAACACAAGCTGCAACCGGTCTGAGAGAAAGGAGGAGAACCACCGTAACATGGTGCCCCCCATCCCCAGCTCTTCCAACCGGTACAGCATGATACCATGGTCGATGATATCAAAAGCCGCTGAGAGGTCTAACAGGGCCAGAACAGAGGAACAACTCCTGTCCCGAGCCCTGATTCCCACTCTAATGAAATTCCAAACATCACTGAAAACCTGGCTGTTCTCGTAGGCTTGGGGGGAAAATGGTTGTTGTCCCCTTGTCAGTTTTTCTTTGGTGCGCTGCATTTGTTTTTCTGGACATGCATGATCTTTATTGTATTGTTCTTTGCTTTTTAAAGTATCAGCCATCCAGAACAAGGGTCCCCAACCGCTGGGCTGTGACCGACTTCTGGGCCGTGGCCTATTTGCAACCGGGCCATGTGAATGGTGGGTCAGCATGCATGCACTAGCCCACCACTCATGCGGCCCGGTTCCCCTCTGTCCCCCAGCTGGGCGCCAAGCCACAAAGGCTGGGACCGCTGGTCTAGAATCATCTGGAACCAATTGTTCTTTTAGATTGAGTATATATAAACAGAGATTCTTAAATCATATATTCAAATCATATAATTTTAAGAAAGTAACTGTTACCATTCTAATTTGTTTGAATTCTGGGAGGCCGATCCAACCGCCAATCAGCTGCTGGTGCTAAATCAGGCTGTGCTGAAGCTGCCCAGCCTGTTTGCTCTTTGCTCCAAGGAGGCAAATTGCTGGGAGGCAGAGGCAGATTTTTTTCCCCTTGTTTTCAAAGGGTGGCTGAGAATCTCTACAGACCTTTAGCTATACAATTTGGGATCAACACCCTTGGAATGGTGTGGGAGTAGGAATGGATTTCTAGAGGACCAATCTCCAAAGGGCCAATTACTTTCTTGTATTCAAATCAAATCACTTTCATTCAGTCCTATTTCTTCCTTCTCCTTCTTTAATTTCACAGAGGTACAAATATCTGTTTTTATCTTTTTCATTTCATTTCTTAATTCATACTCTATCATTTGCTTCCTTTACATTTTAAGTCACAAACTTCCATATATCGTGGCTGTCAACAGTTAGCTTGCATGCAAATTTCAAAAATCAACCCCATTCTGTTTAGCATGACCTTAAGAGTGAACGCTGAGAGAGAAAACAGCTGGTTGTATTTGTACTTTCTGTCTGTTAATTTCTTAAGGTGGCGCTTGAGTTCATGATGACATCAAAATATCTTTCGTGCCTTCCTCTTCTGTAGTCATTAATTCTGCAGCTCGTGTTCTTCATTCTTTCTCAGATTACTGAAACATGAATGAGGTCAAAGTTGATTAAATAAAGGCTCCGGTTAGATATAATTTTGCACTGTACTGTCACATAAAGGAAAAATAGGCAGACCTGCTAGGTATTTTTATTATGACGGATTCCAGAAAACATGTCTTGGTCTGTTTCAGCAACAGCAGTCTATTTTCACTTTCAAGCTCTGATAAATTAAGCTGTAATTCACTCAAGCGGATGTCACAAAATATCTGTTAGCTTTTAAGGATCCTTCTTTGTTGTTTGTTGAGTTCTTTGTTGATTTTGTTCTATTATTCTTGCACTTTAAATCAGTTCTGATTTAAATCAGTTCTGAGCAAATGATCTCTCTTGGTTTTGCCTTTGTCCTCTCCTCCAGTATAAATTGGCTAGTCCCCAGTGGTTCTTTGGTAGCCATAGTGGGCCAAGTTGGCTGCGGGAAGTCTTCCTTGGTGTCAGCTCTTCTTGGTGAAATGGAGAAACTCAGTGGAGATGTGGCTGTAAAGGTTGGTTTTCAGCAGTCTGAAAAATATTCTGACTATCTGAATGTTTGAAATATCTGTGTAGCTTCTAATCAGATCTGTCTTATATTACTGCTTTTAGGGTTCGATTGCTTATGTACCCCAGCTACCTTGGATCCAGAATGCTACTTTGAAAGATAATATTTTGTTTGGCCACCCTCTTAACGAGCTGAAATATCAGACTGTGCTAGAGGCATGTGCCTTGAAACAAGATCTTGAGATGCTTCCTGGAGGAGATCAAACAGAAATAGGTGAGAAGGTAAGACCTTTAGCAAGACATGCAATGGCTGCCTCTCTGAGTCCTCTCCACTATCATCACAGCAAGGCTTCTGGGGTGAATACACTTTGACCATGCCAGGGACACTCCCAAAAATGTCCATCCAATTATTCATGCCACTCATGAAATACATAATTTGGGGGTGAGCATGGCCATCAGTACTCTCTTCTCAAAATACAAATGGGTCAGACAAAAAGCAAAGCAAAGGTGGAGGCTCTGTTCCAGAACCTAAATCAAACATTGGTGAATCCTAGTTTCTGTTACTAAACCTTTTGCATAATGAGATTCAGAAGCCAGTAATGTGATTCAGAAAGAAGTACAGGTCAGGGGTCAAATCTAAGTCAAATTAAGTAATTTCATCTATAAAACATAACAGTTACCCATTTCACAGGAGTTAAGGATAAATCAACTCTTTATGTATAGTGAGAATGTAAGAAAGGTATATATTTTCTCCTCGCTTAGCAACTGCAATTCATTCCAACAAAATGGTTACTAAGCAAATCATGTATCTGGGAGAGAGAGAGAGAGAGAGAGGAGTTGATGCCATCTAATATAGATAAAATTCCCTCATACAGCAAACACCAGCCTCACTGCAGTGTGCATTGTTATGTAGGTGCAGAAATTTGGTCTTAAGTACATGAATTGATTGAAAAATGTTTTTTTTTACTACTGCTTCTTACCATCTTATTTGCAAATGGTCACTTAATAAAGCAATCCGCTAAATGAGGAGTGGCTGTAATGAGGTTGAGTTTTTATATTTATTTATTCTGCAAATTTAATATAGCTAGGGAAGAAAGCACAGTGGGGGGAAAAGCAACGTGGTGGAGCATGCCAGGCTCTGAAAGTATGCTGAGCAGAGGACTAATTAGGGTAAGAAATGAGGTGTGTATATAAAGTCAGAGTTGAGGAAAAGATAAGAGAATGAAGGAGAAGAGCAAATGGGAAGCAGTGACATTTGAATAATGTAGTGGATTTAAAGCTTTCCACTCATCATTTTGAAAAAGATTGTAGGATTTTCCAAACAATTACCTTTTATTTAAATTCAAATTACTAAAGCAGTACATGCATGTATGAATGGTTGGTTGATTGATTCAGAGGAAGACTCATAGTATTTTCTTATTACCAGTCTAAAAAGATAAGAAAGGTCCTGAAAATGGAACAGTGATCCCAATTCCTCAGCATTTTTTAAGCTCTTTAACTTTTCCCAGAGAAGAAGAGCCTCTGAGGCTGGATTAAAACAAGGATTTACCTAGTCCGGGATCCATTTTCCACACTACTTTTCCGATGCCTTCGAGAAGCCAGAAGTACAACATGTATTCAGCAAGTCTCTCCTGGACACATTAATTAAATGTTGGTCTAAGGCAATATAGGGACCATCATTTAGTTTGTTTATTTATAGCAGGTTGTTGGGAAATATATAAAATTTCCAATTATAAAATTTCAGTAGAGCAATAAAGAGTGTTATAGCTTTCCCTTCCACAAATTTGTCTAATCCTTGAAAGTCAATTCAAGTTGATTCCTTTGAAAGTTATTCAAGTTGATGTAGGCAGTACCAGAGGTCTTATATCAGAGAATTTCCATCATGCAACATCAGTGGATTAATTTAGGGATAAACAGAGTGGGGAGGAATTCTAGCTTCATAACTTTCAAGCTGCATTATGGTGATCCATTTTCCTGCAATTCATCCTTTCCTCACCAGCTCCTGATCACATTGGTTGCCCTTTTCTGCACTTTTTCAAGTCTCCTTTTTGAAATGCATCATCCAGAGGTGTCGCCCCCTTAGAAAGAAGGAGTCCTTTATCTTGGCCATTTTCCCATTGTCCTTCCAGCCCCAAGACCATATCAATTTGGGGGTATTTTGTCTTGTAACCAGTGACCTCTATAACTCCCATTAGCCAACTAGCAGAAAGATTATGTGTCAAGGCTGAAGCTGCATATCAATCTAGGTGTAATTAATTGACAGCAACAATGGAATAGACTCCCTCAAGAAATACTTGGCTCTCTTTTTCTGTCAGGATATACAGTAAGCAGAAGTTGGATGGGCATCTCACAGAGATGATATAATAGTGGATTCCTACAATGAGCAGAAGGGCGAACTAGGATGGTGATCTAGAACCCTTCCAGACCTTCCCTTCCATAATCCTTTGAATCAATTGGACACTATCTTTGGGAGCATGCAGCCAATAGGGCACCAAATATTCTTGTCTTTCCACCAGGTCACAGGAAGCTGAATTGCACCTTAGCTTTCCAATGTTTCAGCTCTCCCTGCAGATATGGTGGGTTTTGGTAGAACTGGCACAGTTGCCTGTTGCATTTGAAAGGTGTGATACATTTTTTTTCCTCTTTTCTCCTCTTTTCACCACACAGGGCATCAATCTTTCAGGGGGCCAGCGGCAACGAGTGAGCCTTGCCCGTGCTGTGTTCAGCAACACTGATGTTTATTTGTTAGATGATCCTCTTTCAGCAGTAGATTCTCATGTGGCAAAACACATCTTTGACAATGTTATTGGACCAGAAGGAGCACTTAAAGGAAAGGTGAGCCCAAAGAGATCTAAAATCTGCATATTTACAGGCACATATCCCTTTTGAAAGAGAGATTCTCATTGCTAGTCCTAAAATTTATGATTTTTTGTTTTTTTAAAAAAGTCTAACAAATCAGACTTTCTCAGTGTGTTGCCTACCTGATCCAATGGACTACAATGATGCCAGTCGAGAGATGGCTGTTCTTGGTACAGCTATAAGCTATGCAATACGATGGAATTTGTAGTCCATTACTGCTCGTCCATTCCATCCTAGAATTCCAATCCTGTTTTTCTTGAATCATTCAATCATTTGATATACATCATATTTTTTTTCTTAAAGTTCAAGGTGTCATTGTTCAAGATAAAATCCTCCTATTTTACACTCAGAACAACAACCCTTTTGAACCTGGACTAGAAGGTAGTGGCTGGCTCAGTCACCCAATGAACTTCTATGGTTGAAGATCGATTTGAATCTGGATTTCCTACCTCCTGGCCCAAGGCTCTAATCTTTACATTACACTAGTCCTCAGTTACTGTTGGTTGACCTTTGATATTTTTCTGGTAGATTTTCCCACTATGTTTAATCACCTTTGGGCAGAAAGCAGAAACCCACACCCTTCCAGTTATTGCTGAATCACCACTCCTATCATTCTTCACCAATCCATTATGTTGGCTGAGGTTGCTGCAGATTGTCATTGAGCACCATCTGGAGGGCTGCAAATTCCCTACACCTGTCTTGAAATATGATTTTTCCTTTCAATGTTATCTTGATTGCGCGTAGACATCGTCTACTGTTCTACAGGAAATCATCCAAAATACATGTGATGTTTTCTTTGCTTAGGATTCTTTTCTTTCACCTTTTAATATGCTGTATTATTTTATTTAAAATAGCAGCATTTCCCAAAAGAAAACAACATACCGTATATACTCGAATGTAAGCCGAGTTTTACAGCCCATTTTTCAGGCTGAAAAACGCCCCCTCGGCTTATATTCGGGTCACGAAAAAAATGACTTTTTCCCTGCAACTGTTTTGGCTCCCAAGAGTGGCAAGGAGGCTTGCTAAAGCCAAAACGGGGCGTGGGGGGGGGGTGCGGCGCCCCTCCCCCGTGCCCCTTTTTGGCTCCCTAGGCTTGCTAGGGGCATGAGGGGGGTGCCTAGCAAGACTCTCTGCAACCCCCTGGAAGCAAAAACGGGCTGGGGGAGGCTTAAAGGGAGAAAGAAACAAAGAAATCCTCACGTTTAGGGAGACCCCATGTACACTGAACTTGAGTTGAGAGCTGATTATAATTGGCTGCTAGCTAGCCTTCTTGTAATTGGCTGCTAGCTAGTGGGTTCTCCCAGCTTGGCTGTCTCAGGAATTCTGGGAGTTGAAGTCCACAGGTTGTAAAAGGGCCACATTTGCCCAGCCCTGGTATCTCTTAACAGAGGCTTCAACTTGCCTGAAATTAGATCAAGCCAGTGACTGGGTGGGCGTGGCTAGCTGGTCATGTGATATATGTGTATAGGGACTACTCAGAGGGCTGAAAAAAGTCATTTCTGACAGGTCCTCACACTTATGACTGGTCCTCACACTTATGACCATCCTCACATTTATGCCCGTGCAGCATTCTTAAAACCATGTCACTCATTTCACAACTGCTTCTCTTCACCATGGTGACAAGATAGGGCAAAAACGTAAAATGTGAGGACAGTTGTAAGTTCGAGGACTGGTCACAAGTGCGAGGACCAGTCAAAGATTACTTTTTCAGCCCTCTGAGTAGTCCATATGCACAAAAGGACCACCCAGAGGGCTGAAAAAAGTGATTTCTGACAGGTCCTCACACTTTTGACCAGTCTTTTTTTATTTTGAAATTTACCAGTAGCCGCTGCATTTCCCACCCCCGGCTTAACTCGAGTCAATGAGTTTTCCCAGTTTTTTGGGGTAAAATTGGGGGGGTCGGCTTATATTCGGGTCGGCTTATACTCGAGTATATACGGTATTCTTCTTCTGTACCGATAGTCCTCAACATACAACTGTTAAAAGTTACAATGGCATTGAAAAAAGAGACTTTTAACGGTTTTTCACAGTTATGATCATTGCAGCATCCCTATAGTCCCATGTTCAAAATTCAGGTGCTTGGCAATTGGTTCCCTCATGGAGTTATGTGATCAGCTTTTGGGACCTTTTGACAAGCCAGATTCACTAAAAAAAACCAAGTTATTAACAATTGCAATAATTCATTTAGCAACTGTGGCAAGAAGAGTTGTAAAATGGGGCAAAACTCACTTAACAAATGTCTCACTTGGCAATATAAATTTTGGACTTTGTGGTCATAAGTCAAGGACTACCTGTATCTTCTCTCTCTGGTTACCGTCTGATCAGTTCTAAATGATGTTTGAAAGTCAGATTGACAAGATGCCTATGCCATTGTTTGTTGTGAGGCCATCTGGTAATATGTGAGGTGTTGTTCACATCTTGAAGTTTGCAGTAATGTTCATTTCATAAGATGTTATCAAACTTGTCTTAATTGTAATTATTAAAATTAAATATAATATGTATTTTTAAGAATGTTTTAATTTTAGCAAGACAGCACTCCTGACCTCTGTATTATTTCTGTTTTCAGACTCGAATTTTGGTGACCCATGGCATTCATTTTTTGCCTCAGGTGGACTACATCGTAGTTGTTGTGGATGGTAGAATCTCTGAAATGGGATCCTATCAGGAGCTTTTGCAACAAAATGGGTCTTTTGCAGAATTCCTCCGCAATTATGCACCTGATGAAGATATAGAAGAAGATGAGCCAACAAGTGATAACATTTTTATTGTTGCTGTTTTAGTTGTTTTTCTTCTGACATGCTCAGTCTATTAGATTATGCAGGAATTTCTCTCTCTCTCTCCCTCTCTCTCCCCCCCACACTCCCTCCCTCCCTCCCTCCCTCCCTCCCTCCCTCCCTCCCTCTCTCTTTGAAAAACATCAGAATGTGCCCTGACAAAGAGACGGTATCACAACTACCTAGCATTTCATATATGTGTAAAACTGAGTAGGCCTAAACACTTGGATATTGATCTAAACAATTTCACCAATTTATCAATTTTTAAAATAAATAAGATAAAAATAGGAACCTATGGAGATTCTCAGTCATCCGGGTCATGGTTTATCCCAAAGGTTCTTTTTCCAGAGGCAACTGGACTTTCTGGGGTTTTTTTCTCTGAAGACATTTCACTTCTCATCCCAGAAGCTTCTTCAGTTCTGAAGAATCATGTAAGGTTCAATCAGAGTTGAAGAAGCTTCTGGGATGAGAAGCAAAACATCTTCAAAGAAAAAAAACCCAGAAAGTCCAGTTGCCTCTGGAAAAAGAACCTTTGGGATAAAAATAGGAAGTTTCAGTTTTTCCATTAGATATATTCCACTCTGTTTTTCCACTTCTTTTTCTTATCTCTTCCACCATCACTACCACCTCAAAAATTAGAAAAGGACACAGTACAATAAGAAACTCCCAGAAATAATTGTTCTATAGTGCAGCCAAAGATCTCAATGTTTATGGTTTCTTGCTTTTGTTTAGTGTAGGCTCACTCAAATGTGGCAGAGCCAGTATCTCAACCCCCCCCCCCAAATATACTTGGTGATGAAACTGGAATGATGCGTTAAAAATCCAAATACATTGAAATCCTTTGTGCAATCATACAGGTAGTCCTCAACTTACAGCAGTTCATTTAGTGATCGTTTGAAGTTACAGGGGCACTGAAAAAAGTGACTTATGACTGTTTTTCATATTGATGACCATTGTTGCATCCCCATGGTCATGTGATCAAAATTCAGACACTTGGCAACTGGCATGTATTGATGACAGTTGCAGTATTCTGGGGTCATGTGATCCCCTTTTGCGACCTTCTGACAAGCAAAGTCAATGGGGAAGCCAGATTCACTTAACAGCCATATTAGTAACTTAACAACTGCAGTGTTTCACTTAAAAACTGTGGCAAGAAAGGTTGTAAAATGAGGCAAAATTCATCAACATTAACCACTCTTTCACTTAGCAACATAAATTTTGTGCTCCAATATGGTCCTAAGTCAAGGACTACCTGTAGCTGAGTTTCATTATTGCTCCTTATTCTTTGTGACTTAGAAAGCGCTGAACTCAGACTTTCTAGAAGATATTCTTTTAGAAAACCCAAATAATTAAATATTTGTCCCTCTGTAGTAATGGAGGATGAAGAGGTTCTGCTTGCTGAAGATACTCTCAGCAACCACACAGATCTGGCAGATAATGAACCAGTCACAAATGAAGTCCGCAAACAGTTCCTAAGGTAAACCTGGAAGTGCTTTTTAAGTGACTAGGCTGACCATTGAAATCAAGCATGTGTACTTCATAGTGATGGATCTTTCTGTTCTTTTTTCTGGAAAAAAAAATCAGGCAACTCAGTATAATATCTTCAGATGGTGAATTATCTAGCAAAAAGTCTACCAAACGAAAGTTGTGTGACAAAAAGTCCATGGAGCCTCCTCTAAAAGGCACTTCTGAGAAACTCATCCAGGCAGAAACTGCTGAAACCGGCACAGTAAGGAACCTTTGCTTAACATTAACTCTTTTTTTGTGATTGAATTACTGTCTAATTAACTATGTGGGATCTATCCAGAGGTGGGTTTCAGCAAGTTCTGACCAGTTCTGGAGAACCGGTAGCGGAAATTTTGAGTAGTTTGGAGAACCGGTAAATATCACCTCTGACTGGCCCCGCCCCCATCTATTCTCTGCCTCCTGAGTCCCAGCTGATCAGGAGGAAATTTTACAGTCTCCTTCCCCTGGAGTGGGGAGGAAATGGGGATTTTACAATATCCTTCCCCTGCAGTGGAGAGGAAATGGAGATTTTGCAATATCCTTCCCCTGCCACACCCACCAAGTCACACCCACAGAACCAGTAGTTAAAAAATTTTGGAACCCACCACTGAATCTATCCCAAATGTGCCTTTTTTCAAGAGGCAACTAGACTTTCTGATTTTTCTTTGAAGACATTTCACTTCTCATCTAAGAAGCTTCTTTAGAGTTGAAGAAGCTGAAGAAGCTTCTTGGATGAGAAGGGAAACATCAAAGAAAAACCAGAAAGTCCAGTTGGCTCTTGAAAAAAAGCACCTTTGGGACAACCATGACCTGGATGACTTAAGAATTTCCATAGACGTATGTGGGATCTAGAATATGAGCAGACAAAAGAATAGAGCTATCAGAGAGGTTTAGCATCTTAGAAGAGGACCTCGAAACCTACGCTTTTAAAGGCATTTCTTGCCAAAACGTTGGTGGGTTTTTTTAAAAAATAAACTTTTTTAAGCCTTCTACCTTCATGTTTTGTTGCCAAGATGATAGAAACTACCACTTCCCTTACTGATTTTCATAATTAGTGTTCAAAGAGATTCTGCAGGTTGTAAAAGTGATCTAGAGATTTTAGATTTATAGGTTGCCCACAGCTGTTTTGTGATGAGGAAAAAGAATAATTCAACTTTTGCAACAGATGGAGAATCAAGGCATGGTTGCAGGTTCTTTAAGCATATCCTGGAAAGTGGATTCACAGCAGAGTTCATGCAGGGATATTCTGACACAATAGGGTAGAATTTGCTGTAGCATTATATTGTACTACTGCTGAATGTAAAAAGCTGCTTGGGCCAGTTTGAAAATAGATATACGCTGCAGTGTTTGTCTTGCTCTTGATATGGAACATAGATACAGAAAATCTCTTTAATGCATTAATTTGGTAATTTTGTAAATATTATAGAAGCTTACTTTATCTTGATTTGTAACAAATGTATTTTCCTGACCAAATCTTTGACCCACTTCTATTCAGGGATTTCCTTTGTTTCAGCTATGGTTTTTTTTCTCAAAATAATCTGTATGTAAAGTATTCTAATTTCCAATTTTCCAATTCTTCTTGTGAGTTGCTATTATTAGTATAATGATTTTGCATCTACAGTATGTAAATATTTATTTTCCATCAATTTACAGGTCAAATTTACTGTTTTCTGGCAATACATGAAGGCTGTTGGTCCTCTTATATCTTTGTTGATATGTTTCCTGTATGCCTGTCAAAACGGTGCTGCAATTGGGGCCAATATATGGCTCAGTATATGGACCAATGATCAAGTGATAAATGGGACTCAACAGAAAGTGAAAATGCGAATTGGAGTCTATGCTGCCCTGGGTATCTTGCAAGGTAATTGTATTACGTGTTTCTGCCCATCTATACAGGGCAATTACTCAAATTCCTGGTTAAGAGTGTTGATATAACTATTTTAAAATAGTTATAATTGTGGCTTCTAGCATTCTTTAATACTTACTCCAAAGTATTACTCCATTGGACAGACAATGAACAAAATACTAAACAGTTATGTTGCTACAGCAATCCTTTTATTGCATTGTGGCAGCACCCCATTTTGATCTTCAGGCCTTTTATATCCTTCCTTTACCCCAAGCAACAGTGTTGTCCCCATTCAATTCTTTCAACCCGGAGGTATTTTGGTGCTCCTGATATGCCTATAGTGGTAGTAATAGATACAAAGAGAGAAGATATTGTGGTCTGCAAAAAGCAAAGGAGACACTAATAAAGGAGAATATTTGTAGCTCAGGGTTGAACTTGGGGGTCCTCGGTGCTGTCTGAGCTTGCTTGTTTTCTTGCAGATGTTTCATTACCCAAACTAAGTAACATTGTCAGCACTGATGACGTTACCTAGTTTGGGTAATGAAACGTCTGCAAGAAAAGAAGCAAGCTCAGAGAGCACCAAAGACCCCTCACAAAGAAGACGGACTAACAATGTAGTGAAGTTGCATAAAACAGAATTTCTAAGGATTCTGGGATACAATGCGATTAACATTTTCCTTCCTATTGCCTCCTCTTTTGCAACAGGGCTGTTTGTTCTGATCTCCTCCTTTTCCCTAGCCATGGCTGGCATCAAGGCAGCCCGTATTCTGCATGCGGCGCTGCTAGAAAATAAGCTTCACACGCCACAGTCTTTCTACGACACAACTCCAACAGGCCGAATCATTAACCGCTTTTCTAAGGACATCTATGTGATTGATGAAGTGATACCGCCAACCATACTGATGTTTCTTGGAACCTTCTTTAATTCTGTATCCACCATGATTGTGATCATAGCAAGCACTCCGCTATTTGCTGTGGTTATAATACCTTTAGCAGTTTTGTATTATTTTGCACAGGTAATGCACGTCACTTTTTTTTTCTTTTGTTACCTCATTCTTTGCATGATTATTTTTGAAGTACCAGAAACCTGGGCAGATAATAGACTCTTTCAATCTGAAGGAATTAATCTGTTTTAATACTTACATAATTGCATACTTTCCTGGGTGCAGTTCCTTTGAAACACAGAAGCCAGCTCTTCTGTCTGAAAGAAATCTCAGTTAGGTTTACAAGACTGAATAATTTATTCACAATCATTTACTTACTTCCCTATTCTAAGTATTTTTGCTATTGTGATTTTTCTTAAAATATTTATAGCCTGCCCTTTGTCTATAAGCTGCTCCAGCAACAGTAGAAAATGCTTACCAGTAGAAACCAAAACAATAAAAAAAATTTAAAAACATTAAACATCATCAAAGTAAAAACAGTTGCTAGCATTTTAAAAAAAACATTTAACAAACCAGAAACAGTACAGAAGAAAAATGGAAGATAATTTTAATCTTTACTGGTATAGATTACTTTAGCACTATTTTGGCATGTTTTTTTTTATAATGCAGTGGGGATTTGACATTAATAGTGGGAAAAGAATCTTATTATAAAAAGTTCTTCTTTTCCTGCCTCCTGAATTCAGTAACTGGAAAGCCTGTGTTCAAAATCACTATTCTTACAGTGATATTGATGCAGCTAATATACTAGGATAGAGTAGAGTGATGGTGAGATCTGTATTTGAAATCTCCTTCCAGAAAATAGATTATACCCTCATAATCAAGGTCAGACTAGCTTTTCCTCAGAAGTTGTTTTTCAGTCTATAAGCCATTTTCATACTTAGAGCATTCAAGCATGTAAACATCACCTGAAGCTAAAATGGCACAGCTCAGAAAAAGCTTTACTATTGATTCTGATGTCTCAAAGGCTAAATCCCAAAAAATTAGATACAACTTCTTTTTCCAAAGCCTTTCTCATTTGGTAATTGTATTGGTTATCTATGATGTCACAATCTTGATATCTGAGTTCAAATATGTAAAATGTTTTAAGAGGTTTTGTTCTGTGTTTTTTTCCCCAATATAATGCTTTTGAACGGGCAATGGCAGCGGTTCTATGTAGCTACCTCTCGTCAATTAAAGCGACTGGAATCCGTTAGCAGGTCCCCTGTATATTCACATTTTTCGGAAACAGTCACAGGAGCCAGCATCATCCGAGCATACAAAAGAGAGAAGTCTTTTATTTACACCAATGACACAAAGGTGAATGACAATCAGAAAAGTTACTATCCTGGAATTGTAGCCAACAGGTAAAGTTGTTTTTAAAGTTGTTTTTAATGTTAGCCTCTTATTTGAAAAGACAAATAATTCCACATGTAGTGTGTATTCTGTACTAAACACGTCTTCTCATTTACTAGGTGGCTGGGAGTTAGAGTTGAATTTGTGGGAAACTGCGTAGTATTCTTTGCAGCCCTTTTTGCCGTACTAAATAAAAACAGTTTGAGTGCTGGCGTCGTTGGACTTTCTGTATCTTACGCACTTCAGGTGTGTATAGTACATTGCTTATATTAAAAAGTGGAAGTGAACCCTCATTATAATGTGACCTTTTCATTTGGTATTCTGGTTTTAATTGCATATTGCTACAGTGTATATATATATATATATATATATATATATATATATATATATATATATGTGTGTGTGTGTGTGTGTGTGTGTATATATATATATATCCCTCTCTCTCTCTCTCTCTCTCTCCCTCCCTCCCCCTTTTTTATGCCAAAGTAAGAATATAAGAAGATATGGAATGAACAGCAGTGGGGTTTTTTTTTTTAAATTTGATTTATATGCCGCCCTTCTCCGGAGACTCAGGGCGGCTTACAATGCGCTAAGCAATAGCCTTCATACTTTTGTATATTTATACAAAGTCAGCTTATTGCCCCCACAATCTGGGTCCTCATTTCACCTACCTTAAAAAAGATGGAAGGCTGAGTCAACCTTGAGCCTTGGTGAGATTCGAACCTGCAATAATTGCAGGCAACTGATGTTAATAACAGGGCTTTAGACCACTGTACTATCCAAGGCTCTTAAGAGGGTTGCCTCTTATGTCTAGGGTTGTGCTGATTTAGGAAGCAGTAATGAGCAGGACAGTGATGGCAAGGGACTATGACTGTATCATGTACATGAGAGGCATGTTAACCAAAGATTGAACATTTGGGGAAATAAAATGTTTGCTTGGTACCCAAGAGACATTAACCCAGGTAACAAGTAACTGTGCCTCTTGCAGAGGGAATTCTCCATGTGGATGATAATATAGTGAAAAATGTCTCTCCACTGCCATCTTCTGGACATTTTGTCCCATTTTGGAGATGTAGCTACAATTGTGGTTCTTACTATGCCATTGTTTGAGAATGCATTCTTGCCATCAGCATGCATGCCCAGCCTTGTTGCTAACCATGTTTCCTGGGCTTAGAAATCAGACTCTTTGTCCAGCCTCAGTCTGAATAGTTTAGTCCAACAGAAGAGATCATCATAAACAAGAAGTAATCTAGAATTGCTTCTGGGAAGAGAAAGCCAATGGCAACATTAGAAACAATTGCAGGGTGAAATATTGTGAGGAGGCTGGGAACGGAAGGGAAGAAAGATCAGACATCAGCAGTCAAGAGATAATGGGTGAGTCATTTGACAGCTTATCTTATAAACAACAATTTGGTCCAGATGGAAAGAAATCTGGGGGGGGGGGACATTTCACAATATTCCTTGACTCTGGGTTGCCCTTGTTTCTTTGATCTTGCCCAGCTGTGTGGGCTTCACATGCAAGTTAGTAGGAAGTGACAATGATTGCTGCAGACCGCAACCAGTGGTGGTAAATAAACCAGAATGCATAGTGGGGGCGGGGGCTTTTCCTCCTTTAACTGGGCCTGTCTAAGGTTGTGTTCTGCTTGTATTTGAGGATAAACCATGTTAAGATTTACTGTTTGCTTCCACATCTTTTCTAACAAAAGGCCTTTAGTTAACAACAGCATATTACGAAAGCTATCAGACTGCACAATCTGTCAGGGATTTAACTTCACTTTTAGTGTGAAGGGAGTGGGGGGAGAAGACATCTGTTTGGCTAAGAGCAGGGTGGATTATGTGGCCCTGAAATTGAAAAGCAAAAGATTGGGCTTCACTTTAAAATGTGCACAGTATTGAAAAACTGCATTCAGAAACAGCAATCCGCAGTAGTGAAATTGCTTATGAAATTTGGGACTTACAGCGTGAAGATCAAAGGATTTGAATTGGGCCTCCCAGCCTTAAAAGATATTAAAATTGAGATTATGGCAAGAGGAAGCAGATCGATTGAATCTCTATCCCAGGTAACAATAAGGTCACACATTCAGATTGGCAAAGCAATTAATTCTAGCCTTACGTATTTTTAAATGGAATGTAAGAAACAATACAAGCCTTAGGTAGTTTCAATATAATTAAAGATACAGTAGTAAAGATACTGTGGTTTAGATAAAGTTTCCGTCCCTATTTCCTTATTTAGTTTTCATTTTTATTCTACACTTAAGACAGAGTACTGCACAAATTCAAAACAGACACAAACACAGGGGGAAAAAAGCAAACTCAGATATCAGTTCTTAATCTCTGATTGATTGAAAAAAAGCTCCTAAGGATTAATCCCTCAATTTTGCTGTCATATAACTGGAAGCTACTTGGTCTTCTAATCTGAAGTTTCCGCTTTGGTCCTCTTATGACATTGCCCTCCCTACAGATAATGTTGATATCATCAGGGCTTTTCCAAGCAGAGAAGTCTCTTTCTCTACAAAGAAGATAAATTATAAGTATTGGGAATGTTGATTATCGCATAACATCTGGATTTCCGGCCTTATCTTTTAAAGATATGCTATGGAAAAATACTGCTTAATTATATTTTAGAAATATGTTTTGTTTTTGTTTTTATTAAATTTGAATACCGCCCTCCTCCCGAAGGACTCAGGGCGGTGAACAGCCACAGAATAAAACACATGGATACAAAAATTTAAAAGTAGAATAAAAGCAAATTAAATAATTTGGCTAAGACAAATTTAAAATACCCAATATCTCTGCCAATGGTAACTACAGTATCTTGGTTACTTTTTGTAGCCATGATTACCTTCTGACACAAGTAATACTTTTTTAATCATTGTGTAGGTGACAATGTCTCTGAACTGGATGGTACGAATGACATCTGATCTGGAAAGCAACATTGTGGCTGTAGAAAGAGTGAAAGAATATTCTGAAAATGAAACTGAGGTGAGTTCCTCATTGGGGGAAATTACTTCTCAAAAAACAAGCTGCAATGTAAATATATAACTCCTCTATTGACTGGGATTAATTTAGTGCTACATAGTTCAGGTTCCTCAGACTGAACTCAGCATAATCTACTCAGACATTTGACCCAAAATAGCTAGATAAGACTCTAGATTCTATACTAGAATGAAGTTCCATTAAGAGACTGTTACCCTCTATCAACATGAAGTGAAAATCTTTTTAGAGCCAGGGTGGTTTAATTATACTTTTCCCACAGTTGCACAGATATCTAGCCTTGCACTCTTCAACCATGAAGTGATTTTTGGTGGTTGACATAACTTATATTTCTGCCCTGAGATACTCTAGCCTTGAATGGAACTCCTGCAAGATTAATGGGTTGTATATCTCTTTTTTTAAAAAAACAAAATCCAGTTTGCTTTCATTTCAGAAATAACACAGTATTGGAAAATACATTAAATATTTTAAAAACATAGATTGCTCCTAAATTAAGGAAGAGCATTTATCCTATAGACCCGTGATGGCGAACCTATGGCACGGGTGCCACAGGTAGCACTTGGAGCCATGTCGGTGGGCATGCGAGCTCAGCTCCAGCACGCATGCGTGCGCTGGCCAGCTGATTTTCGGGCCTTCTGGGCCCACCAGAAGTCAGGAAACACACTGTTTCCGGCCTCCGGAAGGCCTCGGAGGGGGGAAAAGGGGGAAGGCCATTTTCACCCTCCCCAGGCTCCTAGAAAGGCTCTGGAGCCTGGGGACAGTGAAAAACAGGCCTCCTAGGCCCACTGTACCATCGCGTGCCAAAAGCAGGGGGCGCACGGGGGGCGCATAGAATTATGAATGTGGGCACACGTGCTTGTGACCCCACTGCACTCTCCCCGCTTTTGGCACGCGATAGCAAAAAGGTTAGCCATCACTGCTATAGACTATTCCATACACAATATAGAGTGGCTTCAGCCTGCACCATAACTAGTGTTTTTTTGCTTTCATTGAGTTGCAACAATGAAAGATACAACAGTATATGGCTATATGTTTTCCTTGGTAAAAATTAGTACTGTCATTGTTATTCAGTGTCACTCATTGTTACTATATTATTCAATATAGTACATAACATGCAAGGTTGCCATCCCCATGAACCTTTTAATGTTACTGAATTATAATTCCTCCCAGTATTCTTTGCCAGTGGCTACACTAACTAGGTTGCTAGGAGTTCTGTTATTCCAAGGAAGGTTAAAAATTGTTGTAAATACAATTGATTTTACCCACATTACCCACAGAATGTAATGTATCTCTTGTTAGACATTAATCTCTCAGTGCTGGAACTGTTAACTATTTGAAGTTCAACTATTTTCAGTGAGACATTTTCAAATGTTTAACTTTCTAGTTGATAGAAATAGAAGTTTTTGAGTGTTTATATTTGGCATCCTTGTGATCATGCTGTTACGGCACTGAGATCGTACAAAGCCAATCTACTCCAAAAATAATCTTAAGTAAAATGTTATATTCCATTTTGCCCGACAAAGAGACGTAACTTGAATGTTTGCATGTTTTCATGCAACAGATAATTTATGTGATCAACACATGTGTTCAACAGATATTAACATATAATTTATATGATAGAAGATCTAGTGCTATGCACATCTGTAATATTTAAGAAAAATGAGGACATCTGGGTCAGCTTTACAAGGTATACCAAATAGGAAACACAACCAGATGAGCTAATTCTATTTTGTTGTAAGGTTATATTAATAGAATCTTGCAAGTCTGAAAGTACATCCCTTTCTCCACCCCATCCCCATGCTCTTTACACTCCAAGAAACTAGGCAGGGTCTCTTCTGAGCCACTTGTCCTGCTCACAGTCCTGCTGTGGGCTAAGCTGCCTTTTATCTGGATGTTCCCTTGGCTGTGTCTCATTGCCCTATCTCCCAGTGTCATTCCCACCTACCATTACAGTAAGTGTAGACTGCTCTGAAAGTTTGTATATTTTATACTTCTTTAAGCCAAGAGTCAGTTTGGTGCAGTGATTAAAGGCACTCAGGAGGAGAAAACAGGAAACTGAGTTCTAGTCCTGCCTTAGACACAAACCCAACTGAGTGACTTTGAGCCAGTCACTGTCTCTGAGCTCTAGGAAGTAGAGAGTGGCAAACCACTTCTGAAAATACTAACCCCCCCCCCCCAAAAAAAAAGGAGATAGTTGCTAGGAATCAAGGCTGGCTTAAAGGCACAAAAAAAGAGTCTAAGGCTAGAAAAAGAAGAAATGTGGCTGCACATCACAGGAAGCTGTTGTGTAGTTAATGAGATCTACCAGACATATTCATTAGTAAAGTAGCATATATTTCTGCCTTTGTGAGTCTTATCCTTAATGAAATTGTGAACAAAATGCTTTGTATTCAAGAAAGGTTTGTCTATTTGTTTATATATTGATTCATTAAATTTACAGCTGGCCTTTTCCTGTTGGATCTCATGGCACCTTACACGTTCGTTTTATCTCCACAATCAATTTGGGTGACAAGAGGCAGATATATTGGCCTCCCTTACATGCATTGGAAAAATTTATGCCCAGATATAGAGGTTGAAACTGTTTCACATGTGTTTCTAAAATGCCAATTGTATACACAGTGGCAAATTAATCTTGTACTACTTATTGTTAGAAAGCTTGGTTCCTTTTATAACTGTGAGGCTACCATTCTCCTCCTTTGTGACCGATTTTCAGATACCTCCAAGAAATTTGCAAAAAAATATTTTTTTTTATCAATTGCTATGACTTATAGAATCCTTCTAATGCCTTCTTGTTTCAGGCCTATCTCACACTCTTCACATGTGTGCATGTGTATGTGTATTTGATGTATTTGATGTATTTTTAATGATCGGTCTTAAGGCTTCAACTAAATAAACCAACTCGCTTCCCAACAATTTTGGGAAGAAGAAGAGGCCGAACAAGAATCCCAGAGTCACCCAGGCATTCCATGAATAAGGACAGACATGAAACCCAGTCCAACACCTTACCACCCTAGCAACTCTTTTAGATGATTCAGCAAACAAGCCACTTGATGTTAATATTTAGTGGAAAACTAAATACTACTGTACTCATGGAGCTTTTAGTACAATATATTTTGTCAGAGTTGAAAGCATGGTTCGAGTGGTAACACAATATCCTGTAACTTCTTCCACATTCAGGCTCCCTGGATCATTGAGGATAAAAGACCTCCAGAGGAATGGCCCACCCAGGGAGAAGTGGTCTTTACAAAGTATTCTGTCAGATATAGGAAAGGGTTGGATTTGGTGTTGAAAGACCTCAGCTTGGGTGTAAAAGGTGGAGAAAAGGTATGTTTCTAACATAGCCCTGAATCAACTTGTATTTTCTGTGGCCTGCATTTAAAAATGAAGAGTTCAGTTTTACTTAGCTGATAGAAGAAATAGAGCGGTCATAATTATCAATGAAACATGTCTTTGTCATCATATAATAAATATTTGTGTTCAGCCCTACCTAGCTGCATTTCTATCCAGAAAGTTCTTCAATTGTCTGATAAAACAGACCCCAGTTCCATTATCAAATTAATAAGAGGATATAAAGGGCAACCTTCATGAGTTCTGTGAGACACCTCGATAGGTGAGAAAGTAATTTTATGTGTAATAATTTGACCACAGGACAAATTAGAAGGTTTTTAGCCAATAAATCAAAAAAGGATATCTATATTTGCCCAAAAATTATTTCAAAATTTTGGCATCAACATTTAACAGGAGAAATGGGCAATAACGTATCCAATCAGCAGAACTTTCATCATGCTTCAGCATCAATTATATAAACTTCATTAAAGGAAGTTTAGAAAAGCTTTGTGTGTGTGTGTGCACGGACACATACCCCTCCAATAATACAGGGTGGAAAAACCAAAACACCCCATTTTGAAACAAGGTACCTCAAAAATGGGCTAATTTATAGAATTCATCCAAAATCCTGGAGCCATGGCTCCCATGAAATTGAAATTTGGCAAATTTTATAAAACATTTTAGGACATAAACTTTGTCATGAAGCAGTTTATGACATAATACCAGTGGTGGGATTCAGCCAGTTCGCACCACTTCGGGAGAACCGGTTGTTAACTTTCTGAGCAGTTTGGCAAAGTGGTTGTTGGAAGAAATCATTAGGGCAGAAAACCGGTTGTTAAATTACTTGAATCCCACCACTGCATAATACAAAATGTCATAAAATGTTTCCTGTGCTAATGTTTGACATGCTGACGGCTCAACATGGGCTATTTTCAAGGCAGATGCATCTCTGAATGTATCCTTGAATTTTTTATGAACTTTTCAAGTGCATTACAAGCTCTCCTGTTGTTAAAGGCATTCATTGAGGAATTTGGTAGGGAAATATCTATGAAACATTGACCCAATAAATCACGGGTTTTCTAATTTCTTCATTTGTAACTTTTGAGTTAATATGATAGTTGAGTATTTTTTTAAAAAAATGCTGTCCCAAGTAAAATTAAATCAGAGTCATTACATACTTTGCCCTAAGCATCCTTAATAGTAGAACCGATACTTTGTTGTTGTTATTTCAATGGGGCAGCCAAAAAATTGTTCATTCTTTCTTCTTTTTCTTGGAATCTTTGCTTTTATGAAATTAATTAATTAATTTTATGTAATTTAAATATCAAATGTACAAAGGAATTAAGTTCCTGTGTAAAAGACATAAATATTTGATACAGCTCTCATAAAGGTTATTGTATGAATATATGTACCAGAGGTGGGTTTCAGCAGGTTCTGACCAGTTCTGGAGAACCGGTAGTGGAAAGTTTGAGTAGTTCGGAGAACCAGTAGTAAAAATTCTGATTGGCCTCGTCCCCATCTATTCTCTGCCTCCCAAGTCCCAGCTGATCGGGAGGAAATGAGGATTTTGCAATAACTTTCCCCTGGACTGGGGAGGGAGGGAATGGAGATTTTACAGTATCCTTTCCCTGGAGTGGGATGGGAATGGAATTTTTACAGTATCCTTCCCCTGCCACGCCCACCAAGCCACACCCACCAAGCAATGTCACACCCACCAAGCCACACCCACAGAACCGGTAGTAAAAAAATTTGAAATCCACCACTGGTATGTACCGGTGTGTGTGTGTGTGTGTGTGTGTGTGTGTGTGTGTATTCCCTTAACTTTATTTCCCGAATTTTCTTATATTTTTGACTATTCTTTTTTTTTTCATGAAAAATAGCAATAAAGTGATCCCAGATAAGTGTTTTTGCCATCTTTCAGTGGGACCATCATTTTAATCATTGATTCTTCAAACCTGTGAATTAGGTTGGGATTGTTGGACGAACTGGAGCTGGCAAATCCTCAATGACCCTCTGCCTCTTCAGGATACTAGAAGCCACAAAGGGAGAGATTACCATTGATGGGGTGAAAATTGCAGATATTGGCCTTCATGACTTGCGATCCAAGCTAACTATAATTCCCCAAGTAAGCCTACTTTTATCATTAAACCATTCTAGTGGGGATTATTTGTTTGTTTATATTTATTGGCTTCCCAACTCCAATGGATTTTGGATTGCAAATGTATACCCAACAGTAACAATTGCAGATTTTTGTGTTAGAATTATGCCTTATGTCCTAGGGCAGATGTAAATTGGGAACCAAACACCATAATTTAAACGAGATGTAAAAACGGAATGACAATGATCTTTGCACCTAGAATCGATGTATCTTGTCCATTTATTTTGCGAAAGGATTTTTAAGGATACCTAAAAACAAGATATCCTATTTCTATATCCTTTTGATGTAAAGTTTTCTATCTGAAAAGATTTTGATGAATAAGAAAGTTGTATCATTTCCTATGCCAGAAAATAGTTGTTCTTGCAAGATGAAGCTTTATTGATTATAAAGTTGTCCTCCTCCGGGTCCCGTCAGCTAAACAATATCGCCTGGCGGGTCTGCAGGGGAGGGCCTTCATTGTGGCTGCCCCGGCTCTCTGGAATCAGCTACCTCCTGAGGCCAGGACCGCTCCCACCCTACTAGCCTTCCGGAAAATGGTGAAAACCTGGCTTTTCCGGCAGGCTTGGGGCCGTTGATCTCACCACTGCAATCTTGCGAGATCTGGCCATGAGTGGTGTGTATGGGTTTTTAACGTCTCTTATTGTATATTGTTTATACTGTCTTTGTTGTAAGCTGCCCAGAGTCCTCGGAGAGTTGGGCGGCATAGAAATACGAATAATAAATAAATAAATAAATTATTAAATTTTACTTTGCTACCCATCTCATACATATGACTCAGTGCATCTTACAAACAATTAAAACAAATATAAAACAGCAAAACAAACAATACAACAAGTGAAAAACTTGATCTGGTACAAAACATGGCTGCATGGATGGTATCAGATATTCAGCATATGTAACACTACTACTCTCTGAGCTACAGAGAGACACCTTATCAGGGAGATGTGCGGCATATAAATTTAATAAATAAATGCCTGTGTTTCTCCAGGCATAATTCAATGTGTTGGTGATCACCTTTAAAGCCCTTCATGGTTTGGGGCTGGGTCACCTATAGGACCATCTTCTCCCAGTGTTTTCTGCCTTACAATTTGATCCAGCAGGTTGGATATATTACACGTATGGCTGCTCACTCTCGAAGAGTGCAGATTATAGACCCAGCCTTGTTTCAATATCACTTTGAGTTAGAATTTACTTCAGAAACATCCTAATACATATTTTCGTATGGCTAGGTAATTCATCTTTCTTTAGAATTGCATTCTAAATCCAGTCTGATCATTTTCTTAAGGACCCTATTCTTTTTTCTGGAACACTCCGAATGAATTTGGATCCATTTAATAAATATTCTGAGGAAGAATTATGGAAAGCTCTTGAACTGTCCCATCTGAAGAGGTTTGTCAGCAGTCAGCCTGCTATGCTCGAATTTGAATGTTCGGAAGGAGGAGAAAATCTGAGGTAATTACAGTTCTAATTTGAAAGATGTAAGTATAACAAGGAGGCAAAATGTTGAAATGTCTCTCTTATGAGTTCCAGCAACTGCATTCCTTTCTCCGGGCAATTCACTGTCTATGCTCAGTTCTCATTAGTTTTTTTTATGTTTGGATCCAACAATTCCTGCCCTACCCTCTGTTGCAAAATTGTGTATGTGTATTCATGCACGTGAATACTTTCTATCTATTAACACAATATCTGGGGGCAGTTCTCACTTCTATCCCTGGAAATAGTTTAAAATGGCTGACAGCTTGAACCGGAAGCAATCTATCTAGTCAATTAGTTATTTCTATTTTTTTTATCCCAATCTTTTCTATTGTCTTTCCCCAATCTGATTCTCTCCCATTTTCCTTTCTTCTTTTCCCAGACATTTCATGGTTTTCATTTTCCCCCAGGCACCCTATTTTATCAGTCTTACCATCCAGTTTGTTTTCTCTTGGGTCTCGCAACATTTCACACTATTGAATTATTTTGTTTTGTTTAAGAGAGACAATAATTTCTGTTGTTTATAAAAAGGTCTTCAATATGGTCAAGCTATGGAATATGCTTTGAAAAATAGGAATCACAGAACATCTCATTGTCCTCATGTGAAACCTATAGACAGGTCAGGAAGCCATAAATCTGAACAGAACATAACAGGTAAAAGGAAAGAAAAGAAGAAGAAAACCAGCAGCAAGATGAATGATTCTATTGCAGCAAGATAGGTGTACTGTTGGAAAACCTGAAATACCCAGCTGGAAAGCAGATCCTCCTGGAGAAAATCTAATGTGATTTCTAAGAGTCAGTGTCAGGTTCCGACGTTGTCTTAAATAAATCACATTTTCCAAACTAATACTCTTTGATGAAATCTTTCATTTATTTAGAACAAACATGTCTGGTCCCGACTCTGTCGGTGCCAGTACTGACCTGCTAACCCCCAAACCCTTCCCTTTCCATCCCTCAATTCTCAGCGTCTCATTGGCTATCTTCCAAGTCACTCTCACTGGAATGTCCCCCTCCCATCCCATCTCCTAGATGACATTATCTGCCGGTTAAGTAAATAGGCGAAAAGTCAAACTGCTTCTTCTCTCTCCTTTTCTTTTTTTTTTCCTTCATGTCAGCACTGGGACGAATGAAACTTGGGGTGCTGACAGTCAGCACCAATTTCATGCTAACTTCATGGGTGCGCATAATCAATAAATCAATTGAGGGAAACAATATAAAATGTAACATTAGAATATACTGCAGGGTTGGGACTGTTTGTGTTTAGTCCTCCTCTTTGCCTGTATTTCTAAATTATTGGAAGAGACTTCTCTTTCTTCTCTTGCTCTCCTTGAATGCACAAAAGAAATGTCTGTGGCTCCATGGAGCTGTTTTCATGATAGATAATTCACTTTGTTGAGGTACTGCTTTATATTCATGATACAGGTCTTGGTGCTAATCACAACCAAAACATGGTAGAGGCAAGGTGGAGAGGAACTGAAATAGTTTATCAGAATCTCACATTTGGTTTTTTGGGGGAGGGGGGTGTTCCATTAAGAAAAATATATTGTATTGTTTTTTTTATGGACCTATATTTTTTCCATTTTTAAGTGTTACCTAAGATCCTACCTTCTAGAAAAGGAAGAACAAGAGTTACAGCAAAATAAGGAATGTTTTGAATAAGATTTCTTACTAAAATATTTCTGTTTGAACTGGGATTAGATGAGAGAGAGCGAGACAGAGAGGGAGAGAGAGAGAGGCTGAGATTTGTGCTTCACTGACAAGAATTGCCAGTCCCTAAATTTCTTGCAGAGACAGGTTGGAGAACTGTTGATGAAATCTGGAACCCACAACTTTCCTCTCACTAATTTTTATAGGGTATTGTATTCTGTGTTTTCAAACTCCTGTTCCATTTTTGAGACTGTCGCCTAAACCAGGAAAAAGCATGCGGAATAAAAATTGTACCATGCCATGTTTCTCCTTTTTCAAGAGTTTCCATGGGTTATACAGTAACAACAGCCAGACACCACTGCTTAACAATTGTTTCTGCCCTGAATCATTCTTTGGCACAGCATTAGGTTTTCTTAATGCCACATCCTTCACATGCCCATTGATTAAAAGAAAACTTTCATCTACTTTTTTCCAGTGTTGGCCAAAGGCAGCTTGTTTGCTTGGCCAGAGCTCTCCTTCGCAAAACAAGGATACTTATCCTGGATGAAGCCACAGCAGCAATTGACCTTGAGACAGATGATCTCATTCAGATGACAATAAGAACACAGTTTGAAGACTGTACTGTACTAACAATTGCTCATAGACTGAATACAATTATGGATTACGCCAGGTAATTAAGTATGACCAATACGTTAACACTAATATGGGGGTCAGGGAGAGGGAGTTGTTCTTTTTCCAAGCTTCCTCTCCAATTGAGTACCACTCTTGAAAGTATGTACCTTTTATTGGGCAATTGCGATAGATTGAGGATTTGGTTAGTGTCTGGCAAACTCTGCTGCCCATCAGTCTCCCTGATTCGGCAGATAGACAGATAACCTCCTGGGCAGGCTGTCAGAGTTGAGATATGGGATCCATGTGCTACACAGTTTGGGAGTGTTCCCAGATTCACCGTTTATAACTTAAAAGACAGTTAAATGTATTTCATGTTACCTCCAACTGCTAGTTTAAAAAGTATTTGTTGGACTCTCTGTTCTGATATACCTATATACTCGAGTATAAGCCGACCTGAATATAAGCCGAGGCCCCCAATTTTACCACAAAAACTGGGAAAACTCATTGACTCGAGTATAAGCTGGGGGTGGGAAATGCAGCGGTTACTGGTAAATTTCAAAATAAAAAAAGACTGGTCAAAAGTGCGAGGACCTGTCAGAAATCACTTTTTTCAGCCCTCTGGGTAGTCCTTTTGTGCATATGGACTACTCAGAGGGCTGAAAAAGTAATTTTTGACTGGTCCTCGCACTTGTGACCAATCCTCAAAGTTACAACTGTCTTTCACATTTTACGTTTTTGCCCTATCTTGTCACCATGGTGAAGAGAAGCAGTTGTGAAATGAGTGACACGGTTGTTAAGAATGCTACAATGGGCATAAATGATGACCAGTCATAAGTGCGAAGACTGGTCAAAAGTGTGAGGACCTGTCAGAAATCTCTTTTTTCAGCCCTCTGGGTAGTCCTTTTGTGCATATGGATTACTCAGAGGGCTGGAAAAGTAATTTTTGACTGGTCCTCGCACTTGTGACCAGTCAAGAATGACGCCCTCTGTAGATTCACCCGCCCAACTCCAGTGCCCCTATTCCCCAGCCAACTTGACGTCACTCACTGTTAGAGCCAGGAACCGCACATTTTGAAGCTCATTCTGCCCTTCTGAAGCCCCCAATGCTTTGAGTTTCCCTCCACCACCCAGGCAAACATCGGAGCCTTCTCTTGCAGAAGCAGAATCCAGCAGAGAAATGGAATAAGGAGGGGGGGAGGAATGGGAATGGGGAGGAGTAATTAGCAGAATTCAGGCACAGAAATGGAAAAATGTGGGGGGAGGAATGGGAATGGGGAGAAGGGGTAATTAGCAGAATCCAGGCACAGAAATGGAGAAACGGGGGCGGGGAGGAACGGGAAGGAGAAGGAGTAATTAGCAGAATCCAGGCACAGATATGGAAAAATGGGGGGGGGAGGAATGGGAATGGGGAGGAGTAATTAGCAGAATCCAGGCACAGAAATGGAAAAACGGGAGGGGGAGGAATGGGAATGGGAAGGAGGGTGTAATTAGCAGAATCCAGGCACAGAAATGGAAAAACGGGGGGGGGAATGGAAATGGGGAGGAGAGGAGAGGGTGTAATTAGCAGAATCCAGGCAGAGAAATGGAAAAA
>WNWU01000040.1:1669563-1685735 GCA_012654045.1 Ptyas mucosa | reverse complement strand
ATGGGGGGGGGAGGAATGAGAATGGGGAGGAGAGGAGAGGGTGTAATTAGCAGAATCCAGGCACAGAAATGGAAAAACGGGGTAGGGGGAATGGGAATGGAGAGGAGAAGGTGTAAGAAGACGTTTCCTTAGATCACTGACGCTCCCAACAATGAGTTTGGTGGAGATGTAAGGAAATGTCTTCCAGCTCTTCAAGATTGACTTTAAACTGACAGCAATAGTATTGGGGGGGGGGGCAACAGGGGCGTGTGTGTTTATGTATGTCCCTCCCTCCGCAAGAACTTGGAGGCAGATGCTGCCCCTCTGAGGAAAAGAGGCGGCGGCGAAGCCCTGGCTGTCACCTGAGAGAGGAGGAGGGCACGCTGGGAAGCTCCCTTCCCCGCAGCCCTGCGAAGCTTGCCTGCCTTCCACATGGCCCGGTTCGGGGGCGTGGCCAGCCACCAATTGCTACCAGTACGGCGAACTTGCCTCAATCTCCGCTACCTACTCGCCCGAGCCGGTCCAAAGTGGGAGCATTTCACCCCTGCTTCCCTGCAACCCCTAAAGCCAAAAAGGGGCGCGGGGGAGGGGCGCCGCACCCCCCCACACACCCCATTTTGGCTTTAGCAAGCCTCTCTGCACCCCGGGAGCCAAAACGGTTGCAGGGAAAAAGGCATTTTTTCATGACTCAAATATAAGCTGAGGGAGCTTTTTTCAGCCTGAAAAACGTGCTGAAAAACTCGGCTTATATTCGAGTATATACGGTATTCCTATACTCTTCAAAAAACAAACATTTGTACTAAAGCAGATCCGATTATTTTCCATATTTGGTTTTTCCTTTCTCGTGTCATTTTTTGCTCATGTGATTTAGCAATAATGTTTCAGAGCCTTTGTAGAACTGAAAAAGGATTATGTTGGATTCCACAATTAGGAATGGAATGGTTTTATGGCCACCAGCTCTCTTCAGCAATCAATTTTTTCTTTGCTTGTTTGCTTTGCAGAGTCCTAGTTCTGGACAGAGGAAGAATTGCGGAGTTTGACTCTCCTTCAAATCTGATTGCATCCAGAGGGATTTTTTATGGTATGGCTAAAGATGCCGGATTGGCATAACAGCAAGCTACTCTGCTCCATTGAAGGAGTGATTATTGGGCTGTTATTTTCACTCCAAAATAGCATCCTGAATGAACTGTGCTTTTCAAAGCAGGCCTCTCTCTCAGATTTAGCGATAGAGAAGCAAAACTGTTTCATAGGACTGAGAAACAGAAAATGTCATTTTCTATTTTAAAATATATTTTATACATACTGAGATATTTTTAATTGAGAAACATCTTAAGTAATTGGATACAAGTACGTATGCATACCTGTACTCTATTCCATTTCTAATAAATTACATTTGATGATATAAAAATACTGAAGTCTTCCTATTAGTTCCCATTTCTAGTGGACATGTATTTTAAAGGTGGCACCTGAAAAAATACTTTGTTTTTGAACTCAGAAATAACTAACTGGGGCCACAATTATTTAATCAGCTGGAAGTTCTAATTAATAATCACTGCAACTCTGTTTTTGTTCTTTATAAATTTCTTCATGAAGTTAACTTCAGTCAAAAAGCTGTGCATTTGATCAATTGGTTCTCATGGCAATGGCAGACAATAATGAATTTTTTAAGGTAAAAATGTTAATTCAAAATTGAACTCTTTGCTGGGATTGTTAATCTTCCACAATAAAGCTAGCATACAGTTATTCAAATTGAAGATAAAGGTGAACCAATCATTTACGATGAAAAAAGCAACTCACTCATTTTATGGGCAATAACATTTTATTAACTATAAAAGGGATACAACCCAAAAGAAATAATATTAAACCTAAAACATGTAGGTAATTCTTTATTATAACCAGGTTATTTATGTAACAATGCAGGAAGTCCTGATTTCCTTATATCCAGTGATGTCAAGAAAGAATTACTCAATAGATTAGATTAATATATTTGGTTAGCAAAGCTAATAAAATCATCTGTTATAAATTGCAGAAGTTACACAATATAAAAATATTTCTCAGAGTGCATAGAAAGATGTCAGCAATTGTGCATTATGTTCAAGTGACTTGTACTGTAATTACTAAAACAATGATTATTCAACAACATACTAGATCTATGTTGATACCTGCTTATAAATGAGTAGCCTAATACATTTCCAACACTTTTCCAACACATAATAGAGCATTCTTAAGCACACCAATTCTATGCTGGGTTGTGGTCTCTCTCTTTCCATTACTTCTTCCTAAAAGATGTTGAAATGTGTTAGTTGAATCTTTTATCTGAAACGGCACATTTTTCTTCCCAGACTTTAAATTGCAGCCCTTAATGATTTTAATTGGGCATCTATGTGCTTTACACCTTCAAGGATTAAGTCCTAGACCTTTTAAATAGCAACAAAAAGAGTCAGATAAAACTAGTTTCTTTAAATCCTAATTAATATGCCCTAGGCAAACTTGAGCAATGGCAGTCGGTATCCTTTCATTTATCTGTGATTTAGTAGGTCTAAATACTTGCAATCTAGTGATAGAATATGGCTTAATCTCCCACATTTAGGCTATGTCACAAAATGGCTCTATTGCCCTCAATTATTTCACTGATGTAACACATTGTGTGTTTTAAGAGAATGGCAGGGGCTCTAAACTCAATTGGTATTGAATATGTCAGTGTATTAGGTTCTAAGTTAGGTAGATGGATATTTAAACTGACAAAATATCTAAAGAGACATCTTTGTTTATTGAATCAAGACTCAGGAACACTTACATGAGAAGCTGTAACCTTGCAACAACACTGCTCTAGGCAAACATGAACTGAAGGATATTTCAGCTATGCACCTTTGATGGCTGTCACTGATTGTCATAAATCAATTGGCTTTCTCTGTGGAGCTGCAAACTCCAGTTCCTAGGAAAAACAAGGACCCTGCTAGTGTTTAAATTACAATCTATTCCAGAGTTAAATATGGATCTCTTTCAATCAGGCTTTTCTCTGAAGCATGTAGAAATTCAGATCATTCCGGAACTTTTATTATTTATTGAACTTATGTGCCACCTATCTCACTCATCCAGAAATTACTTTGGGTGGCTTACAAACATTAAAACTAGTATATATTAAAATAATAAAACAATAAATAACAAAAAATAAATACCATTAAAAGATGGGGAGGAGAGGAATACGAAGGGAGAGATGGGGGAGGTCCTTCCTAATCCAATAGCCATCTCCAGAATGCCCCCCCCCCAGCCCCAGGCCAATTAGCAGAACTAGGACTTCAGGCCCTTAAAGGAAGTTAAAAGGGGAGATATGGATGTCACCTCTGGGGGTACAATTTCTAAAGGTCAAGAGCTATGGAAGGAAAAGCTCTTCTCCTAGACCCCATCAGGTGTGACCAATGTTTTTTCTGTCCCATAATTGGGCTTGAATCCTGATTGGAAGGGGTCCAGATAATCCATTTCATTCAGGATCCTCTGAAGTTGCCAAGCAACCACCTTCTCTAAAGAGGGAAGATTGGAAACTGGATGAAAATTGTCCAGGCAGGCGGGATCAAGAGATGATATTTTTAGAAGAGGGCAAATCAGGACCTCCAGGATTGGCCCCAGGAATGTCTCCTTCTGCAGTGAAGAATTAATCACTGCCTGAACCCACCCAGCAGTCACCATCCTGGAGGCTTTCCACAACCAAGAAGTACATGGATCTAATTGACTGGCAGTTGCACTGACAGCATTGAGGATCCTGTCCACTTCACCAGGTCCAGCAGGTCTGAAACTGTTCCCAGATAACTGCTTCCCAAGCATCTAGTGCAATGCATGGATTCTACCTGAAAATGAATCTGAGCAACTTTGTAAAGTGTTGAACAAATTCCTCTGTGTGACCCTTAAGATGAATATTCGAGCTCCCTTGCCCCAGGAGGAACCGGGTGATCTTGAGCAGGGCCATTGGGCAATGCTCATAAAAGCGGGGAAATGTTTTGCAACTTTTACTGCCACAAGAAAGGCCTCAATGGCAGCTATAAGTAGTAATCACAGTCATCCCTTGCCTTCCTTCAGCAGTGTCCTAGGTATCTTTTAATTCTTTTCAAAACCTGCAGCCCCTCCAATGAAACACAGGGAGCCGTGGGAGTGAAGGGTTAAAAGACAGTACACAGGCACGATCTAATTTAAAGCCTTGGCTGTCCTTTGATTCCAGAACATTACCAGAGCTTCGGCAGGACTGTGCAGCAAAGCCCCTGAGATATCCACCAGATACTTCTGGAATCCATTAAGGTCCATCAGTCGCAGGGGAAGGACTGCTTGAATGGATCCAGCCTCCCTCTGGAGGGAGGGTGGCATAAGAGAATCTCAGGAACACCAAGGCATGGTTGGAACATGACAAAGGGGGGAAAAGACAGGTTTCCCCACCAAGTCATGTTGTCATTGCTCCAACTTGAAAATCATATCCAGAGATGATCTGGGATAGGCCCATGGCTACCATGGTAGTCATGAACTCCAGGGCCGCTTCTGAGACCAAAACCAGGAATAATAGATTAAAGTTCTCCAGGACCATAAGTCTGGGGAACTCCATTGCCAGCCCCAAGATGGCCTCCAGCTCAAGCAGGAAGGTTGCTATGCAACAGGGAGACTGGTACAGTAGCAACACTCCCAACTGATCTTGTGAGCTCAATTTAAGGTACTGAGTCTCACAGCCAGAAATTTGGGGAGCAAGGCTTCTGAAGACCAAGACAGATTCTCAGATGATCACTATCACCCCACCTCCCCTGTCCTGGGGTCTTAGCTGGGGCAAAACCCTAAACCCTATTTAAATGGCTTAGCTGTTAAACATTATAATAAAAAAAATGTTTTACCTATATATCAATATATATCAAGCTGGCATTCCAAATATTGTTAATTACCTTTAATCTAAGCAAACTATGTCTTCCTACTTTCTCTTTAAAAAATTCTAGCCTACACTTCCATTAGTAGAGCAATCCCAAAGAGAGTTTGTAATTTAAAATCAAAAACTGTTTAATAGACTGTTTATCAACTTTAAGCTACCTTCATAAAAGACCTTTCAGATTTTAAAGATAAAATTAATCATCACATTTTATCAATCGCTATGATTCGTGTCATTTTGAAGTTCCACTTTGAGATGGGCAATATTTGGGAAAGCTGAAAATTCTGCATCTCCCACTTAGGATTTTGTCCAGCTTTTTAAGGGTTTGGGGGCAGTCTTAAGCATGAAAATGGGCTTCCTTATCTCATTCATATTTTGAAGGAAGAAAAAACCTTTGTCACTGAAGTGTGATCAGTTTGCTAAGAAGGCAATTGGATCTCAGTGATGGGGAAAGGAACACTCAGCCTATGGATTACCTATCCTTTTAGGCCCGATCTTAAACAGATCACGTGACCAATATGGGTCACTGAAGGTAAATGATACTTTTTCATCAATATGTTTGTCAAAAGCATGAGAGGAGGGAATGAAAATGCAGAAATCAACAACGGAATTCAACTTCTCTAAAAACTCTTGCCCAGGATAGGGAAAAGTCTTAAGCTACTGCTAGACAAATTATCTTTCTCCCCTAGCAAATCAAGCTGAATAATAAAGAGCCTCTTCATAATGAAGTGGCAAATATAGAACCATAGGGCTGGAAGGGACTTCAGAGGTCCTTCTACCATCCTGGTCAAATGGCTATCCAGTCTAATTTTGGAAACCTCCAGTGATGGAGCACCCATACAGTATATAAATGAGCTGTTTGAGAAAACGTTGTACCTAAGGACAAAGAAGAACTCTCCTTTCCAGATTGTTCCTTATAGGATCCAAAGGGGAAAAAAGTGACACAGAACACATTTTGACACTGTAGGTTCCAAGAACTGATTCTATAAGATATATTCAATCAGTTTTACCAGCAGGTTAAATTCAGGCAGAGGTAAACAAAAGCAATGACCACAGAACAGAGGGCTAGACCATCCAGCTCTCTCCACTTAATGGGAAAAAAACTAGATCCTCAAAGTTCTTTCTGGCTCTACTTCCCCAAAATCAATTTTGGGGGTGGGGGTGGGAGAATAGACAAGATCTAAGAATCTCTACCTTCTCCCCTCCAAGGCACTATTCTTCCCCACACCTTTTTAAAGGTAACATGGAGAGGATAGAAACTGGAAAACTCAGCATGACGAGACAACCAAATTTAATCCTGCAGAGCATACAGTGTAACTCTTCCTACTATGAAGACATGGATTGAATTACAGTAGTTTTCCAAATTCATTACTTAAAGCCTGGCAAATATAATCACAACTCAGGACTTGGGTTGGCAATTCTGACATTTTTTTTCCACTGGGTATTCTAAAAATGTTATACAGGTTACTTCTTTCAGGTCTGTCTTAATTCTCTAGTACTGGGTCAGTCTTTTTTTTTCCAGACACTAATGGCTTAAATTTAAGTTCACAGCACTTGTGCACACATTCCTGAATCTGTAGACAAAAAACACTGACATCTGGCAACTGAAATTAGCAACTAAATACACCTGTTAAATCCTAACTGCCCGGATAGCTATATAATCCATCTATATTATAGCATGTAGTCGTTGGACTACAAATAAATGAATTGATATCAATCCACCAGCTACACAGAGTCCTAAAACTAGGTTAATAATTTATTCTTAATTGTAGTACTGTGTCCCATGCTTTTTCATACTGTTTTTTTTTCCTGGGATTTGGCATCAAAATATTATTACAGAACTTGAACTAGCAAGATGATGAAAAGTTTAGACATGCTTATATGAAATGCAAGCAACACTGTCAAAAATGCATAGAAATTCCAAGATGTATTATTTATCTTGATATTAAAATATTTCTGCTATCTAAGATGCTACAAGCTTTCCTTTAAATAAGTAACAGTTTTAAAGAACCTGAGGATAAATAGGACAAAAATTAGAGGCAGAAGGAACTTGTGCTAATTTCATCTTAGAACCAGGCTACCAAGTAGACATCCTGATTGCTCCTCAGGAAAACACTCAAGGTTAAATAGACAAAAGAAAAGCAAAGAAGGAAAATCAGTCCAAACAGTACCAAACATTCTGCATTATTTACTGCTAAGCAGTTCTTGGTTATATTCACATACACAGAGTTTTGGTTAACACTATTTTTAAAGTCTGGATTAATACAGTAAAGTATATTTTCTAATATTTTATCTGAGCACCATTTCGAAGAAATCACAGCTGATTTAGCTACTTGGCTAGATTTTTAAACCAGTCAATGTGCTTCTTTCTGAAATACAGATTTTCCTAAGAACGTTGGCAGCATCCCTTGTTGTACTGTATCAACAAGTGGAAGGAACCATTTCCTTAATTTCTAAATTGTACAGCCTCTGTCACTTATAGAAGCTCTTTGATGCTTTACCCCAGGCAGGATCAGTAAAGGTAGCAAAATAGGTTTTTCTCTGGGATCACAAAATTAGCTGCTCCTCCTGCCATCAGCAATGGCAAGACTCACCTCACTTACGGTATATATTTGCAAGGCGCTACTGCCAAAAATATGTAAATGTGCATTAGTGAGATTACTGTAAAATTAATCTCGATTCAATAGACCATTGTCCAAAAGTCCACATCTCTCCTTGCTCCTTCCTGTAAAATTCTCTCAGTTTCTCAAGTTGCACATTCAGATCTACTTAGACAACTGCATTTGAAATATTTTGTTACCAGCATTAACATAGTCTTTCAATGTACTGTGCCTCCTTTACTAGTAGCAATTATTAGAACAATTAATTTATTTCCCTGAGAACTTTTATTTTGTTGTACTCCAAGAAGAAACAATTTCCTTTTAAGAAAGGTCATTCATGGGTTAGGGTATTCCACTTGTCAGTTTATGAAATGCAAGTATGATATCATCACCTTCAGCATATTAAATTAAAAACAAGTCCAATTGTTTCAACTGAGCTTGTTTTCAAAGATATATGCTCAGTCGTTTAATTATACTTTCCACGGTACAGTAGAAGTTAATGATATAGCCCTTAGAGCGTTCTAGGTTTAATAGTTAAATACTAGAATGAAACTTTTAATTCAATATTTAGTAAGTTAGTTTTGATGCTTTCTTGTTATAACAAGGCCTTTCGGTCAGTGCTGGTGCTGCATTTTTAAACATAAAGTCATTATCACTCATCATTAGGACAAGCTCCAGTTCTTGGAAATCTTGAAGCCTTGAGATGTCTTTGTCCTTAAAGAAATAAACAGAGAAAATTAGAAGCAATGCCTAGAGTCACCACAAGGCACACAGTACCAAAACATTTGACCATTTTTTTCATGAACTGCTTGGCTGGAACAGGCATTTTGCCCCTCTTTAAACTCTTTTAATTCCACAGTTGTTCTTAATTAGATTTTTAATTATACTTCTGTGTTTAATTAAAGAGGTTTAAATTTTATTTTAATTGGAAAATTATAAATCTCTGGGAGTCTTGTTGGAGTGCAGCAATCTAGAACAGTGGTTATCAATCTTTGCTTCAACAACTCCCTTTAAATACCTTTGGTGGTCAAGGACCATGGCCACAGACCCCCAAGACTTAAGATTTAAATCATACATTTCTTCAGGCCTTTGCGGACCTCCTGTGACAATATTGCAGCCCCCCCCCCCAAACCAGGGCTCCATGGACCACAGGTAACCACTGATCTAGAACAATATTAAATAATTAGAAAAACATTGCTTGTTGCTTTCGTCTTTCTGTCCTCTTTTCCTTTTGCAAGTCTGTGAACTAGATTTTTCCAATTTTTAGTATATGTGCAGTTTTTGTGATAAGTTTTAGGTTCTTTATAAATACAAAGATTAGGTCTTTAGGAATTTACATAGATCAATATGAAAAACTTAGTTGTAATTAAATGAATTTCTGTGAAGTTTTCAACAAAATTAATTTGGAGTCAAACTAATGGCAAACAACCTATGGTATAAGCTTAATAGGAGTTCAAAAGAAATAAGTGAAGCAAGATTTTGGTGGTAAAGCATTAGAACGTAACCAAAAAAGGATAGTTATGCAGATATGCACTAGTTATCGTGAATGCCTTTGGGGCTCAGTTTCAGCTCTTTGATAGGTTGTTCTTACAAGTTATTAGCTTTATCTGGAAGTAGATGCTTGCAAAATCTAAAAAGAGCCCTGCACTGTAAGTATCATCATGTACAATAACTCCAGATACTGCTGAAGGACATTTCTTTAAAAGGTGGGTGCATTGTATACAGCTTAGTCTGCACTGAGTAATGGACAACACAGAACAAACATTATTATTATTCACATGACAATATTTCTCCCATGTCTGCGAATTTTTCAGCATTTGCACATGTCAGTCTGGGAATAATTGCTCAGAATTTTCATGCCCACAGGTTGCAGCATTTCGCATATCCACAAACCCCTTACAGAGTTCACTGAAAATAAAACAGAGCTTGAGCAGAGCAAAAGAATGTAATATTGATGCTTAACAAATCCACTCATAAAAAAAGGAATGTTTACTGAGACTGCATTCCAATCTTTCAGCTTTTAGTCACTTTTATGGGAGAATTCTATTTCTAGACTTTATAAACTGAGGTTCTATGTATATCACGGTCTTTTGGATAGTGAATTTGGCATTATCACCAAACATTATGAACTCCAAAGTGGCCAGTGATCACTAAGGAAGAAATTAGGTTCATGAGTAAACCATTACATTGGTGTTTAATTAATCCATTTCTGTGTAGGAAATGCCTCACTACATGCAATTAATTAGGCAATCTTTGAAATACTGATTTGTTTTCCATAGCAGCAACTATCTATAAAATTCAACTTTAGGCTCCTTGTAATGACAAAATGCAGTGTTATCTATTGTGAAACTGACAAAAAGACCAATAGAGCAGTCCTATACAAGTAGTTCATGACTTACAACCAGTTGTTTAATGATCATTCACAATCATACCAGCTTCAAAACAGGTGGCTTTCCGTCTATAAAAGCATTCAGAATGGGTGCTCCACAGCTTGTAACACTTCTAGCCATTGCAAAATGTCATGCCAGGCCCTCCTTTCCATCACAAAACCACATTTTGGGTGTTCAGCAACCTATTCACATTTAGGACCAGTTGTCAAGTGGCCTGCGATCATGTGATTGTCATTTGCAATCTTCTCTGCCAGCTTCCCCAAAAAAACAATGGGGAAGCCGGCAGGGAAAGTTGTGAGCATAAGGAACAGTGGATTTAAGGTTCATTCTCCCAGAACGCCAAAGGATTAACACGCCTCTCTGTGCAGGGACAGGATATATTCTCATGCACTGGAGGAACAGAGCTCAGATCTGGTGAAAATGCTAGCTAATGCCATTATTCTGGAAGACTCAGATTGCTAGGGTTCACTAGCATTTTCTGTTCTGGAGGTGCAGAGGCGACAGCATTCACCAAAGCACTAGTCTTCCAGAACAATGGCATTTCACCAGCATTTTTGTCAGATTTGAGGTCTATTCCTCCAGCAGACCTCAATTTCCTCACTCTTTATCCCAATGAAAGAACTGATCTTAAATCTGTCAAAAATGTTAGTGAATGTGTTTCACTCTGAAGGCTCAGAATTCTGGCATTCACTAGAAGGCAAAATGTCAACAAATGCTATAGTTTGAAAAGCTCAGAAAACTAACATTTCCTAGCATCTGAGCAAATGCCATCATCTTCATCTTCATGAACTTCTCATGATCCGTGGTGGTTCACTGGTTAGAATGCAGTATTGCAGGCTACTTCTACTGACTGCTGGCTGCCTGCAATTTGGCAGTTCGAATCCCACCAGGCTCAAGGTTGACTCATCCTTCCGGGATCAGTAAAACGAGGACCCAGATTGTTGGGGGCAATATGCTGAATCTGTAAACTACTTAGAGAGGGCTGTAAAGCACTGTGAAGCGGTATATAAGTCTAAGTGCTGTTGCTATTGCTATGATCATTCCCCTGTGAGCAAGAAGAGGCCAGATCTCTCAGGTGTGATTGGAGGCCTAGGACCTCTCCCCCTTCACCATGCCCAGGAGGCTGGGGCTCTCTCCCGCGTGCTCTGTTTAACAACCTGCATGGTCACTTAATGACCGCAACTGGGAATGCCAAAATTGTGATTGCTGAGCAAAGTGATCATGTAGCATCCTATTTAACAACCACTTCACTCAACAATCAAATTCTGGGCCCAACTGTGGTTTTAAGTTGCTTACAACCTACTTGCACTTATATTATTGAAAATATCTTAATAAATAAATAATTCAGAGAGATTTCCCCTCACATAAAGGAGGAATCAAATCGCTGTACCGATTCATACATTCAGACTCACATATATATTCAATGTAGCCCTTAAATATAAATAAAGGCTGCCAAATGAGATTCACTAAGTGAAATGCAGCCCCCCCAGCTAGACATTTTGGCTAGACTAGCCAAATGCTTCTAGGTTTGTGCAATCCTCTTGAGATTTCTAAAGCAAGACAGTTGTGAAACACTAAACAGACCAAAAATGCATATCTGCTGGACTGGATTGCATTTGACTTAGAAAGTCATAAATTCTCCAACCACTCATAAATAACTGAAATAAAACAAAGTACCTTTCTTAACACTGTATTTGGAAGCTTCCTGATTTTCTCCACATGTTCGGGGTTAACACCCAATTCACAGCAGCTCACCCTAAGCAGTTCTTTGTACGTCAATTCTTGTCGATCCAATTCAATTTCAATGAAGTCATTCTCCTTCAGGGTACGATTTTGAATTCTGACCTTAAGGACCAGTTCTAATTAAAATACACAAATAGAAAGACTGTCGTTAGTATCTAGTAGTTAGCAGTAGTTAGACATGTAGCAGTTTTCTAACTCTGTTCTTAGTAAAAAAAAAAAAAGTTGCACTTCAGAAATGTGACTCAAATTTAAACAACAGTAATAAAGGCTTGTGAGCTTTGCTCTTTGGAGAAATGGAAAATCACTGCAATGAATCATTGGCACCTTGACAGTCTTCAATTTAGAAGTTGGCCATAAATGTTTTATTAAAAGCCCTGAAAATTGAGTTCCTACAAAGGATGATAGCTATCTTAAATGAACAGCATTTAATACCAACCTCTTATCTATCAAATACACAATAGTACAAGTGGTTTATCTTCGATAACAAAAATCATGTCACATTCGTGCTCAGACTTTAGAATGAACTTCCCAAAGAGATTGAATTTTTACTCAAACTTTTTTCAGTACTAGCTTCTTATGAGATTGTACTGTTTGTATAATTTTTGTAAAGAAACCTGGATTTTAATATTACATTTTTAAATGTTTTGAATTATTGTAAATCTTGTAACACAATAAAAAAAATAAGCTAAAATATTTTCTATTTCTCCTCTTTGTCCCTGGCTACCTGTCGGGAGCAGATTTTAGATTAAGTATATTTAAAAGCAGTAAACTGGATTCCTTTTTTCCTTTCTGCTATGGGATCCAATTCATAAATAAATTGCTGTGGTACAGCAATTAAAGAATCTGATTGTGACTGGAAAGGCCCAGGTTCAAATCACCCTTAGTGATGTATATTCAATGGATGACTTGGAAGTTAATCATTCCCTCTCAGTCCAAACTGCCTCCCAGAATTGCTATTATAGGAATAAAATAAAGGGAGCTCCTCACAGTAGCTGCTATGACCTTTTGTAGCAGGTAAATGAAAAAATAAACTTTAAATAAATATAACCAAATTTATTTCTACCTTCTGTCAGGAATGCGTCCAGCAAAAATCACTGCTGCCATTTTTTTAAAGTATGGTTTATTTTTTTGACCAAAAACCAGGGACATGCATTGAAATGACAAAAGCAATAATAGACTAAATAGCACACCATAAATAGATTCTGATTAATTTGGGAGGTCCAAAACCAACTCTGATATGAAGCTGAAGACTGACATCTCATGCTAAAAGAAGATTACATTAAAGTGCTAGGCAAAGTGTCTGAAAAAAATATTTCGCAACACTAAGCAGCTGGTTTCCTGTGTACCAACCATGTATACATTTCAAAGCAACCAGGCTAGCCTTGCAAAAACAATATAGATCCTCTTTGAAGAGAAGTACTTATTAATACTTACATGTGTTATGCAGCATTTCTTTTAAATGTTTCCCACAGCCCTCTTATACAGAGCTACTGATCTAAAAAAAGAATCGTTCTGTAAATCTAAAGTAGCCATATCACTCTGTGGACACACATACACACACTTGAGCTAGTTGTATCCCAGGAAAAAGATGTTCTGAGGTGGAGCCTGTGATTGATTCCCATGTGCATTTAATATAACCCCTGAAAAAAATCTGAGACAGCTTCTGCTCACGTTGGCCTGTTCAGCGGGTTCCCAATCATACAAACAGAGCTCACATATGGAAGGTTTTTTTACTTTCTAAGCTCTTTCAAGCATCATGCTGAATATATACGCAAAAATCAGAATTAGAAGCTGTGCTCATCACAATCTTCTTGCCTGTCATGCACATTCAGATCAATGTATGAATATATGAATGATTTCGAAATGAATGTTTTCTCAGCATGTCACAAAAAAAAAGGAACCAGAAACTCAACTGGATTTTACTCACAAGTTACCTAAAAGATCTTCTTACCCTGACTACAACAGCAACAAAAGTTCCAAATGAAGGGGGAAAAAAATTCTACAGTTTTGTGAAATTGTGATAATGATGCCTGTACTTAAATTGCCTGGAAACCATACAATTTTTCTACATAAGTGTTACCTTGCATATTACTGAAGGGAATTGCTCCAGTAAAGAAGAAGGGCTGAAATGTTGGGACAGCTCCCGTGTAAGGGCCACTGGGTTGCTGGGTTTCTGGTTGTATAGATCCAGCTGGGGAACAGTGTGTCCTGCTTGGAGGAACAGAGAGCTGATGAGCATGGCCGTTCTGAACAACGGGCTCCAGGCATTCTATAGCTATTGCCTTTGTCACGTCTCCATCACATCCTACAGAAGCCTTTCCATGTTGTAATACTGCTGTGCCAGATGTTTGTACTGAAGACAAAGATATTGGACTGTCCATGTTGTGTTTTTGTAAAGGAGGAGAAAGTCTTCCATTCAAAGAGGACGCTGAGGTGCTGGTAGTGCTGTTACTCATAGAGTTATACACATAAGGAAAAGGCGGATTAGATAAATAATTTGGGATAATTGGCAAGTCTTTCTTCACATCCAAAAGCTCATCATCATCTTCCACTACAGAAGGGGGGGAAAAAAGGTTTGGTTACAATATGTACATAAAAATATGTGTAATTATTTATGTTTAGCAACAAAGGTTATGATATAATCAAATCCTTTTGAGAAAATAGATATTAAATATACAGCACACATAGTCTGTAATATCTTTGTATGTAATACAGGGCTTCGTTTTCAGCAAATTAAAATTCAGCAGTCTGATTCTTTCATTAATTTATTTATAAATTCTGGATGGGGAGAAACAGACTCAGACTAAACCCATCCAAGATCGAGTGGCTGTGGTTTCCGTCATCCCGATATAGTCAGTTGGCACCATCACTGACTATTGGGGGTGAGTCATTGGCCCCCACAGAGAGGGCTCGCAACTTAGGTGTCCTCCTGGACTCACAGCTGTCCTTAGAAGAACATCTGACAGTTGTGGCCAGGAGACCTTTTATCAGGTTCGCCTGATATACCAGTTGCGTCCCTTTCTGGATCGGGATTCGTTAATGACAGTTACTCATGCCCTCGTCTCTTCCCGCATGGACTACTGCAATGCTCTCTACATGGGGCTCCCCCTGAGGAGCACCCGGAGGCTTCAGTTGGTCCAGAATGCGGCCGCGCGGGTTGTTATGGGAGCGACATGGCATTCCCATGTGGCTCCCCTGCTACGCGAGCTGCACTGGCTCCCTGTGGTCTTCCGGGTGAGCTTCAAGGTTTCGGTTACCATCTTTAAAGCGCTCCATGGCTTAGGACCGGGATACCTACGAGACCGCCTTCTCTCACCAATAACCTCCCACAGACCAGTACGCTCCCATAGAGAGGGACTTCTCAGGGTACCGTCGGTCAAACAGTGTCGGCTGGCGGCCCCCAGGGGGAGAGCCTTCTCTGTGGGAGCACCTACCATCTGGAATGAGCTGCCCTCAGAGATTTGGATAATCTCGGATCTTCGTACATTCCGCCGTGCCCTCAAAACATTTCTTTTCAAGCAGGCCGGCCTGACCTAACCTCGTCTAAAAACTACTTTAAATTTTATATTCTGAATCTGCCCCAAAAACTTGAAATGATCTAATTCAATACTATATCCGAACCTAACTATTTAATTATATTTTAAATTGGTTTTTTCAATTCCTTTATGACATGTATATTTCGTTCAACTGTACACCGCCCTGAGTCCTTCAGGAGTAGGGCGGTATATAAATTTAATAAATAAAATAAAATAAATAAATAAATAAATAAATAAATAAATAAATAAATAAATAAAACATTTGAAAGGTTCAAATATAGGAAGTCCTTGACTTACGACCACAACTGAGCCCGAAATTTCCATTGCTAAGCAAGACAGTTAAGTGAATTTTGCCCCATTTTACCACCTTTCTTGCCACAATTATATGAACTGCAGTTAACAGCACCGTTGTTAAGTGAATCTGGCTTCCCCGTTAACTTTGCTTATCAGAAGGCCACAAAAGGTGATCATATCACCTCATCAGAAATACGTATCAGTTGCCGAACATCCAAATTTTGATCATGTGGTAGTGGGGAGGCTACAATGGTCACAAGTTACTTTTTCCCGTCCCACTGTAACTTAGAAGAATCAGTAAATGAATGATTGTAAGTTGAGGACTACCTGTAGCCACATTACTAATACTTCTAATTCAAGGTCACAAAATAAAAAGACCTCAAGAGACCGCTTAGGGTTTCAATAGAGATTCAAACCACCTCCATAGCATTCTAATATTCTATAATAAATTAGACCTGTCAAATTATATTTTACCTCCCAGCATCTTCCTAATTTCCCTTCTGGATGTTAACTGGAGTGCTTTTTCTTCTTTAACAGTGAGAATGTCTTTATCTGCGCCAGCCTCTAGAAGGTATGCCACGACCTGAGCATGGTTTCGTTTACAGGCCCAGTGCAAGCAAGTCCTGTACAAGAGAAAGATACAGACTTATTGAGAAGTTTTATTAAGGGAAAAGGGAAGGACGACCACTTCCCTTCCACTAAGCCAGGGGTGGGCAAATGTGGCTTTTTTACA
>WNWU01000040.1:1610626-1669163 GCA_012654045.1 Ptyas mucosa | reverse complement strand
AGCCACATTTGCCCACCCCTGCACTAAGCAATTGTGTCACTATTTAGATATCCTTATAGTGACACCTACTGGACAACTCTCAGAAAACAAAAAGACAGTGCTAGAAATGTCATGCTTTCAGTTTAGGTCTTCAAGTAGCAAGAATAATATATTTTACGTTTTCCAATATCTGAGGCACCCACTCCTTATTTTCATCCCACCCCAAATGAAGATTAAAAGCACACTTCACCCCAGAAGGTTTGTTTTTATCTTGACCAATCGAAGAGTTACGGTAGTTCTGTTCACAATGTGAAACTTTCACTTGTAAAGTTATATTTTACCAATAAAACTCACTTATTAAGATGCAATTTGTTTTCAGAATAGATATTTTCCTCACAGCAAATCAATCATTCTCAGTTCAACAATCTCAAATTACGTTAGATAGCAAAATGTTATACTGCTGGGGGAAATTCCCTTTGCCAATTTAAATCCTCAATGTTTGAGCTAACTGCTAATACATATATTGGTCTTATATCAAAATGTTTTAAAGTAAAATGACTTTCTTTCAGCATTCTCTTTCCTTAATCTTTTTTCTAAAACTATTTGGATTTAGAGTTCTTCCATGAAAACCAGTACCTTACTGGTAGACACAGATGCTACTTTAGCTAGACAATAGTTTGGAAACAAAAGGACTAAAGATAATTACAATTTCTGTCAGTCTGATGCAACAATCCCTCCAGCAACTTTGCTCCCTTTCAATCAACCTCCACCAAAGACAAATAATTCTAATGGGAAAAAACATCTGTGGCTCAGGACTGGATTGTGGGGTTCTTGGTGCTCTCTGAGTTTAGTTGTTTGCTTGCAGACATTTCATTACCCAACCAGGTAATATCATCAGTGCTAGTGTCTGTGAGTTTTGCATCCTGTTGATACACAGTACAGATAGTAGTTTGCCTTGTTGTTCTAATACTATTTTGATTGTTTCTGATCTGCTCTTGATGTATTGTAGTGTTATCCTTTCATTAGTTGGTGTTAATTGCACTATAGCAGGTTGAGTGGTCAGGCACTTTTTGTTAAAAGTTGTTTGGGTACCCATTTTGTTGGAAGATTTGTTCGGGGTCTGTTTCCTTTTTTTTGATGTTCTGGGTGCTGTAGTACATTTGTACTAATTTAAATGTTCTTACACAGCTCCTCCTGTAGGAAATTTGGCTGTTACTTTTGTAATGCAGCATTTGGTGAGTGTGGATTGTTTTACTGATAACCTTGCATTTCTAATTTGCCCCTTTTACTCTGCTGATGACAATATCCAGAAAGGGCACAGTATTATTGTTTTCTTCTTCCCTTCTGAATTTTATTCCTCTGAAGATGTTTCATGTGTCTTATAAAGCTGTTCCTTTATAATATGACAAAGGTGTTGTCTACATACCAAATCCATACTTTTAGTTGTAGGTGTGAGAGTGCTAGAGTTTCTAGATGCTGAATTACAGTCCCGGCTATAAGTCCTGAGAGTGGTGATTCCATGGATGTTCGTCTGATTTATAATTCCCTCAACACTGTCAAACTATTTACTAAGTCTGCACTATTATTAATCTTCTCATTGTTCCCATCACCCTTCTCCTTCCACTTATGACTGTATGACTGTATGACTGTATGACTGTATGACTGTAACTTTGTTGCTTGTATCCTTACGATTTATATTGATATTATTTCCTGATTGCTTATTTGTACCCTATGGCTATCATTAAGTGTTGTACCTTATGATTCTTGATGAACGTATCTTTTCTTTTAGGTACTCCGAGAGCGTATGCACCAAGACAAATTCCTTGTGTGTCCAATCACACTTGGCCAATAAATTTCAGTGTGATAGACAAATATAACAACAAATAGAATAGAATAGAATGTTTTAAGTAGTGAGCTCCATGATTCTAGGTATTTAAATCTTATTGTATTTGGCTAGATCAGGTGTGTTGTGTAGTTGTGCTGCCAGAGATATTTTCCCTAATTCTGGATCAATGGGTGTAAAGAGTGCTATGACATAAAAAAATAAAACTTCAACTTCTATTTTTAAGTTTTTGGTTTTCTGGAGGGACTTTAGTGAGGAATTAATAGAATATCTGTTTCCCACTGTAGGATATCTAAGCTCTTTAGTAAGTTCTTTGGCTATGGTGTATGTTGGGGAGCCTTGTAACAATACACCTGGGCAAAGAGATATATCAGGCTTGTGTATTTTTGTGTGAACATAGATGAGTGAGCGGAGAGGTCCATTGCTTTTCTCCTGCTACTGTTTTTCTTTTGACAGGTGGCCTTTGAGGAAACTGTGGGCATCCTACATCAAGCTATATCCAAAACAAAACAACCATATTTACACATCATTCAAAAGAAATAATAAAATGGCTAAGAAAAAAACTGGAACACACCCTCTTCAGCAGTCAACGCCTACATAAGCAGAAATTAACACCAGACAAACAAGCAAGCAGAAAAGAATACTCTGATCAAAGAACTACCAAACAAAAAATCACACCCCCACCAAAACTGGCAGAGCAAGCTACTGCATATAAACAGAGAGCAAACCCACACTCAGTTGCACAGATGATGTTATCTAGTTGGTTGATGAAAGCTCTGCATACATACAACCAAGCTCAGAGAGCACAAGTAATTATACTATATCTGGCTGATGTAGCTGGTGGAATGGAATCCCTAAGCTGAGACACAACAGAATGTCTTCTCTAATATTATCACCTTGTTATCCTGAAAAATTATTTCTTTCTGTATCATGTGTACCCTTTGTCTCTCTGGAAGCTATACCACATATATTCAATTCAACAAAATTAAGATAATAGTGCTAAATGACAACCAGGAAGTGAACTTGCTAGACAAACAGGTATTTGAATGCAATTATGTCTGATCAAAACTTAACCCTCTTTCTTGTTTACCATTACTGTATTTAAAGGGTTTTTTGCTATTCAGCAAGAAAATGGTAAAATATAACCTAAGAGCACTGTGTATAAAAAGCTACTGTTTCATAGCAATAGGGTTTCCTTTGAGACTACCAAAAATTTACATCAACTTTCATAAAACACTAGATAAAACCATAAATGTCTAACTAATTCTGTGTTTTGTAAGGAATTTGCAGTGTTATCCTTTTTGTTAAATTATTAACAATTTCATATCAGAACTATTGTGCAAGGATCTCATTTTAAGGAACTCTAGGTAATAATGATATAAATGAAGATGATTAGCAGCAGGATGGATGAACTTGATTGCAGTGGCAGGTTGGAACATTTAAAGGGCCAAGTTGGGAACAGATCGTCCTAGAAGAATATCAATTCAGTTGCTAAAAGTTGATTTGACAGCACATAATCAATTTATAAAGAATTACTTAATCTATCATAAAGTTTTCCAACACTTTTGATGTGATCAAAATTAGCTCAGAATATTTTGTAACATATACAAATCTCCTTGTTATTTGTTCCTTCCTTTTCCACAGCTATTTGGCAATATATTACTAACACAGAACATTCTGAAATCAGCTCTCCATATTACATTACAAAACTGTCACAATAAATGCAATGTATTGATTATATAAAAGACACACTGACCGAATATATACCGCAAAAATAGAATATATTATCTTCACATTTTCTAGCATCAAGATATTATTAAAATCAACAGAATATCAGATTCACCCACAAAACCTAACAATAGAAATCCTGACAGATTTATCATTTAAAGTTAAGATTTGTTTTGTAAATCTAGATCTGAAACATATCAGGCACCTCTAAAAAACTAGAAAATAATTTTAAGAGCAATAAAATAAACCTGAAAATATATTTAAAATTTCTAACAATTACTTCATAGTTTTCCATAACTATAAAAATATATAAATGATTGGATCTTACATATAACTCTTAAATAATAATAACTATTACAACAACAACAACATATTATCAACTACAATCTATTATTATTATATGGTAATATAGGATTACAACCAAATGTAAGAAACCAATTTAAATAGAATAAATTAAAACAATACTTAAATATAATATGCCAAGTTTATAAACCAGCAAAAGGCTTAATCGATTTTTCAACAAGTTATGCATGTTAAACATGGCAAAGCTGAGCTATAATAAAAATAATTAATTTACTTTTAACAACTGAAACGAATTGGATGAAAATACTTCCAAAATGTGTTTTTTGAAGCAAGATTACCATAAAATAATGTTTTAAAAGACATGAACGGGAAACTTGTCAGGTAAATTACTGGTCAAAATACTTACCAGCCGTTGACTTCATTCTGAGAGTTCACACTGGCTCCAAAATCCACCAATCGCCGAACTTCCTCAATATCCCCCAAAGCAGCAGCTTCTCTCAGTCTCTCTTGTAGCTCTTTTTCCTCTATTGCAGAAGTCATGTTATGAAATTCTCTCCCCAGTCAACTTTAGGATTATCAACTGCCCGCCTACCTGCCTACTTAACTACTGTAGATGATGGATCATTTTATCGCGCTAGTCAATCAGAGGCCGGCTGAATCCGTCAGTCCCCAAAAAAGAAGACTCGGGTTTTATTCTTTTAATTATAAACGCGTCGGTAATTATTTTCTATCTACTGCTCATAAATCAGCCTGACACTTCTGAAGGCCATTTTCCCTAATTGCATAGTTAGACTACATCTCGGTCGTTTCTGCTTCCGTTTTCTCTGGGGGACTCTATTAAATGAGACAACAGCGACCTGCACATTTCGTTCCCACCAGTCGTCCGACGCGTAGACCGTCGACACACAGCAAAAAGGAAAAGGAAAAAAAAGGGAAATGGGTTTCATTCTCCGTTGGAAAAACCGAATGATTGTTTAAAATATATCCACTTTGCCACAATCAATCCTGTATATTATTGGCAAAGAAGCTTTTGCAATTATGCATTTGTGCTTTTACTGAGACAGTAAATTGCTCGGCAGCTTCCATTTGATCTTTCACAAACTGCTTCGAGCAGTCTTAAATTGATACCGGGCAGGCTGAAATGTAAAACAGACTGAATAAATTAACAGAAAGCCATCTCTTTTGAAACAGTGTGGTAACCTTAAAAATACTTTTCCACCAACCTACATACTGCAGTGAATTTTTCCAGGATTGTTTCCAATGCAATCAATAGAAGGAAGGAAGCTGCAGCTGACAAAAATTTATCCTTTTGTTAGTCTAAAAGAGTGCACCGTGTTCCTTTGGACTTTTGCAAGCAGAACAATTTAGAATTCCCCTCTTTATGTAGATCTCTTAATGTTTTTGTTAATTGTAGATATTCCAATCTAATTTTAAATAGGTATCTCCACAATTAGCATTTTGTGCATTCAGTTTTCGGTTTTTCAGAAAAAGATCACCCAGTTTTATTGCCATTGTAAGCCCAGAGCAGAGTAGGTAATTTTAGTGTGTTAATAACCTTTTCAAGAAGTCCCAGGAGTACAAGTGACTGACATATAATGATTAATTTTAGTCTTCTGGTACAACATTTAACACAGTGTTTCCCAAACCTGGGCAAATTACCCAAAATTGTGATAAATTACTCTAAATTACCCAAAGTTCACAATTTTGGGATATTTACCCAGGTTTGGGAAACATTGTGTTAAATGTTGTACCAGAAGACTAAAATTAATCATTATATGTCAGTCACTTGTACTCCTGGGACTTCTTTCCCATAATTTCTTGAAAAGGTTATTAACACACTAAAATTACTTTTACATTTTTTTTCTTTGGAATATAACACATAACCAATTACCCAATCACAACTCAGGAATTTAAATAATGATTTTGTGATAAGTGGTTTTGGGTAATGAAGGAAGGTTTGAGAAGCACTAATCTAACACTGTATAGTGAAGATGCAGTTTTTATACCATTCCTGAGCAATACAGGGACAGGCAAGGAAGCATTTTCTTGACCAAGTAGAGGGATGGATATTAAAACCTACTTGAAAAGTGTTTTCCCTATTATAGAAAATTAAGTGTGCTTATTACCATGTTTACTCAAAAGTAAATTCTATGGAATTCAGTGACACTAACATTATGGTATTTAGGATTTATAGCCTGATCTGTAATGTACTTCTCTGAGACAATTGCTAGCAGTTCCAAACCAAAAACAAATTGCAAGTTTTATTTTCTTCTTAATAAGGGAAAACACAAGACAAAGGCCTCAAAAATGTAAGGCAATGAAACCTATACCACTGTAAAGAATTATGAACAAGATAGGGCAATTACACACTTCTGTAAAAGCAAGGGTCATTAGTTTTATGATTTAAAAAGGCTGAATGTAAGTTAATAGTTAATAAATGTGTTCAGATTCTGACACAGTTCTTTCTTTTCAAACTTTTGCTTTACTATTTATGGGGTGGTGATGCTAATTATCTACCGGTATATGCCTCTCTTATTTTGAACTCTTCTGGATTGAACCTTGGTGATCTCATGGGGCAAATTATTTGAGTTTTACGTGAATCAATGTTAAGATTTTTCCATAAAGATTTGAAGAACGTGCGATACAAAAGGACGAAAGCTACACTGTATTTTTCAAGATCCCGGTGAAGTTTTGAAATGGAAGATTTGATTTTTCTAAATAACCACAAATCCACAAATATAGTGTAAGCGGAAGGGTATGACTAATCAGCATTAAAACCTTATTTAAACTTCTTGCTCGGCAATCTGCGTTGTAAGACTCCGCAGAGAACTTGTTTGGGCAAATCTGTGATATGGTAAACAGCTGCCGGTTTCTTCTTGCCCTGCAGATGAGAAGGGAAAGGAACAGAAGACCGACCGCGCCTCTTCCATAGCGACGCGGACTGCCTTACAGACGCCTCGCGAGCCCTTGACGACAAGCCCCGGGGGCCGATTATGCGAGGGAAGCGCAGTGCATTGTGGGAAACGCCCGGGCTCGACGGTGCCGCCATTTTGTCTCTGTCAGTCTCGGAGCGGCGAGGCTGCAGCGTTTTGTAAGGGTGTGGAAGCAGTCGAGGCGTTAATAATTGGGTCGGCGGCGGATAGGGCACCATGATTTCGGCAGCCCAGCTTTTGGACGAGCTTATGGGCCGGGATAGAAACCTCGCCCCAGATGAAAAGCGCAGTAACGTGCGGTGGGACCATGAAAGCGTGAGTGTTGCTGAGCTTGGGCCTCCCTCTGTCCTCTCAGGTCTCCTTGTTCTCAGCCGTTTTCGGGGGTTGGGGGTGGGAAGAAGAAAACGCGGCGTAGTCCGAAGTTTGCCTGGGCGAGCCTAAGCTAGGAGCTGGGAAGCGTAGCGTGGAAGAAGGCGATTGCGCGGGTTGGAAGGCGTTAGGCCTTTCGAAGGGAGAAGAGAGGGTGGGAAAACTCGAAGGGGGGGGGGCTGTGCAAGACGACGTGGACCTGAAGATGGAGGACAAGCCAGGCCACGAGGCCCGTCGCGCGCCTTATATTGAATCGCTGTATATTGAATTATTGTACTTTATGTCTGGAAATGTGGCGCCTAAGAACGTGGGGGTGGAGAGAGAGAGAGAGAGAGAGAGAGGTGCGCGCGGGAAAGGGAGCGAAGGTTTTGAAGTGTGCGAGTCAAGAGTTTTCAACCCTAACCATTTTCTTCTATTGAGGAGCGGATGTTATTTCGCAGCCGTAAATCTTTTTTTTTTTATCATTCCGCGTGAATTTGTACCACATTTCTAGTTCAGAGCAAAACTTACACGGTTTGCAGAGAGCAGGAAGGACATAGAATCATAAAGCGCATTGAATTAGGGTTAAAGGGGGAGGGGGGACGAGACTTATTATAGCTAAGTTAAAAAAAAAAGAAAGATAAAATAAGTGGATAATCAAACAAGACCAGAATTTCGAAGACTCACATTTAAAGAGGAGCACAGCATTTTCTCCTATCCGTTATGCCACTGTGAGGTTACCTCAGAAAATTCTCAGATGAGTAAAATGTTTCTGAATTAGAGATGTTCATAAGGTTATAGGCTGCCATGGAGTAAATATATTGCAGTTCCTTAAGATAATGGAAAAAAGATAGCTTGTTTCACTTCAGAAATAATAACCCATGCATTTAATTTGGCATATATTGAAAAAAATGAGGTATCTTGCCTTGGAGTGATTTATAGTACTAAACATATCTATTCAAAGATAAATTCTATTTATTTCATTGGGACTTATTTCCAAGCAAGTGTATGGAATCCTAACCTGCATTGTCTCAAATGAACCCAATTTGAAATATGACAGCAGCTGCCTTTATTTGTTGCTCAAGAAAGTGGAAATCTTAATAGGCAGTGAAATACTCGTATAAACTCTTGTAGTAGCACTTCTCTGGTTAAGAGTGTTGATTAAATTAGACTAATTAAAGTTAAATTAGTTAAGTTATCTAAACCTAGTAGTTTTGAAGAAAATTTATATGGTTTTAACTCCCCACTTTAGGCTTAAAACACTACTTTGGACTGGATGAAGGGATGGGTTTTGCTTTTTTAAAAATCAGTACCTGGAATTAGTTCTTACTAATGCACATTATTTTTTTTAAAGTCATGTTTGTTTGTAACTACTTTACTGTACTATCTGTCCCATTATCTTTTCCATCAAGTAAGAGGGAATGCTGTGGTGCCTGTTTATTTTAAATCTTAAATGCTAAATGTGTCATTTTATAAATTTTTGACTTTAAAACTATGCTATTCAAGTTTATCAGTATATCAAATAATCAAAACCTCTCAAAAATATGGAAATATTACAAACAGCTTGTTCACAGAAATATAGAGTTGGAGGGAACTTTAGGTCATCTCTAGGAATCTAGATAGGGATGAGCAAACTTAAGTTCAACTATAGCAATATGGAGTAACTTTGATTCTTCCTTGGATTCATGGCTCCTGTTCAAAGTGCTGGGGGGCTTTACATACTATATACCTTTGTGTGGTATACCAATTTTGCCCTTTCCTGGATCAGGAGGCACTGTGCTCAGTCATGCTTTGGTCACCTCCTGAGTGGGTTATTATAATGCATTCTACATGGGGCTGCCCCCAAAGAACATCCAAAAGCTTGTGTTAGTCCAGAATGCAGTAGCATAGGCAATTGTATGTCTTCATTTTTTCCCACCTTCTACGTTTGCTTCTCAAGCTGCACTGGCTTCCAGGTTGCTTCTGGGTGCAATTTGAGGTGCTGGCTATTACCTCAAAAGCCCTAATGGCATAGTACCAGGGTATTTGAGGGAATTGCCTCATTTCCATCATTTCCCTTTAGGTTGGGCAGGGGGGGACATGCTCTGGGTCCCATCTACTAGGGATTCTCACAGGATCCAGAAACCAATTCTTTTCCATAGTGGGCCCTGCGTTCTGGAACGCCACACTGCTCAGAATTCATCTGACCCTGACACAGCTCACCTTAAAATCCTTGACAATCTTGGCTGCTTTCACAGGCATGGGAACCAGGAGAATGATTGATTCCATGCTACTAGCATGTTCCAGAGCTACTTTGTATTAGTCATCTGGGAACTTTATGAGAGTTTTTTTATTAAAAAAAATAAACAGTGTTCTTATAATGTACAGGTATTTTCCCCTTGAGCATTTGTTTACCAGCCATTCAAAGATTCAGGTAGTCCTTGGCCTACTATCATAATTGAGCCTGGAATTTAGGTTGTAAATTGTGATCATTAAGGAAAATGCCCACCAATGACTGCAATCTCAGTTCTCCTTATTGCAATTGTTAAGTGGCTGTGAATTGTTAATCAGACAACAAAACTGACCGTCAAAGATGAGGATGAGGAGAATGGAACTCAGTGCTAGATTGGAATTCCCCTTCCCTCTGTATATAAAAGGAAACTCCATCCCAAAATCTAAGTGAGAGTCTCAGCCAAGCAACACTTTTGCTGTCAAGGAGGTTGAGTGAAACAATTCTTCCTGAAATCTAAGTAGAATTTCCTGCTTCTATTTCATAATGTACCTTTTTCATCCAGCTTCCAGAAACAAAAGGGAGTCCTTTGAGCAGGCTACAGCAGTTTGATCCCCTACTGGCCTCCTCATTGACTTTCTGGAGAAGCCAGCAGGGAGATTGCACATGGCAGTCACATGATTACAGGGCTCTCCACTGTAAGTGCATAAAGTTGCCAAGTACCCAGATCACAATCACACGATTGCAGGACTGCTGCAATAATAAGTTCAGGCATGGGTTGTAAGTCCATTCAGCACTGTTGCAATTTTGAATAGTCACTAAACAAATGGTTGTTAATCAAGGACCAGTGTAATAGCATTGAATAATCCCTAAAGTTAGAGTGCCTACATGGTCACATGATCAAAATTCAGGCCCCTGGCAGCCCACCCACATTTAAGACTGCAGATGGACTTCAGCTCCTCTCCCCTCTCCTTTTGGTGCCCTGCACAGCTGCACTCTTTAGCAGCACTGGGACTGAAGTAGAGGCTTGGGCCTTCAGCAGTTTCAGCCAGCCACTACTGTCCCTGAGCCTTTACTTTAGCCCCAGTGCCACCGCCTGTTCTCTTAATGCATTGGCTTTTTTAGCAGCTGTCCTGTACTGTGTGCTCCTATTAAATTTGTGGTTGATAAACACACTCAGATTCCTTTCTCAGCTGCTACTTCTCAGCCAGATTTCCCTTATCTAATATTTAGGCTTTACATTCCTATCCAATACTTAGGCCTTATATTTCTCCCTTTCAAATTCCACTTACTTTTTAGCCCATGTGAAACATCGCTGTTTCATCTAAGTTTTTGTTGGTCTATCTATTTACTTAACATGATTACTTGGCTTTTATACCACTAGTCATACTTGACTCTGGGAGGTTTAATGACCTAACAGTAATAAAATTAAAACAATGTAAAATACCCTTTATAACACCAGTAATGTTGTGAGGCTGTTTGGTATAATGAGCTGGGCTCGAATTGCCAGAAAGCGACCATTTCTGGCTGGCAGTTCCAGCATTATTAAGCCACTGTGGCACCACATCCCCTAAATCCATGGTGACTTTGAGCCAGTTTCTCTCTCGCCCAGCCCAGCTCATCTCACAGGGTTGTGTTTTGGGGGAAAATAGACAGTAATTATATATTAAAAAGGATGAATAAAATAATCACCTTGGGTGCAGAGCACCAGATGAACATGATCTGTGTTGACAAAATCACCAGTCAATTGCAAAAGGCAGCTTTACTTGGAACAGTATATATTCTGCGACAACACGTTTAACACCCATCAAACAACATCTGCCTATTCCTGGTCTTTTGAAGAACTCAGTAGGTGAACAAAAATACCAAGTTCAGAGGTCTAAACCTCTGACTGACTGTGCCACCAGTCATAGTAATAAGAACAAATGCATATAATCCAGAATTGAGAAGACAGCAATAGATAGCAAACGCTGCCTCTGCAAAAAAGCCAAAGAAACAGTGGACCATTTAATTAGCTACTGCAAAAATATTGCACCCACTGACTACTGACAAAGTAGCAACAATGCTGCACATTGCAATATCTGCAAGAGATACCATTTGCCTACAAGCAAGAACTGCTGGGACCACAAAATAGCAAAGTAATAGAAAATAAAACTAAAGTGCCCTGGGATTTTAAAATTCAAACAGACAAGCATTTCTCACATAACACCCATAACATAACATAGCAATTGTTGATTTAAAAAAAAAGATAAAAATGTCTAGATAGTGAATGTGGCAGTACCTAAAAGAAAAGGGAAAGAACTGGGGAAAATCACAAAAAACAAAGATCTACAAATAGAAGTAATACAGCTTTGGCAAAAGAAAGCAAAGATGGTGCCAATAGTGATAGATGCCTTGGGTGCAGTTCCAAAACAAGTGATGCACTACTTGAACTCCATTGACATTGACAAATCATCATCAGTCAATTTCCAAGGACAGCTTTACTTGGAACAGCTTGCAGCCTGCAACAATACTTCAACACCATCAAACAACAATATCTTTGGGAAGGATTCAATAGTGTAGAAAAATCTAGTCTAAACATCTATATGACTGACAAACCATATGTGACAAACCATGATGATGAAATCCAGTCATTGGCAAACAGTATAAGAATTATTAACACAGATATAGTAATGGAAGTTGGCCTAGAGAAAGGAGTTACAGTTGCAATAAACCAGGGTAAAATCACAAACAGCGATGGAATTAAAATGCTGAATGGCATTTTATCAGGAATCATCAGGATGAAGTTTACAAGTATCTGGGCATTTTATAATTAAATAACATAAAGCATGGACAAGTTAAACGTGTGTAGTAAAGAATACATCCAAAGAATGAGAAAATTGTTAAGAGACGAAATTAAACTATGGAAACACTATCAAAGCCCATCAATAAATGTATCATACCTGTGACATAATACACTGCTGGAATTATTAACTGGACATAAGATGAATTGAAAAAAATGGAACAAAAAGCATGATAATCTAGACTATGCATTACATCCCCATAATTATATTGCTGGATTGTACTTGCAGCTCAAAAATGGATGCAGAGGTTTACTTCAAGTCAAACTATTAAAGAAGAAAAGTATGAATTGGCTGATAAAGACAGCCAAGAACAAGCATTGATGCAAGTTAAAAATTAGAACTTAATGTACAGGACACAAACCTGAATATCAGAATTATGTTATAAATAAGATAGAATCCTGGCAAGAAAAAGCATTAATTTCTACAAAATATCTAGGAGAAAATTGACAAAGAGAAAACCAATGAGTTACAAGTGGAATAATACCTTCCATTTCCATATGGGACAGAGCCCAGTAGGTGCTGCTATTCAGTAATATGAGCTACTCTAGAATTTAGAATTTATAAAGTTGTTTCTCTGTGTCATATATATGTGGGTATATGCATAAGTTTGTATTTATTTATTTTGTCACACTTATGTAATGTATATTGGAGGTGGTGACCTTTCGAGAGCTGTATGCAACAAAATTTCATTTTAATGTATGCCAATTACTGTACATTTAAAGTGACTACAGTTATTCTAAGTATTCTAATCGTGTCTTTCTTCTTAGAAAATGAGAGCAGCTCTCAGTGCAAAAGGGGAGAGGTGTGGCACTGTTACATTGTTGATATTTTTATTTGAGTAAATTTAATATTGGCAAAAAATAATTATAATCTTGTTCTTACGTTTCAGGTTTGTAAATACTACCTTTGTGGATTTTGTCCAGCTGAATTATTCACAAATACTCGTTCTGATTTAGGTGAGTGTTCCCTTTATACAGTAATTGGTTTAAAATTTAATCATAGATATAACTTCTCTATCTCTTTAGAATATTTTAAATGTTACTTTAAAATTGATTAAAATCTAATTATGCAAATGTTCTTAATAGATTATATTCTAAGCTTTTTGTTTATTTTTAACATGCATATTAGGTTTCAAAACAACAAAATGTAGTTTTTTAGTTTTGCAAATACCATTTAGCATTAGCTTTTCAATCTTTCATAGCTTTTCTCCATGTACACTACGTTCTGATAGATTGCCCTATTCTTTGAATCATGCTTTAGATCTAACAGCCACAAAATTATATCCCAGTCTTAAAATTTTATTCATTAGTATAGTAATTCATAATATGGAGATGTACACAGCTGTTTTAATAAATAAATTAGTTGATTAATTTATTTAAGAAGCTGTTTATTAATTATATAATTAAAATAAAATATTAACTATAAAATATAATAAATGACTCAGTATAATAATTAGAATCAGGACATTAAAAAATATCTATTTCTGTATATATTCACAACTGTAGCTTTATATCATTCTCATAATGTTGCAAGAGACTTTATTATAGTAGTCCTCAATTTGCAACAGTTCCTTTATTACCATCCGAAGTTACAATAGCACTGAAAAAAGAGGCTTAAGATCATTTTTAACTCTTTCAATGCTTCTCCATGGTCACATAATCAAAATTCATATACTAGGCAGCTGATTCATATTTATGAGGCTTGCAGTGTCCCGGGGTCATGTGATTGCTTTTTGTGACCTGACAAAGTCAATGGGGAAATCAGATTCACTTAACTGTGGCAAGACAGGTGGTAAAATGGAGCAAATTCACTTAACTGTCTTGCTTAGCAACAGAAATCTTGGGCTCAATTGTGGTCATAAGTTGAGGACTACCTGTATTGTTTAAACATTGTGCTACCAAAAATGTAACATTGCTTAAGGAAGAATTCTTTGAAATTTTGTTGGTTTTGTTTTGTACAGTATTAACACTTTCCTATTATTAATAATAATAATAATATTTTTTCAGGTCCATGTGAAAAAATTCATGATGAAAACCTAAGAAAACAGTAAGTATATCTGTAATTTTGCTTAAAAAGTTTCTAATAGGTATAGCTAAAAAGAATAATTTCAATACAAAAGACCCATCCAATAGTAATTGAAATTGAATAGCTCATAGTTTCTTTATGTATCTGCCATGTATTTTGGTTAAACATACACTGTCTTTATTATTAACCTTCAGATACATTTTGGACATTGATAGGTATGAGAAGAGTTCTCGATTCATGAAAGTAGGCTATGAAAGAGAGTTCCTTCGCTATTTACAGAGCTTGCTTGCTGAAGTTGAACGTCGAATTAGAAGAGGCCATGCCCGTTTAGCATTGTCTCAAACCCAGCAGTCCTCTGGTGTAAGTATAAAAATAATTACATTTTTTAATTCACATTTTTTCATAAGTTTAAAGTAGTATTATGCTACATTCAATACAGTACATATAGACTTGCCTGAGGCTGTAGCATAATTATGAAAAATTATTTAATTTATTTAGAAAAGTCCATTTTACTTATTACGTGGGTAACAGTAGTATCTCAGATTTACTGCTTTGCATATGACTTCCTTCTAATTGTGTTGAATTTATCAGAAACAGATTAATATGAAAGTTTCAATTAAAATACTTATGCTCATCTAGAATCATTATCCCCAGCACCTCTCATTTCTGAATAGATATAAATAAATCTATTTTTATTCTTTTCAGTTTATGGCAGCTTTGTATTGCAATAGACATAAGAATCAATAAAGCAAAGGACTTTTTATTTGGATAATGATTACCTTTTTATATTTAGCAGGCAGCAGGACCTACTGGCAAAAATGAAGAAAAGATTCAAGTCTTAACTGATAAAATTGATGTACTTCTGCAACAGGTAGAATTATATTAACTATATATTTAATATGAAAGTAATATGTAGGAACCTAAATTAAAACTTAAAAGCGTTTTTGCTTTCCAATAGATTGAAGAACTAGGTTCTGAAGGAAAAGTAGAAGAGGCTCAAGGCATGATGAAACTTGTTGAACAGTTAAAAGAGGAGAGAGAACTGCTCAGATCTACAACTTCAGTAAGTGAGAGTCACAAAAAACTGTTTTGCTTTAAGGTTAAAAACCATTATCAGATGAAGTCAAATCTTAGTTATTTGGTAAAAAAGTTTTTTTCCTGCGTTTTCGTAAAATATTTATGTGTGCGTTTCATATAAATATTTTTATTCTTCACAAGTCAGACAATGTATGTATTCTGTAGTGGGTGGGCATGGAAAGACCATATAAAAGTAATTTAAATTCTGTGACAAGTAATAATTCATAGATAGAATAAAGAAAAATGGAATCATTTTCAAGATTTAGTATTTCAAATCCCACTGAACTACTCACATTAGTGACAACATCTCCTTCCAAAATATTCTGGAATTTTTTTCCAAATTCAAATCACTTCTTTTTTACTTGGTTTTCTTCTCAGACTTAGCCAAGCCAATTTATTTTTGTTTTTAATATAAAAAGGTAGTCCTCAACTTACAATTGAGCCCAAATTATGTTGCTGAGACAGACAGTTGGTTAGTGAATTTTGCCCCATTTTATGATGTTTCTTGCATCATAACATGGTTGTAAAGTGAATCTGTCTTCCCTGTTGACATTGCTTATAAGAAGGTTGCAATAGGGGATCACATGAACCCAGAACACTGTCATAAACATGAATCAGTTTGTTGTTCTAATTATTAAATTGTCAAATTTGGAAGAAGGCCAGTGAAGTAGAATTCATGTAGATTGCAAGTACAGCATGTCAGGTTTTTTATTTCCCCTTCAATTATTGTCTCATAATTGAGTTTTCTATGGCATCTTTGCAGGAGTCTAGCCCAGTTTGTTATGATTGGACTTGGATTGTCCCAAATCCTAGTGCTTTTCACAAAAATCCTGACTCCAAGATATCCAATCTCTTTCAGTGCTATTATTGCTGTGTTTTTTTCCTTCCAAGTCGCTCAACAATCTGCTAATTGTTCACCCTCTTTATTGCTCTTGACTTTAGCTGGTACAGGTCCTTACAATTTCCTTTTGGGGGGGAGGGGGCATTTTAAGCATATGGGAGAACTAATGCCTAGCCTTTGGTTACCACATTATGAAATCCATGAATTTTAAACTGATACAATATATACTTATATTGTGGAGATTGATTCTTGAATGAAGAGTCAAGTACCTACTGATATTGTGTGGCTCTTGAAATTAATGCCTGGGTGTTTCTGATTTCATGAGACTAAAAATACTATATATTCTATATTGAGCTAAGAACTACTAAAAATGTTTATTTCCATCTCCTTTACCTCTATTCTTCTGGACATCTTCATCAAATGGTCTATAATATATCTTCAAAAATGCTTTGGAATTGGCTCACATAACCTAGTAGAATTGAACATGAAGATAACTTCTTCATGTTAAAATACCTGTTCTAAGGGAGAATTATTATGGAATTAAATTTCTTATGTTTGGGGACAGTAAGCCCCAATAATATGCTGGTCATGTTCTGAGGGAAATTATTTTTAATAACTTCTGATTTAAATTTTTAGTGTAAAATTTTAATTTTGAATTCAAATATCAGTTCATAAATAGGACACCAGTTTTGTTGTAATTTTAGAGCAATTGAGAATTTTAGAGCACAGAAATGAAAAAAACTAAACTCTATGCGTGAAAGAATTTGAAATGTCTTTGCATTTATTTTTTTAAAAATCTTTATTTTCCAGACCATTGAAAGTTTTGCAGCCCAGGAAAAGCAAATGGAAGTTTGTGAAGTCTGTGGAGCCTTTTTAATTGTAGGAGATGCACAGTCCAGAGTTGATGATCACTTGATGGGGAAACAACATATGGGTTATGCTAAAATTAAAGCTACAGTAGAAGAATTAAAAGTATGTTGTGCTATTTTTTCATAGATATACAAAACAGAATGTGTTTGTTTATATATATAATGTTCACTGAACAACACATTGTTATAGATAGATAGATAGATAGATAGATAGATAGATAGATGTAGGTCTTTGGTTATTCGGGTTTTCTCCCGCGTAAAATTGGAAGTGTCTTGGCAACGTTTCATGAAATTGACTTTAAAAAGACCAGAACTATCGCCAAAACTGAACACTTTAACAACAGAATAATCAGAGAAGCCATCGAGATAGAAAAATGCCCACCCAGCATGAATAGACGAGATGACACTTCCCACCTACCAGCCATTTGGAAACCTGCCCTTATCAACAAACGAGTCCCTAACACAAAGAATGACACCAGACGCACACTCATGAAAACCACACAGGATATCACCACCACATTTCCACTCAAAAAGAAAACCCATCATCACACCGATGATGAGGCACGACCACAGACCAGAAGCTAGACCACAGCTGCATCATTGGCCACTTTAAACCCCTCCAATCCATACATGAAGCAAACTGACACCCACCATGAAGATGTGGCACGACCACGAACACGAAGCCAAACAACAGCAATGCAGCTCACCAGCTCTAATCCCTCTGCAACTCAGACTAACCCGAGCACAGCCAAGCCCCCACCCAAACAGAGCACACCCCCAGCCAATCAGAGTACAGCCAACCCCCCCCCCAGCCAATCAGAGCACAGACAGGCCCCCAACCAATCAAAGCACACCTCCACCCAATCAGAACACAGCCATGCTCCCACCCAATCAGCTCCCACCCCCACTGGCAGTTAAAAGGAAGAAACAGCTGCGATCACGCATTGCTCCTGGAAGCACGAAGCCGAGAACACCAGCCTGAAGATGACAAATGAGACTTCGTCAAAACGTTGCCAAGACACTTCCAATTTTATGTGGGAGAAAACCAGAATAACCAAAGGCCTACATACAAACACCCGCGAAAACTTCAGAAAATATATATATGGAAGCTCCCAAGTTCCAGTCCCACAAGCAGCTAATCAGCTTCTACTGGGTGGAGGGGAGAGCATGGGGATACAGGGGAGGGCCAGGGAGTATAAGGGGGTGTGGCTAGCACTTCAGGAATGCAGAGGGGTTGAGGTAGGATGCATGGGTGTGGGAGACATAACCGAGCAACCTGCAACCTTCCCTGCCAGCATCCCTATTGGCTTTCTTGGGAACCCAACGGGGAAAGTTGTAAATGATGATCATGCTTTTGGCAACCAGTCATAAGTGCAAATGGGTTGCCAAGCACTCAGATCGCTAATCATATTGGCTGCAGGGTTGTAAAGATAGTTGAGGATTTGTAATCATTCATTTGATGCCTCAGTCCTGAATGGTTGTAGGTTGAGGACTATCTATGGGAATGCCATTAGAAAAATAGTTTTAATATACACTATTTTGAATATTGAACCTCAGGTCCTTGTAATAGATGAATTGGTGTTTCTATATACTGTACTATACGTAGAAAAATTTGTTATTTCTATTTTAATCATATTCTAGAAAAGCTGAAATATCCAGTATTGGAACTGTTTTGAAATTTTGAACATAAAAATAAATTGTACCCTGCATAAGTTGTGAAAACCAGTCCAATAGAAATAACTGGGCAGATAAATATTTTTGTTCTCAGGAGTAACTGTTTACTAAACTAACAACAAAAGTTCACACTATTCTGTGAATTAGAGCCTATTCCATTCAGATTATTCCATATGAAATTATGTTTTATCTCAAGACTGTGTGTGTGTGAGAGAGAGAGAAAGAGAGCGTGTGTGCATGAGTACTGTATTTTTCGGAGTATAAGACGCACCTTAGTTTTTGGGGAGGAAAATAAGAAAAAAGCTGATTGGCAGGTGGATCGGCCTCCTGGAATACCCCCAATCAGCTGTTCCCAGAGGTGAATTTTAGCAATGGGTTCCTTGGTTGTGAGCTCTGTGCCTTGCTTTTTTTTCTGCCTCTGAAAACCTCCGAAACAGAGCTTCAGAAAAAAAAGCCCCTGAAGCTCTGTTTGGGGGTTTCTTTTCTGAAGCTCTGTTTGGGGGCTTCTTTTCTGAAACTTCATTTCTGATGCTTTTTTCAGCCTCTGAAACCTCCGTTTGAGAAGCTGGGCAGGGCTACATTCGGAGTATAAGATGCACACAGATTTTCACCCTCTTTTTGGGAGAGAAAAGGGTGCGTCTTGAACTCGGAAAAATATGGTATGTGTGAGAGAGTGATTTTGGACATCTTGCATAAATAAGTTCCACATAATGACTTTTTCACATAAAAGGATTATGTGATTAGTTAACAGGATTCCAACATCTTATTTGGTTGACTGACTGCTATATGCAGAGTTTGTAAATAAAACACAATCAGGAACTAAATATCGTATTTTTTGGACTATAAGATGCTCCAGACTATAAGATACATAATAGCTTTAGAGGAGGAAAACAAGGGGGGAAAAATCTGCCTCTGCCTCTCCCAGCATCCATCCGGTATTCATCTGGTCCATTCGTCTTCGCCGTCGGTTCACCACTGAATGGGTAGCAGCGAATGGGGAGGTGGGGATCCCCGCTGCCTAGAACAGCTGATTGGCACCACACCACCACCCCTTCCCCCCACCGCAATATTCGCTCTAAGACGCACAGGCATTTGCACCCACTTTTTGGGGGGAGTGCGTCTTATAGTCTGAAAAATACAGTAATTCTTATTTCTTAAGACTTTGATTATGAAATCTAATATAAATCTTAACTCTGTATTATTAGAGTTGCAAATCTGATAATGGAATATTCTGGGTTTGTATTTCATACACGATCTTACACAGTGCTAGAATAATGGTGATTCTCTGCAAAATAGAAAGCTTTTCCTTGTTACATTTAAATTGAAAATTTTTAGTTTTGTAAGCAATGTTACATCAACCTATATTTTACCATTCTTTGTATTAGTTTCATTTAAAATTAAGCCATGCACTTTTCAGCTTTTTTAAAATTAAAGATAAATATATTATCTTTAATATATTGTAGTAAAATTTTGTTCTGGTAACATTTTGGGAAAAATTCTTTTTCAAGGAAAAATTAAGAAAAAGAACTGAAGAGCCTGAACGCGATGATCGATTAAAAAAAGAGAAATTAGAACGAGAAGAACGAGAGAGGGAACGTGAAAGGGAAGAAAAAGAAAGGAAGCGACGACGTGAGGAAGAAGAAAAGGAAAAAGAGAGGGCTCGTGACAGAGAAAGACGAAAAAGAAGTAGATCACGAAGCAGACATTCAAGCAGAACTTCTGACAGGAGAGGTAGTCGGTCAAGGGACCATAAACGGTCAAGAAGCAAGGAGAGAAGACGAAGCAGGTAAATATCTAGGAAGTGGTTAAAAACATTGCAATGATAGAAAATGAGGACATTACTGATGACAAATGTTTGGATGAAAACTGGCCTAAGAAATAGGATCCAGTTTTCTGAGAACTTTCTAAACCCTCTTGACATGTCAAGTTTTTTAATTCTTGTGATAGATATTTAAATACTATTACGTTTTTTATTATTAGAAGTCGGGATCGACGCAGAAGCAGAAGCCATGATAGGTCAGATAGAAAACACAGATCACGCAGCAGAGATAGAAGACGGTCAAAAAGTCGGGATCGTAAATCATACAAGCACAGAAGCAAAAGCAGAGAGCGAGAACAAGAAAGGAAATCCAAGGAAAAAGGTTAGTTCACCAGGTGCTATTAGAATTGGCTGCAGAACTATGCCATCTCCAGGTGGACAGATTCTCATTTTCTCATAACTTTTTCTGAACTGTTGTAGTAAACTCTTAAAACAATTTTAGCCTTATTCCTAGCACTGCCATATATTGCAGATTGCACGTAGATAAAATTAAGTTACAGTATCATATGTTGTAGCCTCTTAGCTAGCCAACGGCTAGCTTTTACAACCTCCCCCAACTTTTATATTCATCAGTATGTATACCTATTTTATTGAATCTTGTGTTGCTATTTGTCCTCTATACAAATGTTAATAATACTGAAATCTATTGAGATATGGGATTTGGTTTTGGGTTTGGGTTTTTTTTTAAAAAAAAAAACCTTTTGTATTGGCAAGGAACATCTATTGTTTATCTTTTCACACAGATTCATTTTTTTTCAACACCTCTCTTTTTCCATCTTAGTCCATGATCCTCTTGTTGGATCTTTATAAAAATTAACAAACATGGTAGCTTTCCTTATGGTGAAGACAACATTCCATTCATTTCTTGAAGGCACCCTGTTTATACTTTTTCCAAACAAAAATTAACATTAATTCTTGATTTCTCAGAGTATAGTATAATTTTTTAAAAACCTAAGTATGACTACTTTTTTTTTAAAAAAAGAGGTACTTTCCTTCAACAATGAACTTGTTAATTTTTCTTCTCCAAGGTAGTTCTCTCAGTCTTGAGATTAGGTGTGTTTACAATTTGCAAGTTTTTATTTTTTCAAAATAATTTAGAAATAGCCTCCTGCTTTGCCATACCTTGATTATATATTCACCCTATTTTGTTCACTAGTCTGTCTTGGTCATTTGCAATGCAATTCTGCAAATATCTACTAATAAGTAGACCCCACTGAATAAAATTGGGTAGACTTCAACTTTATTGATTACAACCTTTAGTTGTGAGCAGTATTGTTTACTCATTGTGTAAATTGCTTTGTAATTGTTACATTAAACGTCTGTGGATTTTGGTTCTTTTCCTGTCATGTGGAATTTTCATCTTCAGGGGTTTTTTTCCTTCCGATTGGGTAATAGTTAACAGAAATTTAGCAGGTTACTCCACTGGATATCATTTTGGCTTTGCATTGCCTTCTGGTTCTGATACTGATTAGCCCAAAAACTTAACTTCTTGTGACAATAATATTTTAACAATGGCTATAATTTGATAAAATTGTCCACTATTGATCTCAAGAATCACTGTGTTTGAAATTGGAGTTGCCTATTTCTTTGTATTAATCACACTCTTCCAAAGAAATCAATAGCAACATTCTCAAATGTTGAACCAAAGCACTAGCCCCATGTTTATTTGGTAGTAGAGTATTATCTGCAGGAATACTAGAAGACTTGTACTAGAAGACCTTTCATCCTAGTACCAATACAGTTTGTAAAATTTGTAGCAATTGATTCCCTTACTAAAGATACTGGTGAATTGAAGCAATAAATGAGACTTACGAGAAAGGCTACTGGTTCTACTTACCGTAGAAATATTTTTGACTGGTTCATTCCCTGTCAAAGGTGAATTTTTGTTCAGAATTTGCAAGCACTGTCAAGTACTTGAATTTGAACTGTTTCACACTTAATAAAGCAGTTCACAGTATTAATTGAACAAAACATTAGGTATTTAAATAAACTACTAGAGTTAAGTATTTTGATTATTTTATTTGTTACTGTAACTAATTAGCTTCCTATTAAATATGAGTAGTGTGACCAACCGTTCTGTATATATGCAACTTCTTCTTACTCCGGTTTTTCCACACATACCCTTTTTTCCAGCTTACTATTGTGGGGACATTTCCTAATTGATTTCCTTCCATGTTTTATTGAAGCATTTGTTAGTCATTGCTATGCTAAGCTGTTTGAATGTATGTCCTTATTGCACTTACACACACACACACACACACACACACATATATACACACACACACATATCAGTAGATTTTAGTAAACATTGTATACAGCTTTCTGTGGAAATTTTTTTAACAAAGATAAAAGAACACAGAAATATTCCATTAGTTTTGAGTAGAAGAACTAAAACACTAAACAAATTCTCTTTATTGGCTTATCTAAAAATGCAACTATCATTGTTCCCTACCACCTTCCCTGCAATTTGAAATCCTTCTTTACTAGAAAAGCTAGTAGAAGCAGAAAAATAAAGTCACATGTTGATAAATATGCATGTTTATCTATTACTAAAACTGTGATGTCTAAATTTTAACTTGGCAAAATAGAGCATCATAGGACAAAACCTTCTGAACCAAGATAATCTCAAAGAAGTTGTCCAACATCCAGGACCCATGACTCTCATGGAACTGAAATTTTATAAAGCATTTTATGACATAAAATTATCATAATGCAAAATGTCCCAAAACATTTCCTGTGATCAACTCTTGATGTTTAACTGTGCTATACAGTTCAACATGGGTTACTTTAAAGACATATATATCTGTGAATATGTCCCTGAACTTTAAAGAACTTTTCAAGTACTTTAGAAGTTCTGCCATTGTTGAAAGGATTGAAGAATCTGGTAAGGAAATATCTCTGAAACGGTGGCCCAAGGGGTCATGTGTTGTCTAGTATGTGTATATGAATGTGCATTTTTTTTAGTTTGATTAATTTGATAGGATTTTCATTCCTGTCCCTCAATTTGAATACCTCCAATGAAATATGGTACTTGTATTTCTCATAACTTCATCAGAGAGCTTTGGAACATATGTTCTCATAAGTTTGTTTTTAAGGAATAATGTAAAAGACACCTAGTCCTTGTAGATACTGTTTGAGAAAAGTGATTTAGTCAATGGTCTGGAATTCTAAACATCTACCAAAGTTATTTTAAAAGCACAGTTTCTTACTCTAGATTTATCTTTAACCCTGATGTTATTAACTCTTATATTAACCAAAGGATACTTCTCCACTTGTCCAAACTCAAAGCAACCCTAAAACAGTTCTAGGAGACTTGTTCTACCCATTTTTGAATGGCTATTGAACACTATTTAATCTATATGATAGAAGATAGGATTACTGAACTGGCTGGACAAGACTGATTTTCCTTAGTGGATCTACATTTGACTGCTAATAAAGCAAAAATGGATCCATTAATACAGCATACCCCATACAGTTATCACTACAAAACAGACTAGTTTTTAAAAGAGTTTCAATGATAACTGGACTTCTTCTGAGGCTGTTTTTCTTCAGGTTTCCATTCCCCTTAGAAAAAGTTTCATATACATTTTTCTTAAGATTTTTGAAAGTTACCTATGTAATAAAATTGTTTTAAGTTTTTTTTAGCAATAAGTCGTCTTAAGGGTTGTTTTTTTTTTTTTGTTCCTTTGTGAAACCAGATTGTTCAGTTTTTCTAGAAGCTTCACTCAAAGAATAGTTTTTATTTGTTTCCAGATCTTTATTAATAAATCATTCCAAACAACTGCATATTCCATTTGGCCATTACAAAACTTGTGTGTGTGTCACACTAGTAGAAAAGGTTGATTAAACAAATTACAGTGTGGTCCAGATATGCCAAATGCATTCTTACAGAAATATTACTTTAATGGGATAAATAATTCAGTAATAATTTCTCATCTGAAAACTTTCTTGGGAGTGTACTGAGCATAATAAGAACGCAGTTTATAATAAGAAACAGAGCTAAATTTTATTACAATTGTTTAGCAAGTGGCACGTGCTTGCTTCTGGCTTTACTAATTCTACTGATGACTTGACAACATTCCGTTGCAAGAGTGCCTCCTATTAGTCCCTGACATTTTGACAACTGTTTGCAATTATTTTTTTAAGGACCCTATTGAGTTCATATCTCAGTTCAAATACGTCTGCTGAGCCCTAACTTGTACTTGTTTTGCATGTGAAAATTAGGTACAAATTTGCAAATAAGATGAAAATAGCAAACCTACTTCTGCTTTGAAGGTTACTTTTTTTGCTCCCCACAGTCATGGATTATTAAAATATCAGCCTGATGGTGCATCCACACAGACTACTTTCTCTCTTCCTGGCAATGGTGCACATAGGGAGATACTCCCCAGCTGTTGGTGAGGTGATGGGGCATAGCAGGCAAATAAAGGTAAAACAGATGGGCTGGGCTGTGGAAGATAGTGCAGAGGAAGCAATCATTAGCAGTTGGGGGTTATACATGAACCTATGGCTACTTCTAGGAAAGCTTATCACCAAAATTACTGATTATTAAAACAATTAGCATGCATATCTACTTGTTACTGCTCTATAAAAAATAATGTTAAGCCTAAAACAGTGATATGCATGGCTGATTTAAATAGCCAGATTGAAAACTTACATCTGTATGTTCCTAAAGGACAGGAAGATTTATCTACATGTTAAGTTTTGCCAAACTGTTTTTGGCATTTCTAACATTTTAGGATTTCTAAACATTTTAGAAATATGGTCATTCTGTTCACAGATTATTGGTGGTGTTTCATAGAAATAAATCTCAGATACTACTTTGGTCTGAACTAGACATAAGCAATTTAAGTGTGGTAAGATTTGGTTCATATATATTTTTATGCTAACTATCTTGAAAGTTGACAGTTTGGATTAGATAGCATATCTGTAAGCCCATGACTTTGATACAAACTAACAAACAAATCACTGCTTCCTGCAGTGTAACTTAAGCAGTACTATCTCACCTTGCTTTTATCCTGTCCACTTTTCCTGAGCTCAGCATTTGTTCTTTCTGAAGGAATGACTCTTAACATTTGCACTAAATTTTTACAGCTAGCTGATATCTCAGCATGTACTTTTGCAACTATAGTTGATGTCTCAGCATATACCTTCACACCAAAAGAAATGTGTGTGATTACTGTGAAGTCCATGGTCAATGTCTTCTTTCATGGCAGAAAAGAGGGGATCTGATGATAAAAAAAGTAGTGTGAAGTCCAGTAGTCGAGAAAAACAGAGTGAAGACACAAGCATGGACTCCAAGGAAGGCGATGCTAAGAATGAGGTCAATGGGACCAGTGAAGACATTAAATCTGAAGGTGACACTCAGTCCAATTAAAACTGATCTGATATGACCTCAGATCAGACAGAGGTAAGTGCATTATTTCAAACTTTGATTAGGGCTTTTTGTTACTGTTTAACAGTGCAGCGTAAGTATGTACAGATGAAGATGGATCTAAGACAAGTAAGAAGAGATACTAAAGCAACCTCTGAAGGAAAACACAGTGTAGTCCTGCAAAATCTTTTGAGGTACATTGTTTTGTATCGGCTATTTTGTAGCAGATTCATATCCCCTTTAGTGTGCCTCTTGGGAACCTATTTGTAATTATAGTCACCATAGAATTTAATTATCCTATTTTTATTTTTAGGGGATTTGTTATCTTTTTTAACACTTGATCTGATTTTGTAATTAAGTCCATATTGTGTTCGTGCATCAGAAACATTTGCTTTAATACTTAATATTTGAGGCACATATTGGACTATTTTGTTTTTATATAAACTGCTAGTATTTCTTTGTCAAGGATGTTTCTAGTTTTTTTGCTTTGCCTTGCATTCTAATGCAGTTTGTTCTGTAACTCGAGAGCCAGTAGCATTGGATTGATGGAAGTGTAGGGTTTATGAATAATTGCAGCTGACTACCATACCTCACACAGCGTTGGTGTTGTGAGCGGCCCATGAAAAGCCAAATTAAAAATCAAGGATTCAGTCAAACTAAGCAGGTACTCATGCCAGGTACTCCTTTCTCTACCCACATCCATGTTTGAATGCTGTTGCCTGTAATCTTTACGCTTACTGTTGTGTGTTTTATTTACAAAAAGTGAAAAGGAATCTTTGTGAATATTTTGTGAAAATTGTTAACCTGATATTAACTTGATTGGCATTTTCTTTCAACTGTGTGTAGGGATGCACTGCTGCCCAGAATTAGGTATCTTTAAAGAGTATTAAATGCAATAAATACTACCTTATAACCGCCTTGTTACATTCAATGCATTTCAAGTCTTTAAGAGGTATGTGTTTATAATTTCCTACTGCGTAGGAGAATTGCCAGGCAGCCATGGCACACAGCAATATATTATTGGCTGATACCAGACTTGGGAGGCAAATGAAATAAAGGCCAATGTCAGCAACACTCAATAGGTATATATAACTGGCAAAAATATTCACACTGCTTTGTTAAATGGAACTCAATTTAAAATATAAATGACCTATTTTCAACTTAAGATTTTTCAGGGTCTTTCCTTTTAAAGAATAGACCCAAATAAAAGAAGAAGCCAAACATTCACTTTCCTTACAACATAGCTTCAACACATCTAAGAACTGCTAATCAATTACAAAGCGGGCCTATGCATGTTTACACAGAAGTAAATTCCATTGTGTTTTATGGGCCTTGCTCCTAAATAAGCATGCATAGGTTTATAAACTTAAGAGGTATAGTCCTCCAAGCATTGACGTTCAGTCTCTAATCATACTTGTACCTGAACCTCCATGGAATTAGATGAAGCTTCCCAACATCATTGATTGGTGAATTATGCTATCATTTTGTCCTTCTCTGTCACCTAGGGGCTTTAAGTGTATTAGTTATGAGGTTTTTGAAGGTAGAGAGGGCAGCAAACAGGCAGTAGGAGTGGCAAAACAAAAGTCACCTCTGTTCACATGATCTGACTCTCTCTTCCCAACATTTTTGCATTATAGGACAACCATGTGACAAGCCTGCGAAGAATCCTGAAGACTGCTTAATATGAAGATCTGCTTTAAAATGAGGTGAAAGAAAGCTGTAGTGGCATAGAAAAAAATTAAAGTTCTGTTAGATTGTTTTTTTTTAATTAAAAAAATAATTCAGGACTGTTATGACATCTCAAAATACAAAGACGTTAATAAGCAAGCTACTGAAAATTTAAGTCTTTTTATCATTTTTTTTCCTATAAGACTTTTAAGATGATAAAGCAACATAACCTGAACAAAAGGCTTGCTCAGTGTTTAATTGCGAGTTTTCATTCTTGAACTACGAAATGCAAAAGTAAATGTTTAGTATTTGTGTGACTGAGATTAAAACAAATCCCATTTTTACAGGCAAGCTATATATAGCTTGATATATTCTAATGGAAATAAAGTATCTGAATTTCTGTTACACATTTGATTGTCATTGAGTGTTTAATATTAAATAGATTTCTTTCCACATAAGTGTGTTCTAGTTTATTCTTCTCTGTTCCCTATCCTCTGATTAGGAGAAGTTAAATATTTTCTCAGAACTATTCAAAGGAATATTTTTTTAAAGATCTTACATAAAACCATTCCTCCTTATGAACAAAAATTACAATTAGCAGTCATTAATTAAAAATGGAAAAGTAAAATTATATACCAATAAAGGAGAATATTTGTAGCCCAGGGTTGAAATGTGGGATCCTTGGTGTTTCTGAGTTTGATTATTTTCTTGCAGACATTTCATTACCTAAATTAGGTAACCTAATCAGTGCCAATGATGATGAATGAAATGTCTGCAACAAAACAACCAAGCTCAGAGAGCATCAAGGACACCTCAGTATTTTATACACACTTTTTAGAGTAGTCTTTAGCCTATAAAGGTGTGGCTTCAGGGTTCTTTTTCTTAAATAAGCAGAACAACCACTAATGGACCAAAAGTAGGTTTCTCTAATTAATCTTTCTTAACAGCCATGTTGGTGGAAGGCAATATTTATAATCTAGGTTCTAAGTTGTTAGAGACTTTGTGAATACACGTTAGTACATTAAATAGGAAATTATGCAATAGATTGACCTGTGTATTGTTGATGAAAGAAAGTTCAACAAAAAGAGGTGGTTACATGTGGAAGCATATTTCTTAAAACTATTCTAAAGACTACATGCTTATCGTATACAAGAGTAACATATCAATAATGCCTATGAACACATCCAATAACATTCAGAACACATCATTGTTGAATGTTTGTGTGTTTTATCTTGTCATCTGCTTAGAGTCACCTTGAATTGCAAAATAGGTGGCAAATTAATTTGATAAAAGAAAATTCACACAAATTATAGCTGCTTCAGCATCACTAGCTTCAGACTGTATTTCCCAGAAACCTGTAGGTTGTGTGACACAGGAGAAGATAAGGGGTGTACCTCCCCCCTTTCCCACTTCCCTCTGGCCCCTGCGCCCATTTGGCTGGTAGCGAAGGCACAATAGGTGAACAGCATTGGCTGTTGTGGAACCAAGGCCACTTGTGTTCTCGATCCATGCCCCTCCTGGCTAGACCTCCCAGAAGGTAACATGGTTGGATCCAAGCAGTGTTTAATGCCTGTGCAGGAAGGGATGGTACTGCCTGCCCTGCAGAAGGCAGTGGTCCCCTTCTCAAGTGGCCATCTTTGGACCCCACAATATTGGGCAACTTTCGTCTAGTCTCCAGTCTTCCCTTTTTACAGGTTACTGAGAGGGTGTTAGCACGTAGCCACAGAGGACCCTGAATGAAGTGGATTATCTGGACTCTTTTCAGTCTAGATTCAGGCCAGGGCACAACACCAACCACATTGGTCACACTTGATGACCTTTGGAGGGCGCGAAATGGAGGTGGTGGTAGTATAACTATTCCGGCCCTACTGAACCTGTCAGGCTTTTGATACCATTGACGACCCTGTTTCTCCCAAAATAAGACATCCCCTGATAATAAGCCCAATCGGGCAACAAGGCAAAGCGCTTATTTCAGAGTTCAAAAAAATATAAGACAGGGTCTTGTTTTCGGAGAAACACAGTATGATATTAATTTGGACTGGCTTTGGGGGTTGCTTGTAGGAGGCACTGGTTTACAGTGGTTCTTATCTGCAGTGTGGGATGCCTCAGGGATCAATCCTCTCGTTGCTCCTTTTTAACATCGACATCAGGGATGACAAACTCAAGGCCCACGGGCCCATAATTTGGTCTGCAGAGCCACCCTGGAAACAGCAAAGGACTGGCCTGTGGTGCCTTGGACTGGCCCAGGCCAACCAGGTGCTGATCTACAACCCAGTGGTAACCAGGCCGGAACGCAGTCAACCTTAGATCCATGGGGCCTCTGGAGTAAGTGAGGGGCCGATCCAGCCCCTAGGCGCACAGACAGGAGGCAGTGAGTGTGTGGGGGACCTGGTGTCCCTGGGGACTGTCTTCTCCCACAGGCTGACTGCATTTTGAGTGCCTCCCTTTCACCCAGGACGCCAACCCATGTGTGCTCACCGCTTCCTATGTGTATGCATGGGGCAGAGCCAAGGCAGCTGGGCGGTCCCTCGCTGGCTCCAGAGCAGTTTAAAAAGTTCAATACGCAGCAAATTTTAATGGGTAGAGAGCATCCCTGCCACAGCAGTGGCAGAAAGGAGTTGGGAGGGGCAGGAGACAGGCGCTGCAAATACTTTTCGTGCTGAGAATGAAAGTTTCTGGGTCCCTGATTCTCTGCAAAAGATGGGTGCCTGGACCCACATGATGATATGGCACCCAGGAGCGTCGATTCTCAGCGCAAAAAGCACTTCCAAGCCAACTCTATTCTCCCTCCCTCAAAGGCAAAGAAACTGGCAGAAAATACAGATCTTTGCAAGATAGGTGAATCCGGTGTGGCAGGAAGGGAGGGAGAAGGATGAGTTATCTTCGTGGGTTGGGGAGGCCTTGAGGGCCTGTCCATCACTACCCCTCCCCACCTTCCCCATCCTGAGATACCTCATGTGCACTTAATAAAAGGCGCATTAGATTAGCATTCGTGTGTACATTGGTATTCTTGAATTGTGAGCTCTTAAGGAAAGTATCCCCTCCTTGTAAATTGCAAACAGCCATTTCCAGTGAGGAAAACAGGACAAAGCAGAGTAGGAGGAAAAGGTTTTCCTTTGCTATATTTCCAGTCTTGAATTAGACCATGGCAGAGTGCGTTTAAAGATTATGTATTAATAGAAAAGCAACTAACTTACCTCTGTTCCTAAATGCTAAAGCTGTTGCACATAAAAAACAGGAACTCTGAACAACTATCACAGCCACCATTTTGACAGTTTTGCTGTACTGTTGTCTATGGACGTCCCCACTAGATGAAAGCATGGGATAAACAGCGTGGTTCTCAGTTCTATTAAGTGACCACAAACTACTAGCAAAAGTGGCATTTGATCGTAAGGCAAGGAGGCATCAAGAAATGTTTCTCCTTTTGCATTTGAGCATCCAAGAAGGGACAAGAAAAGGAAAGGAAAGACAAAAAGAAGGAAAGGGGAAAGGAGAGAGATTATAATGAGAGGGAGGGAGGGTCTGAGGAAAGTTCTGCCTTAGTACTTGGCCACCAGCAACCCTGCTGCCCTTTCGCCATCCCCTTGTCCCCTCCTCCTGACCTCTCCTGGTGGTCTCCCATCCTATCACTGAAGATGCATTGGTTACAAAGCTGGGTCTCTTTGCAAGGAGAAGGAATGGGCCTCCCTCTGACCCACACATTTTGTCTCCCATAAACCATGAGCAATCTGGCCAACGAGAGTGAGCACAGCAGCAGTAGCCTTGAGGAGGTAAGTGCAGCCAGGCGCCCCCTTGGGGAGCTGGGCTGAGCTGGACTGTGGGGTCCCAGTGCCCTGAGAGCTTGAAGGCTGATTGGGCGGTTACCCTCTGCTGCCCAGGGCTCTGGGCAGCCCGCATAGCCATCCAGGGGTCCTCCACATGGTGTGAGGGGGATGGCGAGGCACCTGGTGTACAAGGGTTAGATGCCCTAGTCTCACTTTTCCTCCACTGGGGACAATGATCTCCCACCCACCCCCATCCCTGCCCAGGCCACCACACAATGTCAACCTGGTCATGCCCCCCAGCCTCCCCCCCCCCCAAGGTCAACCACAACCCTGGTGCGGCCCTCAGTGAAATCGAGTTTGACACCCCTGGATCTACATGAAACTACTAAGGGAAGTCATTTATTGGTATGGACCAAGGGTCGGCAATCCACGGCTCTGGAGTCGCAAGCGGCTCTTTGGGCCCTCTGCCACGGCTCCCTGTCCCATCACTGGTTGGCCCTGCCCCTCACCCCTCTTATTTTTGGACTCCAGCCTGAAATGGCAGGAAGGAAAGGCTGCCTTACGTGCAAATGTGGCACGGAGGCAAGTACAGGGCCGCTTCACTCCTGCACTCTCCTCCCCCCTCCTCCTCTCATGACCCCCTGGCCAGCTATGGCTGAGCCGGGAGCGTGTGCACGCGCAGGGAGACCCTCCTTAAGCAAGCTGCTTCCCGCTCTGCATGCGCCTTTCCTGAGTTTTGGTGCTTGCTTGAGAAGGGTCCCCCCATGTGTGCACACACTCCTGGCTCAGCCACGGCCGGCCAGAGAGAGGAGGAGGGGGACGGTCACCTGAAGGGAGGGGGGAGAGAGAGAGACACACACATGCACACACAGAGAGAGAGAGACATAGAGACACAGTGATACATAGAGAGGGAGAAAGACGGGAAAAGGGGAAGATAGGGAAAGAGACATGGAGAATGGTTTTGTGGCTGGGTGGGCATGGCTAGGGGTCATGTGACTGGGTGGGAGTGAGTGACATCAACTTGGCCATGCCCACCCAGGTTTTGTGGCTTCCTGTGTTTTTTTTTTTCTGTAGGAAACTGGTCCAAGTGGTTCTTTGAGTGTTTAAGGTTGCTGACCCCTGGTATGGACTATGTATCGTTGGTATGCTGATAATAATTACGTATTTCTACCCCAGCCAAATAAGTGGTGCAACTACAATGCTGGCTGAGTGCCTGAAGGCTGTAAGGTCTGCGTGGGGAGGAATCGGCTTTGGCTCATCCCTGGCAAATTGGGTGGTTTGGCATTTTTGGTGCCCCCTGAACCAGATGATTCTTTTATCTTTGACTCTGCCTTGGTCACCTTCCATCTGAATTACTGCAATGTGTTCTATACCCTTCAAGACCACCCAGAAATCTCATGTGGTCCAGAATGCAGCAATGGGGGTCCTGAGAGTCATCAATGTAACACCTATTGCACAAGCTGCACTGGCTTCCTGTTTCTTTTTGGGGTGCAGTTCAAGATGCTGGTCTTTAAAGCCCTTTTTTGCCCAGGACCAGGCTACTTGTGGAATCACCTATCTGTGTTACTAGATCAGATGGGGTAGGCACGCTTAGGACCTTGTCCCAAGTATTGTCATCTGAGAGGGAATACGAAGCGTGACTTTTCCATGGCAGCTCCTGCCCTATTGCCTCATGAAGTTTGGCAGGCCTCTACACACTTATCCCTCCATCAGGCTTTAAAGACCTGCCTTCCCCAAGAGCTGGGAGATAGATGGTTTATTCTCTTTCTACAGCCACCTATCTCAATTGCTCTGGATATTTATTTACTTGTATTCTGTATTATTTTTACAAATAAGGTAGCAAATATATCAAACACACTTCCCTCTACAACAGCCACCCTGTGAGATGGGTAGGGCTGAGAGAGTGTGACTGGCCAAGGTCACCCAGTTGGCTTTCATGGCTAAGGTAGGACCTTTCTAGTTTGATGCCTTGACCACTAGTCCAAATATACACATACTAGCTGGATACCTGTGCTTCGCTACAAAACTATGTGATCAGGCTTGATAAATTGACACAACTTGAAAATTAATGAGTAGTTACAATCGGCCTCTCCTCTCCCCTTCTCTCCCTCAGGCTTGCCCCACGGAAGCCTCCCCTATCCTAGCCTCTTCTCTCCCTCAGCCTTGCCCCTCGGAAGCCTCCCCTATTCTATTCCCTGGTTGCTGCTGTGAAAATAAAACTGAAAGCAAAACTCCTCTCCTCTGCTTGTGTTTTGCATTTGAAATTGATTTTTCAGGTGGGGAGAACTCCTTAGCATCAGAGCATGGAACAGATTTCTTTTCAGGTGGGGAGGGGGAGTAGAACTCCTTAGCATCAGAGGGCTGTTTGGAAAGTGAGAGTATTTGCTGTGTGAGCAAGGAGGAGCTTGGCTGTGGTTTAACTCAAGTGTTCTGTATTAAAGGTGCTTCCTGCTGTGAAAGTAAAACTGAAAATTAAACTCCTCTCCTCTGCTTGTGTTTTGCATTTGGAACAGATTTCTTTTCAGGTGGGGAGAACTCCTTAGCATCAGAGCGTGTTAATCATAATATAGGAAATATTAATGCTCTGCTGGTCATTTCAAAAAATCTTTTCTTAGTGAGCACCTAGAAGCCTAGAAGCCAAGAGGAACATACATGGCAAATTTCAAGTTTGTAGGCTTTCTGGAGATTTTGTGATTACGGCGTGAGTGGTTTTTGCTTTTATATATATAGATGTACATATACACAGTACAATTGAAATATTTTAAAATAATAAAAACATCCAAAATAAATACAGCAGCTGAGTTATTTGGCCAGTACAGCCAGAAAATGGGGCTTTTAACATCTTCAGCACCCTAGGTTCGAGAGCCCGGCCAGATTTTTAGAGCTTTACTAAAGGCTAATAGGGTTGGGGGCCATTGTAATCTCCAAAGGGAAGATATTCCATAAAGCAGGAACTACTGCAGAAAAGGCCCATGGTGCTAACCTGCATGATGAGCTGGTACCAGTTTTTTCTTTAAGTTTTAACCGAATTTTAAACTTTTTACATTTTTATAAGTCGTTAATTTTTGATTGGGAGTCACCCAGAGTGGGTTGAAAGATGGGCTAGAATTATTTTTAACACCAGAGTATATATTGTTAATTTTAAAAAAGGTCAATAATGGCAAGAACACAAATATTTTCTATGGATCTTTTCTTTGGTACAGTCATACCTTGGTACTTGACTGCTTTGAAACTTGTTGAATTTGGTACTCAATGCATTTTGGTGCAAAAATTTTGTCCTGATATTCATTTGTTTGGTATTGGGTGCACAAACTGGAACTTGTTGGTGTTGGCTGCCTCATGACTCACTACTATTTCCAGCCGAAATAAAGGATGACACGTTAGTCACATGGTTTATTTGATACTTATTTTTAGTACTCTTCACACCTCCCGGAACCAAATAATGATGAGTACTGGAGTATCACTGTATAACAGATTCAATTTATGCCAACAGGATCAGGGTAATTGTCTAAGGGAACAAGAACCTGCTAATGAAATAGTTGTGATCATTTTAGTCAGGATTTTTTGGTTTGCATATAGAGAAGTAGTTAGGACAGGTTTCTGGTGTATTTACACTGATTAGGAATTTAGTGTTAACTCCAACGATATTAAGTACAAACACAAAGTACTGCATCTTAACTGAAAATATATAAAACTTTAACAATTAGCTTTAATAGCTTAAAATAGAATATTGACTATCCTTCCTGTAAATCCTAAACTTCAATATATCAGGTTGGCTGCTTTGATGTTGTAGCAAGTTTTTTCTATCAGTGTTGTTACTGCAGCATTTCTGAGAGAAGATGTGATGCTTCTCGCTAAAACTAGCTCCAGCTCTTGAAAATTCTGAAGCCTGGCCACATCTTCATCCTTGGAGGAGAAAGGAAATAGTATTTTTTAAAATAATTAAAGCAGCTTCAAACTGTGAAACCTAATAATAAAACAGACTGCATTAAAATGATGGATTACTTTAATACTACCTTATGAATCTCAGTTAATGAAAAATGTTCTTTTAAGCTTCAGGAACTGTTCAAGCATTCCATATTTATTATACTAATCCATATTACAGACTAAACCCAAAGAACTTTTAGCCCCCTTCCCACCACGTCCCTGGAACTAGTATATATTTAGTGGGATGCAAAATGCTCTCATCTGAATGTACTTAAGCTCAATGAAATATCCCAATTACCAGTGCTATTCTGAGAGCATGGAGTCTGTCTAGACTTGTCATTGCTTTACTTACACCTTGTCAATTGATGCAAGTTCTTCATTAGAAATGGAACATTAAAGGCTAAGAGTTATATGTGCTACCCTTTAAATAAATTACTGAAGCACCAGACTTGCACACTGCAGTGATAAATTATGCAGTTTGCTCAGTTTTGAGTTTAGCATCTAGGTAGGAACTGGATTATTCTGGCTCAGAGACCAAAATTGTAATAGGTTTTGTCAACCTTTCTGCCCTCAGGTATGACCAGAGTGTGAAAAACTCTCCCTCTAAATCACCCAAATTTTGTGAAAGTCTCACAAGAAACTCCCAAATCCTTATATCAGTGGCATTTGAGCATTTTCACATAAAAATCTCAGAAGATTTGTTTCATAATAAGTTTCAGGTTTATTGGGGGTGACACGCAGGCAACTCATAAGTTATGACCTGGAGTGCTAGATGAACCTGGATAATTGAATCAGTGCTGCTTAAGCAAATCAGCTCAATGCAGAAACAGCCAATTACTAGTATTAAAACAAGGAATAAGAAATCCTGTTTGAGAAGTTTGCTTGCATACAGCTCTATTTTTACCGAGTCTGCAAATCCCGGGAAGAGGAGATAAAATCTTGCAAAAAGATAGTTCAGCTCCTTGGCTTATGATATGAGTTAAATTTAAGTGTAAAAAGTAACCAAAAATATTTAACTATACATATTATATACATATAAGAAGTGAGCCAGCCAATTTTATTTTGGATGTGCCTGTGCACATAAACAGATGCAATCCTGTAAATATGAGAAGGTTGCAAATCTGTCAGATTAAGGAGGTCAAACAGTGCTTCAACAGTAAAAAGGGCAAGGGGCATTGTAAAATCAGACAAATAATCTATATCATCCTGGTGCAAAGGTCCTTTTACTTCCTGATCAGGCAGATAATAAGGGTAGGGGGAGGAACCGCCAACCATTTTCCATGCTTCCCTTATTTTACTCTGCTGAAACAAGCTTAACAGTTTCTGTTTGGTTTTTCCATCCCGTCCTCTGTTTTGCTCTATTGGCTATAGTTACAAAGCTCTACATAGTTAAAGTACTACTCTGAACACTGTTTCTGAGAGCTGAAGTGTGACTGAGGATGAAACATGGGATAGTATAATTGGAAGAGCATTGGCAGAATCTCAGAATGAGAAAGAAGACCGAGACCAATGGGGTTTGCTCATCTAAAACTCTTTACTGCATGATTCAAACTTGGCCGGGTACGCTTTTTAAATTGGACGAGCAAAATATTTTCCAACATGGATTTCAAGTTACTAATTAAACCCATAATGCTAAAAACAATGAAACAATTGTTCAGAAATGATTGTTTTTGCAAGAATCCGTAATTTAATCTTACCTCAACTCCTGCTTGTAAATACGAAATAGAAGGTCTGTGAACAGCAGATGCCATACAGGCCTTCCCCCTCTTTGGCATGAAAAAATAATTGTTGGTTTGTTTGCTTTTTATCCCTGGCCCTTGCTAATACAGATCAGCCAATTGCTTTAGATAAATGCTGATTATGCTCCTAGCAACTAACTGGTGGAACGCTCTGAGGTCCTCGTTTGGGTTTACAAACCTGTACTCCACATTATGCTGACTAACAGCAAGAAACATTTGGTACAATTCTTATCAAAAACTATTGATTCATTACATGTTTCGATCCTCTATAGAAACTTTACATACAATAATAATAGCAGCAGGGAGAAAAAAACCCCACAGCATTCAGGGCAGTGAACTGCAACAAGCGCTTAAATCTTAAAGTCCATATACTGTAAACCAACATTTAAATGGTCAGCTCTTACTTCTGTCCCAATTGAGCACCATCCAGGTTCTCCATGGTATGGAACTCTTAACTGGCCTGTCTCTGGACTGACACTCCAGCCAGAATTGTGCTACATGAATTGCATTAATTTTAAACTACAACTTACGCTCACTTCCTGAAAGTAAACTGTTCTTCTCTACTGAGAAGTCTGAAGGCTTTCATGCTGAAAACCAGAGGCTGAAGGAACACTCAAAATATTTTTTTGCTGATTCACAAACATGCTCATGCACACAGAGCGAAGGATTCTGTCTCTTAACTGTTGTTTGAAGGATTTCTTCTTGTATTGTTATCTTGGCAAGGAATATTCTTGCACACAGTAGTTGTTGACATGCATGAGAAATTCTGAACTGATCCTAAAGCCTTTTTAGACAGCAACACATTAAAATGTAGGATGTTAATTCTTTCTGCACTACCTAATTAATTAAAAAAAATCAACTGTACGTCACAATAATAACAACTGCTAGTTCCATATCTCTTATGTACTATTTTGGATAGTGAGCAATTTTCAACACTTAATGTCACCAAATAAATGTTTAAAAGAAAATATTTTGTGTTTTACCTTTCTCAATAATGTATTAGGTAATTTTCTAATTTTCTCCACTTGTTCAGAATTAATTCCCAGCTCACAGCAACACACATTGAGCAGATCTTGGTAAGTCAGTTGTTTTCTGTCCAGTTCAATTTCAATGAAGTCATATTCTTTAGGATTTTGAACTCTTACTTTAAGCACCAATTCTGTGTCTTTATATGGGGGGGAAAAACATATATATTCACATGAAATAAATAAGCTCATTAACAAGTACAGGAACTAAAGTGATAAATTCTCTATAATCCCCAAATCATTTTCTTTAAACTATGTCCTTCATTAACAGAAGAGAGAAACGGCTCCAGACAATTATGATTAACAAAACAGATTTAACTGCAGACTAAATTAGGAAACTCGAGATACTGAGGGCAGAGTTTCCCTGAAGAAGGAAAAGCCAAATCACTGCTGTATTCTTGCCAAGTGGCCATATCCATCATTAGGGGGTCAAACTTGACTTGAGACAGACTTTACCTTAGCATGTAATAGGAAAGACCGAAATATAGTGCTGATGGTTATGGCAAATTGATAATAAGATTGCAGACAAAGGAAAAAGGAATTCACCATCAATACAGGTAGTCCTCATATTATAACCACAATTGAGCCCAAAATTTCTATTACTAAGCAAGACAGTTGTTCAGTGAATTTTGCCCCATTTTATGATCTTTCTTGCAACAGTTGCTAACTAAATCACTAGTTATCCCCGACCTGCATACCTTTCGCCGCGCCCTGAAGACCCTTTTGTTCCAACAAGCTGCGCTGGCCTAATATGTATTTTATAATGGGTGTATGTTAGTTTTTAATCTTGTGGGCCAAAGTTTTATATATTCAGTTTTAAATTGTTTTTAAATTTTGTAAATCTATGTGTTTTAATATGGCTGTACACCGCCCTGAGTCCTTCGGGAGAAGGGCGGTATAGAAGTCCAATAAATCTAATCTAATCTAATCTATTAATTGTTAAGTGAACCTAGCTTCCCCATTGATTTTGCTTGTCAGAACGTTGCAAAAGGTGATCACATGACTCCAGGACACTGAAACTATCATTAGATACAGGCCAGTTGCCAAGTATCTGAATTTTGATCACGGGACTGTGGGGATGCTGCAATGGTCATGAAAAACAGTCACAAATGTGAAAAACGATAGTAAGTCACTTTTTTCAGTGCGGTTGTAACTTCAAACAGTCGTTAAATGAATTGTTGTTAAGTCAAAGACTACCTTGAACTCCCAAGGTGCCCTGGGCTCCTAGAACTATTGCTGCCTCTCCTAGTGCCCATCCAAACCCCCTGCTTTATCATGGCTGCTTGCTCATTGAAGGAAGAGCAAACCTGCTAAACAACCTATGAAGAAGAATAAAGAAACACTACTTGAAAAGTTTTCAGTACCATGCATATTGCATGGAAAAGTTCCGTTGAAAAACAATGGCTGTAACGCTGACTCTGCCTCCACGGTGGCACCATTTTTTTGGTTAGGCATATGTTGTGTAGGTGGACATGATGTCAAGTGATCTCTGTTGTGATGTGTAGATGAAGAAAATGAGGGACAAGAGCTTTGAACTCTAGACTTTATATCTTCGGATGCTTCTGCAACCACGGATGAAATGAGCTCCTCAACCCAAAAGTGTTTCTCAGGGAGTTCGGTTTCTTTGTGCAAAGAAATGGCCATGCTATTGTTTTCTGCCTGAACTGTTGATAAACAAAGGCTAGTATCACCAGCAGATAAATGAGGTATGGCAGCATTGTTTTCTTTGGGTGGAGCAGCCATAGGAGTGGCATCATCCCCTTTTTGATTGTAAGTCCCTGGAAATGATTCATTGGTGAGACAGTTTGCCATACTCAGCAGCTTTAAGTTATTCACTTCTTGATTATCACCACCTTCCATTTCAGGAACTATTGGGAGAAAATAAAATAAAATAAAAACATATTTTAAACCACTATCTCCTGTGAGAATAGTTACTCCCATGCATTCCAGAATCAGCAGAACTAACTATACCTCAACTTCGAGCGACACATTTTAACTGCAAAGGAACAGCAGACAATTTAAATGCAAGAGAAATACAGGTAGTCCTCGAGTTACGGCCGCAATTGAGCCCAACATGTATGTGGCTAAGTGAAACATTTGTTAAATGAGTTTGCCCCACTTTACAACTTTTCTTGCCACAATTGTTAAGTGAAGCATTGCACTTAAGTTAGTAATGTGGTTAAGTGAATTCTGCTTCCCCCACTGACTTTGCTTGTCAGAAGGTCGCAAAAGGGGATCATGTGACCCTGGGACACTGCAACCGTCATAAATATGAGTCAGTTGCCAAGTATCTGAATTTTGATCACATGATTATGGGGATGCTGCAGAGGCCGTAACTGTGAAAAATGGTCATAAGTCACTTTTTCCAATCCCGTTGTAACTTTGAACGGTCACTAAATGAACTGTTGTAAGTCGAGGACTACCTGTACAGGATCCATACATGGAGCTACAGTGGCAAATGCTTGGTTAAGAATAGGAGTTTTGCACTGGTGTATTTTAATTGGAAGCAGAGGATAAAACAAGAGAAATATGCCCATGTATATACCATCCAAATGTCCAGAGGCACAGAATTGTACCTAAAGTGTCACAGATTGCAATCCAGGAAGCACGCCTTTAGGGTCAGAATGCCCATCCCTCCCTGAGATTCAGAGGCGCTGCTGATTTTGCTGGTGTTCAAAAACACTTGGTCATTCCCTCTGGCATCGTGCTCAGACGTTAAATGAACCAATTGTACCACTGAAGCATGCTACATTGAAAACCTCTCATCATTATATTAATGTTGTTGTGGTTATTTTTATCTTCAGGAGAAAGGGTTGATTATTATGGCTTTAATTAACGTTTTCCACCCAGAGTCACAGAAGTGACAGGGAGCCATATACAAATCACTGAAATAAATAAATGGAAAGATAAAATCACTTTCCGAGGTAGGTTAACTTCCAAGGTAATATGTAGATTAAGGATCCAAGCTTGCACAAAATGCCAAAAGCGTGTTTGGAGTACTGGGCTTTGGTTGCACCTGTGGCATAATAATGGCCAAACATGCCAGGCTGGTAATCTAGCCTACAACTTTTCTATCTTACTGAGAAGAGGAACTCATGAGGGGGGGAAAGAATCATAGGGATGAGATTAAACCAATATCTTAATGAAGTTTAGCAATAACATCAGCGAACTCTTTTAAATTACTAAAGACATAAAGCATGAATAAATCTTTTCTCCTTATCTTACTCCTTCATTATGAACTTCACTGATACCCCAGAATGCAAGTGTTTAAAGAGCCTTGGATAGTACAGTGGTCTAAAGCACCCTGTTATTAACACCAGCTGCCTGCAACTATTGCAGGTTCGAATCTCACCAAGGCTCAAAGTTGACTCAGCCTTCCATCCTTTCTAAGGTAGGTAAATTGAGGACCCAGTTTGTGGGGGCAATAAGCTGACTTTGTATAAATATACAGAAGTATGAAGGCTATTGCTTAGCGCATTGTAAACCGCCCTGAGTCTCCGGAGAAGGGCGGCACATAAATCAAATTTAAAAAAAAAAGTGTTAGGCTCTGAAGACAGATCCATTGAATATTTTTAGAAAGACAAATTCAAGTTATCATGCACACCTCCAAGAAGTTTTCTGATTTCTTTTTTTGAAGTCAGATGTGCTGCCAGATCTCTGTTCTTTGTAAAAATCCCCTTATCGGCTCCATGGTCTAGTAGGTACTTAACTACATGAATTTGGTTACGCTTGCATGCCCAATGCAAGCATGTCCTATATAAGAGAAAAGTGAATTATCAAGCATTTATTTCACTGTGATAGAGCATATATTACCAAACTACAGCTCCCAGCAATTCTGGCAATGGACAGGAATTCTGTGAACTGCATCTCTGTCTGGCTCCCTGACATTCTTCCATGAGAGGCTTTCTTGCCACAAACCATCATTTTCCTATGAAGTCAATGGGGGTGCCAGCAGGAAGTCAGAAGTCAGTCACATTACATTTCACTTTGTAACCATGTTGTTTAGCAACTGAGTTGCTGGTGCCAATAGTGGTTGGTAAGTTAAGGACTATGAGTAGTCCTCAGATTACAACAGCAATTTGAATCAGAATGTCTGTCACTTAGTGCAATGTGACATGACTGTATCGCTTAGTGATGGCAATCCTGGCAGCCCCTACCACTATGCAATTTCCCATGGTTTAAGTGAACAGTGGTGGGAAGAGGCAGGAATCCAGGCAAGCAGGCCAGCAGACGAGAGCTATAGGCAGGCAGAAGCCACAGGTGGGTGCTATGGAATGTGGACAGGTGCCAAAGGGACGTGCTACATAGGGCAAATGCTATGGAGTACAGATGGACATGCCAGAAAGCAGCTGGAATGAGGTAATTTTGACTTCCCTTCAGTTTCCTCATTGACTTTGCTTATGCCAGCAGGGAAGATTGCAAATGGTGATCACTGCAATCATAATTTTGAGCCAGTTGTTAAGTTCCAGAATCATGGTCATGTGGAGTGTTGCGATAGCCACACCACCAGGGACCATACCTAAGCCGCTCTAATTCAGCACCCATCATGACTTTGAATGGTCATTAAACAAGTAGTTGCAATCTGACGATTACCTCTATCTGTATGATATAATCTTGGCAATATTGGGGAATTTATTATATAGTGATCCACATTGGATCCATAAAGCACTCTAAATAAGACAGAATGGTGTTATTCTTAGGAATGGTTGAATGGGTGGCAACCATATAGATATAGTTAGGGTGAGTAACCACTGTACAGGTAGTCCCCAATTTACAGCCACAACTGAGCCCAAAATTTGTTGCTAAGTGAGACACTTAAGTGAATTTCGCTCCATTTTACAACTTTTGTTGCCAGTTGTTAAATGAATCACTGCAGTTATGTTAGTACCATGGTTAAGTGAATCTGGCTTCCCCATTGACTCTGCTTATCAGATGGTTGCAAAAGGTGTCCACATGATCCCAGAACACTGCAACCGTCATAAATACATGCCAGTTACCAAGTGTTTGAATGTTGATGCTGCAACGGTCATAAATGTGAAAAACGGTCATAAGTTACTTTTTTCAGTGCCGTTGTAACTTTGGACGTCACTGCTTTAAGACAAGATGACCTGTCAGATATTCAATGCGAATTATCTTCCAGGTGTCCCTAAAATCAAACTTTTTAAGAGTCTTGTCCTTGCTTAAGATCCCAAAAACACATTGTGAACCCAAAAAATTAGGTGAGTATTCTGCGGCTGGTTTGCTGATTTTGCTGATCGAGGTGGTTGTTTCCCATTTCACCTCCGGGTGGGAGACCATAATTAAGCAACTTAGTCTAAGGGAGAAAAAAAACCTCTTACTAGTCTCGCCTATTTTTAAGGGAAGGCCGGTGAAGCCAAGAGAAGGAAAATAGTGAGGGTGCTCTTGGAGGAAGCCACACTCCATCCATTTGCACGCAATTCGTTAGAGTTCCAGGGCGAATAAAGGCGAGCAACGTGCATGTTGCTGCACCTTGGAATGTGGGGAGAGGGGAGCCCTTAGCCGTCTGACCCCCCGTTTGGAGAAACGAAGGCGCCCGGCCCGAAGGCAGAAGGAGAAAGGAAGAGGGACCCCTTACCAGCCATTGACCTCATTCTGAGCATTCAACGCCACCCCGTTACGGACCAGCATCCGCACCTCCTCGAGATTGCCTAAAGCAGCAGCTTCCCGGAGCCTCTCCTCCAAGTAGCTGCTCATCCTCCCTGCCTCTTTCCCCACCAGCCCTCCGACCCTTAGCGCTCCCCACAGCAGGCCCAGGAATGCCCCATCCGCAGGCGTCCCCTTGCAGGGAGACGGAGGAAGAGACGGAGCGAAAAGAGAAGCTACTGCTCCCCTCGCAGCTCTCTCCCTCTTTCTCTCTCGTTCGCCCGGGACGCGCGAGACTGTCCCGCCGGCTGGAGAGGCGGAGCGCGAGGCCCACCGCAAATTTCGTTCAGGCAGCGAGGCCAGCGAACAGAAAATGAGCGCGAAGGGTGGGGGCAGATCGCAGGGCAAATTCGAGAGAAGGGATTCGATGCTCCGTTTCCAGGACAACCAGGGCGGGCCTTAAACGCTTGTAGAACCCGAACCGAACCACCAGCAGCGGCGGTTGCTTCAGCGAAACGTTGAAGCTTCGCGCAGGGCGAACGTGTCTGTCTCTCTGTCTCTGTCTGATTTAGAGATTTCCAGAACTGTGTACACCATCCCTAAAAATCTGGATTGAATAGCTGAAAAGCCAACTAAAATTTTGTCCTCTATTTAATATATAAAGGCTGTCTGTCTGTGTGTGTGTGTATGTGTGTGTGTGTATGTATCGCGCTCTCTCGCTGTGTGTGTGTGTGTGTGTGTGTGTGTGTGTGTGTATAGAATAAGGTGACCAGATTTTAACATTGGTAAAGAGGGACACCATTGACTGGGGTGGGGGTGGGGGTGTGTTTCTTGATTAAAAATTTGGTCTATATGGAGCAACAAAAATTTTCAGAGAAGCAAAAATAGTATTGTAATATATTTTTTAAAATTTCAACATAAGTACAATTTACAAATATAATAAATAAATACAAATTATGTATAGTATTATTTTATTCTATAGGGACTACTCAGAGGGCTGAAAAAAGTCATTTCTGACAGGTCCTCATACTTTTGACTGGTCCTCACACTTATGCCGGTGCAGCATTCTTAACAACCATGTCTCATTTCACAACTGCTTCTCTTCACCATGGTGATAAGATAGGGCAAAAACGTAAAGTGTGAGGACAGTCGTAAGTTCGAGGACTGCTCAAAACTGTGAGGACCAGTCAAAAACAACTTTTTCAGCCCTCTGAGTAGTCCGTGTGCACAAAAGGACTACCCAGGGGGCTGAAAAAAGTCATTTCTGACAGGTTTTCGCACTTTTGACTGGTCCTCACACTTATGACCATCCTCACATTTATGCCCATTGTAGCATTCTTAACAAACGTGTCACTCATTTCATAACTGCTTCTCTTCACCATGGTGACAAGATAGGGCAAAAACGTAAAATGTGAGGACAGTCGTAAGTTCGAGGACAGGTCAAAAGTGTGAGGACCAGTCAAAAATAACTTTCTCAGCCCTCTGAGTAGTCCATGTGCATAAAATGGAAGGAAGGGAAGGGAAATTAGAGTAGGAGTGAGGGTAAGAGAGGGAGGAAGAGAGGAGGAGAAGAAGAAAAGAAGAAGTAGGGAGGAGAAGAAGAAGCGGGGAAGAGAAAGTAAAGAAGGAAAGAAAAGAGAGAGGTGGTAGGTTTGAGGAGAAAGACTGCTGTACAATAAAAAAGATGAAAGGGAAGAAAACCAACCCCAAACAAATATAAAGATATTAAGATAAAGAATGAATTGTTAAACTTTAAAGAATAAAAGAGAACAAATATGAATAAATAGCAATAATTAGAAACACACATACAAACATACAATGTATTTTCTTTGAACAGAGTATTTGGCCGGTTCACAAATTTAAACAGTGTTTAGTCATTTCAATTAAATTTACAATTTCTATATTTCCTTTTTGCCGTATTTATTCCGCATCTATTTTTTTAAAAAACCAATATTACCCTTCATCCTCATCTCTAATCTTAATCAAATTCAATTTTTCACTTCTCTTCTATATTATACTCCTTCCCATTGTCATCTATTTTATATCCATCCTCACATTGGTTAATTATGTAATATTACAGTTGTTTAATACAAATTCAACATTTTAATATAAATCAATTAATTATATAACTATCTTTTTTGTATATTAATCAATATGAACATGAATATTCCAATTATTTCCATGCAATCCAATTTCTTACAAATCAATTACCGGTAATTATATTTACCAATAATAATAAACCAAATAATTTCCCCCATATATTCTTCCAAACCACAACGTAACCATTTCTGCTTTCAACACAATATACAATTAATAGTATCTCAATTATTACAATTCCCTAGTTAAATAGAGCTTTTTTTCTTTTGTGTTTTAAAATCTTGAACTCTCCTCTTTTGCTCTAAATTTCCCATTGTTTGCACCTACCTTTTTTGGTGAGGAAAAAGAAAAAGAAATCTCTGTCTGTCTCATTTTGTCATTGCAGCAAAGACCTTGCTTTACTTTCAGTTTCACTTTTCAGCATAGCTAGGGGGAAAAAAATCTCAAGCAATTTACCTCTTTGCAGCTAGCTAGCAACAGAGCCCTGGCAAAACAGCTGAGAGCAAATCAGCTGAGAGTCGGGAGGCCAATCTAATCAACTTATGGTAATTAACCTATGCTGAAGCTGAAAGGAGCTGTTTTTTTATTTTTGCAGGCACCGGTCTACTCATTTGTTTTCTTTTAACACTGATCAGCTGTAGGGCGGCCCTTTGAAGCACCTGGCAAGAATTTAAACAGTTTTTTCCCCTCTAGCCATCAGCTGGGACTCAGGAGGCAGCAATAGATTGGGAGTGGGCGGGGTAAGCAAACCATGCATTCTTTCCAAAAATCGGGACTTTTTTAAAATGCCGTGGGATGCGGGACAAATTATTGAAAATCGGTACTGTCCTGCCAAAATCGGGATGTCTGGTCATCTTAGTATAGAAACAAGCAGACATCCTGCAAGCTCTGGAACTTAACACTTTAAAATAATTAAAATTTTATTTTACTAAGCTTTTGTCAGCCATCTGCTGACATCGTCAGAGTATTACTAGACATCGTCTTTACTAATATACCTGGAACTCGTATTTTTAGAATAGTTTGTTATATATATATATAAAACATATATATACACATACACACATATATGTATGTATGTATCTCTGTGTGTGTGTGTGTGTGTATATATATATATATATAAAACATACATACACATATACACATACATATATACATATACATAAATACACACGTGTGTATATCTCTATTCCTATCCCTACACACACACACACACACACACACATACACACGGGGGCAGTGGTGGGATTCAGTCAGTTCGCACCTATTCGGGAGAACTGGTTGTTAACTTTCTAAGCAGTTCGGAGAACCGGTTGTTGGAAGAAATCTTATTTTGTTTTTTTCCACTTTATACAGGGCTAATCCTGTAAAGAAGGCAGGAAGGAAACATTCTGGTGTTGTTTCTAGCCTAATCTTTATTGCCCTGCTTACAGAAACTGCCTCTCTGGTTAACCCTTGTTACATTGTAACAGCTAAGTCGAAGCGCCCACCGACGTGAGTGGCTTTGAGTTGGCCACACCCACACAGTCACATGACCACCGAGCCATGCCTACCCATCTGGCCATTAGGGCAGAGAACCGGTTGTTAAATTATTTGAATCCCACCACTGCATGGGGTTGTATGTGTATATATATATGTGTGTGTGTGTGTATATATATATATATATATGTATTGTTATAAATGTTATAAAGTATATAATATACTGAAGGATGGAATGAAGATGGACTGAAAGCAAAAAAAAATATCTATCTGCTCTTTTACTTTGTGGCCTTTATTTGAAGCCTGTTGAAGCTGCTTGAACCCTACAGATAGGGTAAGGTTGACTTTGACCACAGATCAGCAACTTCTGTTGCTAAGCAAAACAATTGTTAAGTGAGTTTTGCCCCATTTGATGACCTTTCTTGGCACAGTTAGTGAATCACTGCTGTTGTTTAAGTTAGCAACACAGTTATGTGAATCTGGCTTTCCCATTGATTTTGCTTGTTGCAAAAGTTGATCACACGACCCCAGAATATTGCAGCTGTCCTAAATATATGCCAGTTGTCTGAATTTAAACATGTGACCATGGGATTGCTGCAGCAGTCATAGATGTGAAAAACGGTCATAAGTCACTTTTTTCAGTGCCATTGTAACTTCGAACAATCAATAAACGAATGATTGTAAGGCAAGGGCTATCTGTAATGATTTCATGCCATTTAAGCAGTGATCTTAATGAATCCCACTTACTTCTACTTCAAGGAGTCAGTTTCTGTTAAGTTGGAAGTAAGTCTTAAACCATGAGAGGGTTTAATCCGTATGGCCAAATACAGATACAGCTTTGGGCAGTAAAGCACAAAAGTAGGCCAGAGCAGTAATACTTTAGAGGGAAAAAAGTTTGTTATTTCAAGGCAGTGTTCTCCAAAATTACAATTTAAAATAAAAAGTTTAACAGCAATCTTGTAGTTAAAAAAATCCAAAAGATACATAAGATTCCATTTTTATGCTTTGAATTTCATTTAAAAAAATTAAATGGCTGAGCTTTAGTGTAAATCTGAAGATCAGTAGTTTTAATAATTTCAAATGCTGCAATATTACTTCATTTGTTTTGAGTTTATTTTTCTTGCAATGCAAAAACAATTTTGAGAGGCATATGTTAAGCAGCAGTACACTGAAATGGAAAAGTTCAAACGTTATTCCTCACCATTGCCTTTAAAAAGTCTATTAAATTTTTATTTTGTTGTTTTGCTTTTTTTAAAGTCATACCAAATGCCACTAGACATTTATCAGTGCAAATGATGTCTTATTCAAAAATCCGACTGTGGATCAATTACATTTATTTCCAGGTAAATGACTAGGGCTATAAGCTAAAATACCATGGCCACAATAGAAAGATGGGCTGTGGAAGCTTTAAATATTTTGTCCAACGGTGGAATTTTCCAAATTAACACTGAATGCCAAATAAAAACTGCTGCAACAGTTTTCCATAATATTCACATTTGAAGTTTTTACTGTTTTCTACACAGTATACAGTTCTCAGTTTAAGAGGGCCAGAATCAAAAGTGTTATTGACCTATCAGTTTAATCTCTGACTGAGAGCAGCTGAGGGAAGAAAAATATGGAGGACGCTTAATTTATGCCTTTGTGTTCTCACTTGTGAACAATGCAGGGTATTTTTGCTCTCCAGTTACACATACCAACACATTGCCGTATCCACTAAATGCAGTTCCATACCAGCTGCAATAATTTAGGAGTATTTTTCACCTTTACCTAGAGAAGCAGAACACTGAATCTCAGATTTTTTTCATTGGACTATGATGATAGTGGGCACAGTGGTTAAGATGTACTAGGAACTAGAGAAGAAACCATGGTTTAAAGCTGGCCTCAACCCTTGAAATTCACTGAGTGACTTTGGGCCAGTTATTCTCTGCAGATTGTGAGACATTCTGGAGACTTCCGCAAACTTTGGTTGTGGAAGGAGAATTATTTGTGCTCCTGGAGGGCGAAAAAGGATCTAAAATGTAACAACTAAATACTGTATATGCACTATTCTTTAAAAATGAAGCATAGACTGCCTTCTTTCCTTCTGAAAATAGAAAATCATAAATGCAACAGTTATGCACATCTTTAGCAAAGATATGCATCAATGACACAGAATGCCAGGTAAACTAGGTAAAAACTATGATGAGAGTCAGTGTGGTAGTGGTTAAGATGTCAGACTAAGATATCAGGTTGCAAAGAAACTTAGGGTTCTTTCTGGAGGTGTCCAACCTTGGCAAGACCTTTAAGACTTGTGGACTTCAAGTCCCAGAATTCCCTAGCCAGTCATGCTCCCTGGGGAGTCCTGGGACTTGAAGTCCACAAATATCCTTGTTAGACTGCAATATAAACTATAGAGTTGCTATCAAAACACAACAGGAGCCAAAATGATGCTATGGAAGAGGCATGTAGAAATTGTTTTCTACATCTGGCAGAATTGCAAAACTTGGTGTCATGCCACTAGAGGTCACAGTAGAACAATGAAAAGAGTGTTTATAATATGGCAGTTTCTGCTAAAATAGTATGTTCTGTTTGTTTATGCCTTTTTTTGAGGTAAACTTGTGCTGCAAACACTTTGCAAATGTAATCACTATGGTGCTATATATTGTAAAACTGATGTCAAGATGATTAGAGCTTTAGAGAGAACTCAAGCAGGCTTAAGCGGTAGGCTGGGAATAGTCAGAACTTCATAGCTTCCTGAATGTTAGGTTGAGAGCCATGATCCACACATCTTTTTGTTCTCAATTTTTCCTTTTAGTTAAAATTGGTTGCAATTGGTTGCAGACCTCATTTAGCTGGACACTTTTCTCCATCAGAATTTCAAATTGTTGGATCTGAAATACTGTGGTTGGTTTCATCAAAATCTATCTTGAAATGCAATATACAACTCTGACTCCCCCATTTTCCTCTTTCCTTAACCTAGTGAATTCAATGGTGTGATGGGTTCCAAACACCTTTACTTCTTCAACCAAGATCCTGAATTAAATCCAAGAGAGCAGATCTCTCTTGTTCTGTCTTCCAACTTCTGACATAAAATTGTCAGCAAGAGAAGTCAGAAAGGAGTTTAGAAGAGTTAAATTCCCAACAGATATCAAAGTAATTGAAATCTCCCATTTTTTTTTGAATTTGATTTATATGCCGCCCTTCTCCGGAGACTCAGGGCGGCTTACAGTGCGTTAAGCAATAGCCTTCATACTTTTGTATATTTATACAAAGTCAGCTTATTGCCCCCACAATCTGGGTCCTCATTTCACCTACCTTAGAAAGGATGGAAGGCTGAATCAACCTTGAGCCTGGTGGGATTTGAACTTGCAGTAATTGCAGGTATCTTGATGTTAATAACAGTGAATTAGTCCACTGCGCCACCAGGACTCCTTTTCAGGTTGTATGTGTCATTGAAATTTTAGTCATCTAATGGAGAAAGCACTTATCCATGCCTTCTGTCTATTAAGGCAATTTAAAATAAACTCCCCCAACAATATCACATTTGTTTCATTGTCCTCTTATTCTTACCAGAACTCTCTTAACAACATTTCTATGTTTTCTTCATGTATAATGTAACATTTCTTCCCTTTCTGTAAATTATATTTCTTTTAAATAACTTGTGATCTTCCAGGGTTATGTTCCAATTGTGTATTGCCACTCCAAATTTCAGTGATGCCTTTGCTATATAATATTTGCTCTCCTGTGTTAGGATTTCAGGTTCTGTTTGCTTTCCACACTGGTGTAGATATATCTGGGATTGTGAGTGGCACCTCTTACTAGCTTCACTGTTGTAATGTTATGCTGATCTCTAATTCCCTTTCAATCTACAGGCTCCATCCTTTCTCTCCTGTACTTTTGGCTTCAGTCCTTGACAGCATATTTTATTTTGGACATTCCCGCTTTTAGTGTAGTTTAATAGTCTCTTGATAAGCCCTGCAGAACACTTCCAAGTCTATGTGAGTCTGTTTTTTTGGCAGGATTTCTTCATGTAGATAATGCAGTCCATGGCTGAGAAATCAAAATCTTCTCACCATATACAGAACTAGTTCATTCCCAGGAGCCTGTTTTCTGTTCTTATGCTATAATGCTCAACTGGAAGAAGGATCAATTAAGACACTACTTATGTTCCCAGTTTCTTTACATCCTAAGGCGGGGGGGGGGGTCATGGGGGGTATTGTTTCAGTGATCCATTCAAGTTCTTTTCTAGCATTCAATCTCATATGAATCAGTAGAAGCAGATATTGTAGTTATTGGTGGATTTGGAGAATCTGTTCATTACATCCTGTATATGGGCAGTTGAAAGGCAATAAATTGCTCATAATATCTTATTAGGTCTGCATGCTATGGCCTCTGTTCCTGTTAGTAGGGGATTACCCATCACCACAATGCAATACACCCTTAATGAGTTGCTATAGTATTCACATTAATGCTCTGCAGAAATGTCTTTTCAATGGAGGAATGGATGATTTGGAGTATGCAAATGATACACACACACACACACACATCATATTTATCAATAACTTCATGCAGCAGTGTGATGTAAGATGCCAAAGGTTTGGATGTGGCTCCAAATCACCTCTCCCCCTGTGAATAAAGATCTCTGCTCAGCCTTCAAATATATACCTTGCTGGGCTAAGTGCAGGTAAAAGGAGACCAACACCCTGGAGGGACACTTAACCACATTGGTTAATTTTCCCTTGTCCTTTTTTTAGACAATGATTTGCCACTTGTGTGACAGAATAATGGAAGGTTTACTTAATTTCAGGCACCCGCCTGCTACTTTATTTTTCTGGCTGTGATCCTCTGAATAACACTATATTCCCCAAAATTTAGAACTCACAGTACATTTCAAAAGTAAAAAACTATAGCACACTGTTTATTTCTTTTTTCAAGTGTTCTATCCCTCACCCTTTCTATTTTCTGCTCAGTGTACAGTCCTATTCTCTATTTATTTCCCTGGTATCTGTACTTCTGAGTGTGGTTTAACCCAATGAAAACAAATAATATAACCTCTTTACTTTAAATATAAAACCCAATTTGCTTTTTTTTTTCAATCTAGACTAAAAACATCAGCACTGTAAAGTTTATTCTTTGAAAGACATATATCAAAATAAAACGTAATGATGACTGACTATAAAAGACGGAAAATTGCTGGACTTCAATCTAGTTCATTTCTATTATCTCCAGTATCATCATCATCATCATCATCAAATACCAAAAAAAAGAAGATATTATAAAATGCCCTCTTAATCTAAATCAGACAAGCTATTGGTGTTTAGTTTTAAATTTGCTTATGAAGCTCTGGGAAGCTAAAGAGCAAAATAGTCAAAAAAATTGATCATTCTTGGAGAGTTTGATTTAGGTCCAGGTGACCTTGGCCCAGTTCCCTATTCAGCTATGAAGCTGACCTTCGATCATTCATTATGTCTGAACCTAATCTAATCTCTAAAGATAACTATCAAGATAATCAGGAGAGTGTATGTTCTTTTTAACTCCATGGAGTAAAAATCAGACAGACTTCATGGCAGCTTAGTTAATGAACTCTTTCTCTGCAGACTATTTTCCTATTAAAAGCCTCCTTGGCTGCTGTAAGAACCTCCTCAGCTTCTGCCTAAGACAGAAAAAGTGAGATACTATTATTGTTTTTCCCAAGAGGCAAAAAGCAACATCTAAAATATTTTGCCAAAAAAAACGTTAGAAAGAGGCACCCATATCCTTTTTTTGCCACATGAGCTGCTGCAGGTTGCAACTGTTCTGAGTGAGGAAATAAACTCAGGGAAAATATTGACCTAAAAGAATTAGTTTGTTTGTGTATGTGTATGTGTGTGTGTGTGTGTGTGTTTGTTTGTTTATGTAGCATACAGCACACAATGTCAGGGAAATCTACATATGCTAGACACAATGCAGTCCTGACAGTCTAAATTGCAAGTTCATTCAGTTCGGCGCTTGTGTCCCTATTCCTGGTGCACTGCAGAGTGTGAACTAGCTTTCCACCAGTTTACTACCCATGCTCGGGTTACCTGCTTTTTTGCACACACAAACGCAGTTAGGTTATTTTTCCCCACTGAAGTGGTACCCATTTATCTACTCACAATATTGCATGCTTTCGAACTGCTGGGTGGGCAGAAGCTAGAGATCAAGCGACAGGAGCTCACTCAGTCTCAGGGAGCCAGGCTCAAACTGACTGAGTGCAAACCATTTCTGGTCAGCAGTTCCAGTGTCATTAAGCCTCTGTGCCATTGCCCAAAGAGTATTAATGTGGCTTTGATCCCAAATCTAAAAGTGGAAAAGCTGAGAATAAAACAAATTACTGTTGGAATATGATGATGCATAACTGCTATTTTTCAGCCAACAATCTCATTGGAAATGAAATTATCCTCATGTCCTCTGCATAGAACAGACCTATGGACAAGCCTCTGTACTGACAGGGTTTTATCAGTATGCCAAGCAAGAGCTTAATCAAGCTTAAGGTGGCAAACATAAACACCTTCTACATCAGATTCTTTAGTGCTGCAACTGTGCTGCCTTTTTTTTTTTTAGCTCAAAACAGAATTAAATGAAGGTTATCTATATAAGGATTACCATATCTAGGCTGCAAAGATCCAAACTTCCTTTGGATCAGTGTTTTTCAAACTTGGCAACCTTGTGTGGGCTGGTTGGGAAATTCTGGGAGTTGAAGTCCACTGTGAACTTCACAGTATACTACAAATGAGTCCACTGCGCTAGATGATAAACAAGAGAAACTCTTGTTGTCATCTAGTGATTGTCTGGATTATTGCACTCTTCCAGCACTTAGTTAGTATAGCATTTTATCATCCAGCGCTGTCCTTCCCAATAGTTGAGGTCCTCCTACAATGTGTATGTACCCAGCCTGGACTGAGGGGTTTTTGATTATTTTAATGGGTTTTAATATATGTTTAAACTAGATATTTATACATTTATGTATTTTATGTATGTATATTTATGTATTCTATGTCTTTTATTGGGTTTGTTTTTAATTGTTGTGAACCGCCCTGAGTCCTATGGAGATAGGGCAGCATACAAATTATATTAAATAAAAAAATATATATATTTCCCATTCGGCAAAGTTTTTCCAGTGAAATGAACTTTTGTATTTGCAAATTCATCTAGTATTATTGTTTGCAGATTAATAAGTATGGGAGAATAAAAATCAATTGCTTGAATACCCTCTCTCAATTGTTCCAGCGTCCTTATTTTTTTTTTCCTAAAGGGAAATAGTGATAACTCAGAAAGAAAGACGTATCTTCTATATGACCCACGTTTTGCTTCTGGTAGTTAGTTGAACGAGATACCTGGGGATCAAGAAAAATGTCTAGCAGCTCTAACACATAAGTCTAGGTACTCAAGTTCATTGATAAAGGATTCCTCTTCCCAGAAGTCTCCAATTCTACATGTCCCTTTTTTTAAATATAGATTTTATAGATTTTATCCTCTAGGCCAGTGATGGCTAACCTTTTAGCCGTCACGTGCCAAAAGCGGGGGTCGTGTGGGGGGGTCGCAGGTGCATGTGCCCACATCCATAATTCAATGTGCCCTGCCCTCCCGCATATGCGCATGTAACCTCCCACACTTCCCCCTGTTTTTGGCACGCAATGGCATGGTGGGCCCGGTAGGTCCGTTTTCCCCTGTCCCCAGACTGCAGAGGCTTTCTAGGAGCCTGGGGAGGGCAAAAACAGCTTTCCCCATCCCCCCAGAGGCCTTCCGGAGGCCGGAAACAGCCAGTTTCCCGACTTCCGGTGGTACCAGAAGGCCTGAAAATCAGTTGGGCAGTGCGCGCATGTGCGCTGGAGCTGAACTAGGGCAACACTCACGTGCCCACCAATATGGCTCCGCGTGCCACCTGTGGCACCCGTGCCATAGGTTCGCCATTACGGCTCTAGGCCTTGACTTTTACTATAAAAAGTTCTGTCTGGAGATGTCATGGATTGTATCAACAACTTACCTATTTTCCAACAAACCTAGAGGCATCAAATGTATTTCTAAGAAATCCTTTGATTAAGCATTTTACTGATTTACTACCGAATCAGGTTTTGAGCAATAAGCATAGGGCCAAGGCATGGTTCAGAAAGACGCGTGCAATGACTGAGAACAGTTGCTTTGGCTCGGATGTCTCTGTCCTTTACTTGTAGTCCCTGGGCTTGATGACTCAGTTCTCTGACCAAAAACTGCATTGCATGATGCAGGAGGCCCTAAAGAAACATGGCCACAGCTGGGAGTTCCGCAGCCAGCTATTAATATAACGAGGACACAAACACAACCTCTCATAGGGGCCCCCTGGCATTTGGTACCGAGAGGCCTGTTTCCCCCTTCTGTTTTGTAGCCCTTATACTTCTTTTGGCAGCAACCTGACAAGCCATCATAAAATCTCAGCCTTTTAATTAAATCTCGTCTATACAAGCTATACAAAATAGCTTTGCATCGCTTAGAAATGTGTTTATCTGAATACCGAAAGATGATCCTTTCTCCCTGTGCTCCTAAAAGTAGATTGTATGTTAATCAGGATACTTTTTTTTTCAAAATAAACATTTTCAAAGGTCAACAGGTAAAAACAAGACATCTCTTATCAAGAGGCACCTAGTAGGTTCAGAAATTTATTTTAACTACTTTGAGGATGGTGGGTTAAGTCTGTTGGAAATCTAAGTTGCCTATTTCTCTTTGTTGCCGATCTTAAAATATGTTACACTGCTGGTTAATAAACCACCTGCAGAATTCACTTCTTTTTATAACAATACTGTAGAACCAGGCAACTCTAAGCAGTACTGTACAATTTCAGTTTCAGCTTCCTTACCTTTGTCTTTCTGGAAAAGATTCTTCAGGCAAATCACCATTTGTATTTCATTGTTTACTAAAAAGAAACTAGCAAGGAAGATATTGTCAACTGGACAGGGGTCTATCAACATGAGGACATTTTATTTAAATTTTAGAAGAGAGGTAAATTAAACATGGTTAAGTATGGGGTGTGGGTGCAGTGACATGAATTTTTGCAACCTGCAATGGATATCTCACACCTTTAACTGAGTGAGAGCTGGAAAGAGACTTTATAGGCTGGTTTTGCAAATGCTCAAATTAATTCTACTTAGCTGAAGAATAATGATGTAGCTGGGGCCAACGGTCAGGGTTATGGCCACACAGATGTAGCCATCTGGTTCAAGAACTCCAAAAATGAAGGCAACATGTTGTCAAAACTAAGTTATCCATAGCAGAGGCAAGAAGCAGATTTGATCTCCACAAGAGGCAGGAGGCATATTAAGCCTTGTGGTTGGCATGGAATTCCTACAACAATATTTTGAGTGAGGAACTAGGTATTCCCTGTGTTTTGGTTCCTTTAATTAATTTCTAACTTTTGTGGTTACAGAGGTAAGCTAGCCAGTGTGTATCTAAGTTCAGAAAATAAATTCTTCACTTTTTTCAGTCCTATTATTTTAAGTCTATTTTAAGAGGGCTGACTCATATTTCATACTGGAGAGTTTAGCAAATGGAATCTGCTCAACAGTTCTAGCTTGTCATCTATCAGGTTGAGAAGTAAAATGTAAGTATACAACTTAAGAAAAAGAAAAGATTGCATAACCAAGGAAGTCTGATAGAAGATACAAGAATGGAAAATATCTATGTTACAGTAAGAATATTAAGAGTTAGCTAGGTTTAAGATTTCTATTTACAGATAGAAAACAAGATATGTATGAGAAGATCAGGAAAAAAAATCAGTGTTATATTTGGGATTTGGCTTTGCATACTTATAGAATTCAGAAACAGAAAGAATCTTGAATTTTCTTTGTTACATTACTCCCCATTGCACGGACTTCACTATGCCAACCCAGAGCTCTAAGAATGTTAATTAATTACAGAATCAATTACCATTCTTAAGATTCCTAATCCTGAGCCTGGCAAGTAGTTTCCGTCTTGCAACATAGCTGCTGGACACATGGCTCACCATCATGCCAAGTTCAGAAGCAAGGAATAAGACACTAAATTTTACCTATGCCAGGCTTGCTGGAGGCTGTGCTTAAGGCAAAATGTGTAGAGCTTCCAAGCTAAGTGAAATTGCAGTGCTGCATTGCCAATTGCTCTGCTCAAGAGCCCAATTAGTTAATTTTAGTTGTTCTTTCATCATATTTATATACTGCCCATCTCACAATCATCATTCTAGAATATACACAATAAAAAAAACCATAAAATGGACATTAAAAATCCATAATTTTTTTAAAAAACCTATATTATTAAGAAGACTGGAAAGAGCATATTTGAACTTACAGGCAATGTAGCCATTTCACCGGTTCGCCATTTCCACAAATGCTTGAAGCAACATTATTAAATAAGTCTGGTGTTCTCGGCTCCTTTCCCACCAAGTTCTTCTTGAAACTTCTGAATTCTTGCTACCAATCTGACAACTGTGGGCAGCTTTTTGTCTTTCGCCCTCATGCTACCCACTTTCGGCACACCTTGCATTACTAGGCTGAATTTGATTCTAATTCTAAACCTTTTTACAACATGGAACAGAAGCTATCATCTGCAACATGGGTGTGAGAGGATCTTGGGACTAAGAACATATTTCTGGAGTTTAATCATGGATGTGGGTATCCTCATCTTGCCATTTCTTAAGAATTGTTTGGCTGGAATGATAGAAAACAGATTTCTTTTGTAATGTGTGAGCTGAGACAGATATAGAAATTGTCCCATGAAAACTGATCTGACATTTGAAGTTCCTGGCCTTGCTAATTGTCGGGAGATGCTGGACTAGCTAGTCTTAATTTCTTTATAACATTAGTTTACAATGGCTTAATTTAAATGCATAATCTATATATTTACCTAGATTCCACCTGTAGCCATTCAAAGCGTAGTATGCAACTCAACAAGATTCAATTGTTGATGCATCTTTCTGGAGATACATAACTGAGAGCTTCAAATAACTTTTGCCTAATCACACCCACTTATGCATCATATTAAACATACATTGTTGCTAGAAATGTATAATAGAAATAATTTTAATCCAGCTTCAAATCCCACATGTGGATTCTTTATAACCAAATATGACCTAAACGCAAACCTTAAAACAACACGTTGATAAACTTATTTTTTCTCTCTCCAAATTATGAATAATATTTGTATCTAATACCTTCCTGGTTTTCTTTGGAGAATGTTGGTTGTACCAAGGACAGGATGGAAATACCCCACTATAGTAGATCACAATAGTAGATGCTTTCATAACATCTAATCCTGATGACAAAATTACTTTTGTGCCACCAATATAGCATGTATGTATAGCATGTAAAACCATGTGATTTTTGTTAGATCAGGCGCAGGAAAGAAGACAAGACCAGCGGGGTCTGTTC